>JARHVA010003002.1:182500-447500 GCA_037957365.1 Torreya grandis
AGAATGGAAGGCTAATTTCCTTTCACATGTGATTAATGCAACAAGGAAGAAGGGGATGTGTAGGTGAAGTGTAATAGAAGGAGATGAGAAGATTGACACTCGAGAGCTTAGAAGATAGACTTATAATAAGAGAAGATGCATAGTGATGGAAGATTTAGAACCTAGAAGTGCTGAGAAAAACCATATCAAGAAGGAAGGGCATGGGGAAGGATATCTTGAATTACAATAGCATGAGGAGTGAAATAATGAAGCCATATATTGAGCCCAACTACTGATGGCTGAAGAATGCATTAGGTCCTTATAGAATTTTACCATTGAAGATGCACTAGAAGCACCCACCTCCTTTGAACTTATAATATTAGCTCATGCACTAGATGTCCCATGATAATAAAGAAGAGTGATATCTGACCCTACTACCCACATTAAATTTGACCATTTTGTAGACTTAGACTATAATTTTTTGATTGAACAAGTTGTTCCTTATGAAGAGATAAGTGATGATACCTCTAGACCTTTTGGCACTAGCTTGATAACATAAAATATGAGTGTAAGCATTTCAATTTAGTAAATGTTAGCTACATAGACTGGGTAACAACCCATAGGAAGTGGCTCAGTGCTACTAGTGAGTAACATCACACAATCAACTTTAATGGTGCCAATCATAACAACAGGGTTGACACCCAACCCAGTGACCAGAGGCATTGGAAGATCATTGCTAGGACAAGTGGTAGGGGTTAATTTCCTTAAATGATAGCACACCCACCCCCCAGCCCCCCCCACCACAAAAAATATATTATGAGATGGAAATACACTTACTAGAATATCATGGAATGGAAAATATCAGAGTATGTGTTAAAATGTGAGATTCAATGGAATGCTCAAGGTATGACCTAGTTAAAATGCAAGGTAACATAGTTTAAGATAACTCTGCTTGATCGTGCTCATAATTGGTATAGAAAATTTGATCCTAACTAGGCTATTATTGATTAAGATACCTTAAAGGAAGCATTTTTGAAGGAATTTGACATACCCAAGTTTAAACAACAAAGTATCACTACATTCAAGGAAATTAGCCAAGGGCTATAAGAGAGCATGCATCTATATGATGCTAAGTTTAAAAATATTCTTTTTAAGCTTCCTTATGACATTCACCCCTCCCAACATATACAATGGTTCATTGGAGGATTGTTAGTACCATTTAGAAGAACACTTTTTATGAAGACATTCACAAATCCTCGAGAAGTGCTTGAATCTACACTTAGATCTGAGGTAGTCAGAAGCATCAACATTAAGATCAGACTTTTCATGAAAGTGTAAATTGTATCCATGTCTAGCCAACTCCAAAAATTTACCACTAGTTCATCACAAGACTCTCAAAGTGGATTATGGTGTACCAACTATGAGATGGAAGGCCATAATAGGAATAATGCCGTTGAAGGAATGTGTGCACATTGCTTCAAAGATATGAGGTTTGTCATGAGGCACATGATGTTCACAATTATCCTTTGTTTCAACATGCTAGTCAGTTTAACACAACCATTTATTATCAGTTGTGTAACACCTACACTCATACCACATATAATCACCATGTAATCTATGAGATTCATGAAAATATGGAGAGAGGTACACAACAAGCAACTGCAATAGCTAGAGGACAAACAATCTAAGGAAATGAGGGATATGTTTATTAGAATTTAGGCTATGGCAAGTAGAATGTAGGTTATGGGATGAAAATATGTATGAGAGGGTGGGGTGGAGGACATGGTGGAGGAATATTCCCATTGTGATCATTTTACAAGTGTGGTTTGAATGAGCACTATCAACATGACTGCCCAACACATCCAATGTATGGGTATATTCAAAGAACACATAAGGTTTAGGAATGCCCTAACTTGTATAAATTGTTAACCCAATGCTATCCCAGTACACACAAAGGCATAATAATGATCCAACACAAGACAAAATTAAATAAATGGGATTTGAGGGCATAACTAACTTGCATCGAGAAATAAAAGGTACAAACAACTACTCGTAGTGGGTTCACCACTTAGCCACCAATTATGATATTACTAGAGTTATGCTTAGAGTATGGGGAACTAAGTTAAACTGAGCACATCATGTAGTCAAAACCCAAAGTTATGCCTTACATTGACCCTACATGCTAGAAGGATGTCTTGTAATAGGCCATGAACATCATTCAAAACCTACAAGAAGAACTCCAACTAGTGCAATATCTAGAGGCACAAGGTACTACCTCCTGTAAAAATCAAGATAACTAGGAGGCTAAGGTATAAGAGCTAACAAATATCCTACAACTCCTATAGATAAAAGAGATGCAATTTGATTTTAGAGCATGCCAATAAGAATCTAATTGAAATTACTATCCCATGCATGAAATGGGTGTGAGAGGTTAGGCATAAATAAAACACATAGTATGATCAAGAGCTCCTGGTGAATACTACCATTGATGCATGGCATGTATGTGAGGTCCTTAAAGACATAGGTACGAAGGTCAATATATTTACAAGGAACACATGGGAAAAGATGGGTAGGCTACCCTTGAGGCCTTTATTTGACGTGATTTTCATGGCCAACAAATCTAGGATGTAAACAATCAGACTTATAAAATGTGCCATTGTAGATATTATGAGTGCAGAGTTATGTGTTGACTTCAAAGTGATCAAGTTGTCTGAGTAAGATAATTATTCAACATTCCTAGGTAGGCTATAGTGATATGTAAATAATGCCAACATGCACTTCAAGAATCACTATATGACCTTTGAAAATGGCAAGGAGAGGGTCGTGATCCCCCTCTTAAGTGACCAAGGACCCCCTTATGTAGAACGTGTTGATATTGAGAATGAGATCAACCATATCTACAAAAACATGATACAAGGCACTAAAACTATCAACCCTAATGACCAAGGAGTACCTCCTTGAGATGATCGATAGTTGGCCTCAGACAATATTGACATAGCTTGTGATTGATGGGTTGAAGAAGCTTACAAAACCACTGGTTAGAGGTGTCATTGAGTGAGCACCAAGGCACCAAAACCTATGAGGACTAGCTAGGTCTAGATCAATTGCACTTCATAAAGAGGGGTCCATTATAATAAGAGGGAGGGAAATAAAGTTTTTCACTTGAATAAAGGTAAACTTGCAGCACTCCTATGATACAAGTGGAGAAATCCTTTGGAAGAATATGTCCACAACCTAGAGTCCTATATTCTAAAGGAAATAGATAGGATGGGCACACTAGTGAATACTTTGAGAAGCATTATGACTCATTGGTGGGAAATTTAGAGGTCTATCTTGCCAAATGACCAAGATGTAAAATCATCCATCTACACTAGATTCATAAAAAGCAATGATAACCTATACATTTCTATATACTCTAGCAAGTTAGACACAATAGTGCACATACGCTTATATGAGGAAACATGGATTGATTGTGGCACAAATTCCCCAAGTAACCTATGGGTGCATGCCTTATATATAACCTTGAATATGTGGGAATGAGCTTGGTATGTGGTCAATGAAATGCACCATGAGATAACCAGTTAGTATGTCTTGAAGGAGAAGTTTGTGCACACCTTTTCCTTTTCTTCACATAACCTAGAATTGATTGAGCCATTACAAGTCATTCAAAGGGTAGTGTTTGAGGACACTACAATCTTATAGGAGTTCCTACAAGATATGTTCAAGGAGAAAGAGTTAATGCTCCAAAATTTCTTTGAGGAGAAAACACTCAATAGTGACTCAAGTGATGAAGATATGGATGTCTAGAAAGATTAAAACTAGACATCCTTGATAGGAAAGAGGAAGTCCATACACCAAGTGGATGATAGTGCCCCTAATGAGGATGAACCTACTCATCTCCACATCAAAAAAATTGAGGGGAGTAGGCAAGTTAAGGACACATATCATAAGAGAAATGAGCCCTACCACACACTATTCAAGACCACCTAGGTTGATATCAGTGCAGAAGGAGAACCAAATGTGGCTACTTTAGGTGCATATTGGTCCAACACAAAGTTGGTACAAATTGTGGATCTCTTGAAGGATTTTGATGATTTTTTTCTACTTAATTAACCTGACATGAAGGGCACCCACCTATCCCTTGGAAAAATGATCATAAATGTAGTGTATAGTGTGTGAGCTATCAAAAAATACCCCTATAGAATGAAACCCAATCTCCATGCTAAGGTTAAAATTGATATTTATGGTATGTTGGTCATATGAGTAATCTACCTGGTACAATATTTATAATGGGTGAGCCCCATGGTGATTATCATTAATAAGTATGGGTGCATCCACATTTTGTTTGATTAATGACTATTAAACACCACCTTTGTCACTAACCCTTTCCCAAATCCATCCACTAATGAAGTTTTAGATGGAGTCACAAGATGCAAAATATATACTTTCACTAATGGTTTCTCTGGATATCATCAATTCCAAATTGAAGAGGAGGATAGGCCTAGGACAACCTTTGCAACAAAATGGGGTTATTTTTCCTATAACATGATGTCCTTTTGTCTCAATAATGTACCAACCATATTTTATAGAGTGTTCATCACTGTATTTAATGATTTTATCCATAAGTTTCTCTAGGTGTACCTTGATGATTGGACTGTGTATGGGTTTGTGAGAGACCATTATGATAACTTGCACCTCATGCTTGAAAGGTGTTGATAGCTATAGATATACTTAAACCTTAATAAGTACATCTTTATGACACCATTTGGAACCTTACTTGGGCACATCATCTACAAATATGGTCTACTCATTGACCTCATGAAGATTGCTATTATTCTATAGCTCTAGACCCCTTTCACAAAGAAATATGTTCACACCTTTCTTGACCATTATGGCTATTATATAAATTTTATAAATAATTATGCAAAGACTAAAACACTACTAGAGGAGATATTATGCAAGGATGGTCCATTCTACTAGGGCACAATTCAAGAGGATTCCTTTAAAACTCTAAAGCTCAAGCTGGCTAGCATGCCTATCCTCTAGTTTCTCAACTAGACAACTCCATTCCATGTCCTTGGTGACTCATCTGGTTCTACAATTAGCATCATTCTAGCACAACTTGATGAAGGTAAGATGGATTATCCTATCCCCTTTTCAAGTCACAAATTGACCTTAATAAAGCAAAATTACACAACTACCAAGCATGAGGCACTAGCCATGGTCTATGCCCTCTATAAATTTAGTAAATGCTTGTTGGAGAGAGAGACCCCATTCATCTTTTTTATCGATCATGAGGAACTTAAGTACCTTGTGAATAAGCCAATTCTCCATGGGCACATTTGTATATGGATAGTTCTATTTTAAGAGTTCTAGTTCTCAGTTGTGGTAAAACTTGGGAAGCAAAACTCAAGACTAAACCTTTTATCCTACATTGACTTTGGCAATACAACAATGCCCATTGAAGATGACATGCTAGATGTGCAACTCTATATATTCCAATGCACTCCTAAAGACTTGGTGGAGATATTTATATTCTTTACATCTAGGTTTATGCCCTAGACCATGACAACTAAAGAGGAAAAGTAGCTTTCCATTCATGTTTCCCCCTTTCAAATCATTAGTGGGGAGCTATATAAATTAAGTCAAGATGAAGTCCTATAATGATGTGTTTTGGAACATGAAAGAACTTCCTTCTACATGAGGCTCATGAGGGGATTGTAAGAGGCCATTGCATTAGAGACACAACAACATATAAAGTGTGGCAATCAAGCTTGTGGTAGCCAAGCCTATTCCAAGATTAAAAGGATTGCACTAAGGCATGTGACATATGATAGTGCATGAGGAAGCCAAAATGGTGAGATGAGATTCCTCTCATCACCATTATTTCCTAGGTACCATTTGAAAAATGAGCCATTTATTTTGTTGGACTGATCACTCCTATAGTAACATGTATAGGTGTAAGATATATTTTGCTGACCATGGATTATTTTATAAATTGGGTTGAGGTAGTGCCTACTAAAAACTACACTACTACCATTATTGTATGATTCATATGGGAGAACATCATAAGTCACTACGATTACCCACTCAATTTAACTAGTGATAGAGGAACACACTTCCTCAATTAAACTATCAAAATCTTGCTAGCTAAACACATGGTGGCACACCATAAGACCACCCCATATCATCCCCAAGAAAATGACACAACCAAAGCATTTAATAAGATATTGGGAATGTGCCTTAAAAAAATATGTGACATTGGTCACTAAGATTAGGATGATCAAGTATTGATAGTTATATGGTTATATCGCACAACCTATAAGTGCCTAAATAAGGCTACACCATTCCAACTAGTATTTGGTATAGAGGTGATTATACTGATGGATTTTTTGGTGCCATCATTGTGTATTACATGAATTAGTCATTTGTATGACCAAGAATCATTGAGTATGAGGTTGAAGGAGTTGTAGTGGTTGGATGAGGTGCACACCCAAGAAAGAGAGATAACACATTGAGAAGGCACACCAGAAGTTATGGCGTGATAGGCATATTAAATGAAAGTTACTGACTAAAGGAGCATTGCTCTTGATTTATGATTCTAAGTACCTCGAGCACCTAGAAAAACTATAAATCAGGTGGATGGGCCCATATGTCATCCATAGTTTATTAGAAATTGGTGCATGTAAGTTGCACATGTTATCAAGTGAAATATTCCCTGGGAATTTTAGTGGCAATAGATTAAAGTTATATAATCAATAAGATGGAACTTATACCATTAGACATCAACTTCCTTGTCATAAATTAGTTATGTTGTACTAACCCAAATGATGTTTGGTGTAAGTTAAAAATTTCCTTGTATTTTATGATTAGTAGAGAATAAATGGTGGTTTTAGTCCTATAAAATAAATATTTTGACACTTTTATACATAACTCCAGTCAGGTGAGTCGAGCATGGATGATTTCTAAAGTTCCTGAGGCCATATACCTAAGTTTTTGGGTAAATGAAAATTGATAGAATTTGAAAATATGAGTACCAATTAATAAAGAGAGGTGCACAAGATACAAATGTGCAAGAGGTAGAAAGAAGATGCACACTATGATCATGTGCAAGAGATCAAAAGTAGAGAATGAAGCATTGGAGGGCTAGTGAAAATTATTTTTATGGGGTAGGACAACTAAAGGGAAAGAGATGAAAACACACTAAAAATAAAAATAAAAATAAGAAAGTATGCTTGAAATGAAAGAGGAATAGGAAAAGGAGATGGAGCCATGGAGGCTGAATCATGTGCATGTGATGTGTTGTGCCTAGGTTTCCATAGGGAAGGCAAAGGTCTCTCCAAGTAAACAAAGCATAGGAGAAAAATCATCAAGACAAGTTGACATCCACACAAAGTAAGGTGAGAAGTGGCCATTTGAACTACATGTCACTTGACCTAAAATACCATTAGAAGAATTTATTGAGGTGATGGTAGTGGCATAAAGATCCAAGTTAAATGTGTATGTGGTATAGGATTTTTGTGGATTTCATAGGTTTTAGAAAATTTAAAGAAATCTAAGCACCACCACACCATTACTCACTTGTAATTAAAAAGGTAACTAAATTAGGGGTATAAGGTAGCAAAGGGATGATAGGTTTAGGTTACAAACCTCAAGTTAGTTTTGAACTAAAATATAGAGCAAAAGACTAGAGCCAAAATAGCAAACCAGAGTTAAAGCAATAAAATGTTATTACAATGAGACCTTATGCACCCATAGACACCAAAAGTGAATGATTGAATAGAGAGAGTAATTGTGTTCCCTTTGAGATTGGCATAGAGAAGTATGGGGCATGACTTATGCAACAACCAAGAAATAAAAAATTGGAGTGACACTAAGGCTACCATTAATGGCAAGTGATGCTCAAAATCCAAATTTATAGTTATAGATCTCATGACTGTAATAAGTGCCAACAAAAATTACAAGCTTAAACAAAGTAAATAGACCATGCTTCAACACTCTCTGATTTAGAATGGGGAAGAAACACATGAGTTATAAACTACCATAGGCACAGAAGGATGCCAATAGGGCACAAATGATAGAAGAAGTGACCATGATAAATAAGAAAGCATAATTGGTAGAAGGAATCACTGTCACTAAGGTTGATCTAGAGGCACTTGAAAAAATGTCCTACCAGGAGATGTAGTTTCTTAAGGAGGTCTTGGTAGGAGAGAGTTGGGTATATTTCACACACACCTACTAGCTCAAAGAATACAACCACCACACCTCAATAAATGTACAATATCTAGCACAATATTGGGTGGTTGATACAGGCACCAAGACTGAAGTAGGCATGATATTATTTGATGTATCCATATGAGATAAACTTATAACCACCAGTACAACTCAACTCTATTAGCTATCATGTTTCAATAATCCATGGGAACTCGTATAGTTCCTCCTCTTGTGTGTCTATGGGGTCTATTTCTACTTTAAGGGGAAACACATGTAGTTTTTAGCTAGCTTCATTGCTAGAATCATTGGGCTCCCATACTCTAGTGTAGACATCTACTAGATGATGGTAGATGATGCTAAAGTTGAAAAGGTTGTGAAACTCTTCAAGTACTACAAGGGAGGGTTTATGTTCTCAATAAAATAAATCAAGGACCCTAGAATGAGGGAAACTACATGCCTCATAAGTTTAAAACTTTACCCTGGTAGTTAGTGGATAGACATCACCAAGGCCTACCTATGCATTGCCTACCACATGGCACAGGGGGAAAATTTTAATACAACAAAATTCATTATAGAAGAAATGGTGAAGAATGTGTTAGAGTTTCATACAATGTGAGATACCTTTTGGTTGGGGTCGATGTTAATTCTAAATATAATAGAGGAGATCAACATGCTTGATGGAAATGAAGACAACATTTGGATCTTCTTGGAGCATAAGGACTCCCTAGTGTTGAAGTACCAAAACTTCACCTACCCCTTAACTTCTCCCAAAAGTACATGACTATAGTAATGGGGTAGTGAACCCAATATATCAAATAATTTAGGGAATAATGGTGCATCCCTAAGGAAATGCCTCAGAACATGTTTAGGATGATAAACTTCACCATTATTAAACACTTATATGTATTTTTCTTAGCACTCACAAATGGAAACCAATCAGGTTGGTTGAAGCTCCCCTATGCATTTTTAGAAAAATACTTGAGGGATGCACTTAACATAATTATTAATGTACAAAAACTAGACATCACAACAAGGATGTGGTTTTGGAACAGAGCAAGTTATGGTGCCAATATGTGTGCCCAAGAGGGAAAGTGATGAAGGACAAGGAAGATGACTTAGATCACACTAACATCCATCCCCTCCAAAAGGAAGTTATCCTTGAGTACATCCATATGATATATTATGAGATGAAGCCAATAAATAAGGGTGTGAGTACTAAAAAGGATGATTTCCTCCCCCTCTAGATTGATAATGAAGGGAAGCTAGCATTGATAGTGCAGAAGAAGTCTCCCAAAAAAAGGGGGGGGAGACACTTGAGGAGATGTAGGAGTGCATCAGATTTAAGATTGCCTTCAATGATAAAGCCACTCCCTCTACACCAAATATGAATCATGTGACCTTCATGCCAGGGATTACTTCACCCAAGAAAAGGGAGAAGAAAAATAAGTCAAAAGGGCTTGTTGTAATGCCCACAATAACCTTGGTGAAAATGGAGGTGTATGAGGAATTGGAAGTATAATAGGTACATGAAGAGATGGAGGAGGAAGAAGTAGGGATGAAAGTTTACATCATCCAGGAAGAATTAACATCCAAGGGGACAAGTCCAAGGAAGGAACACTATTGGAACAAGAGGAAGGAACCTTAGAGGGAAGTGCTTAAGAGAGTTCTAGCACTAATAAATAAGGATAAAAAATGGAATTGGTCATCACTAAGTAAGAGGGCACTAATCCATGCCTAAGAGTAAGGGTGCAGAAGGGTTAGATCAATGAAGATTTCTATATGTTTGAGTACATGCTCCATGGAGCTTCCAAAATAAGGATGCGCTAATAGGTGTCATTCATTTTTGATATTTATATGGATAGGCCTCATCTTGAGGTACCATAGAAGGCCATATTAGGTGTAAAAGAACCAAAATATGGGAATGAATCCCTTCTCATAAACCCCTATGTAATGAACCCAATCAGGTTAGCCAATGCACTCATCCACATGGCCTCTGAAGTAGCATAAAAAAACATCATTAATGATGTTAGGGATTCAAAGTGGAAGAAGATCATATTAGATATTGAAGAAGTAAAGGCCATGAAATTCAAAGTACAAAAACTATTCGAGCATGTATAGGAAGATAAGCCATCCCTCTTAGATGGCATTAACACTTCAAACTTATTAGAGGTTGATAAGGTGTGCATGTTAGTGGAGTAGATGCTCCCAAGGTTAAGGGTAGAGCTAGTACCAAAAGAAGAAGAGGACCCATGCACCAAAATAAAATAAGAGATAACTATAAAGATGGAAGAGGTGGAAGAACTCTTTGCATAACTTCAAGAGGGTACAGATGTTATTTACACCATCTTTTATAGCTTCTCCAACTAGGCATCCCTTATAGATGTGCACCTCAAAATGGAAAAGGGGGAGGAGGAGATGATGGCATAGGTATATACTATGAGAAAATCAGAGCACAACCAAATAATGGGAATGGTCAATTCCTTGAGTGCTCAAATCAAATACCAAGAATAAATCTTGGATTCACTCTTCCTCCATTATAAACCAAGGCCTAAAAATAAGGAGAAATCCTAAATGTAGGAGTTGTAAAAGCTAAGGCAAAACTTGAGGCCTTCTAGAAGGAATTAGAGAAGACATATGCACTCACACTTAGCACCACCTTGATAGATATAGAAAAAACCATTAAATAACTCAAGCTCACCATCAAGGGCTTTGAATACTTTAGAAATGAACTAAAGGAGAGTGAGTCAGAGTTCTATGTGCCAAGAGCATTGAAAGACTAGTATAAAGGCAGCCATTAATTTTGTATGGGGTGAATGTTGGGACCCTTTTTGGCTAAGTATGGATCCATGTAAAATTACTAGATATCCTAGTTTGAGGTGATTATTTAGAATGATTGTTGTTTTGGTACCTTTTGCACCATTTGGAAGAATCATCACAGATCTTGCACCATGATGTCAAACAATCACTTTAACATGAGGCAATCATTTAAGATGATTGCTATTTTGATATCCCTTACACTAGCTATAGGTGGATAATAAATTCTATGATGATTTGGGAATTTTTAAAGAGTGTAATCATGTGGTGATCACAGTGTGAAGGGCATGAAGTAATGGAGCTAACAAAATGATTATTAAAAGCTCCATCTTGACAACCAATGTGTGAAGTTCTACCCTGACAAAATGTGTTCTTGTAGGCTATAAAACAAGCTCAAACCAATGAGTTAAGGAACACAAATTTGACATAGTGAATCCCTATATAATTGGTTCTAGACATAGTGAAGCCACCACCTTGAAAATTAGGACTAGCATGGGTGCCTTTGAGGCTCCACATTATAATGCCCAAGCTTTATTGTGAGCCTCTGGGCCTTTAGTATGTTTAGATGAGCATTTAATCTATTTTCACTTGTTATGTACTCTATTTATTTGAACAATGTTTAATGAAGAATAGTGTTTCCCTTGATTGAGTTTTATTTGGATTATATGGTTATAGTTAGGTTCTTTAAATGCAGATTGCATAATATTTGTAATAGTTATAATGCTTAGTTTAATATATGAACACTAAGTTATGAGAAGCTTTTGGTTTAAAGTGTTAATGTTGTCTTTGTGAAAATGATGATCTCAGTATATTATATAGACATAATCAAAGTATAGGAAAGACCTTGCACCAAATAATGATATCTATGCCTAAAGCGCTATCCTAAGCATGCACCCATGATCTAAAGAATTACACTAAACCCTCCAAACACTTGAATGATGATAAAATAAGGGAAACAAGGGCTTGTTCCCATAAGGATATATAACCAAATAGATATATACTTGTACTAATATGACCAAAATGAGATCTCCAAATAGTCTTTGCACTTATAGACCATCAGACTCCACCTAGAATGGCTTGTGTCATCAAACCTGCCAACACCATAATTGTAACGACCAAGTTTGATGAAAAATGAGTTACACCATAGCACAAATATCCCAATATGGGCCCTAGTTTTTCTTTTTTATATTTAGGGTGAACTCATAAGGCTTGCACCTTATGTGAATTGATGCCGACATAGTTGAGTGATAAATGTTGAGCACTACATGATTAATCTAGGTTTGCACCTATTTGTAAAAAGTCTAGATTTAACTTGGATAGCTAGATAAGTGCTTAATAGATGAAATGGATTATTTATTGATTGAAATAAAACATTCATTAGTAAGACATGTATATATAACTTCCTCATATATGAACTTCAAACATCTGTGTAGCATAGATGGGACGTCACCCATTTCATGAATCCATGGTCTCCCAAATAAAATTTTATAACTCACATCATTAGGAATGAATTGAAACTTGGTAGATATAACCTTAAGTCTAAGGGATACATTCAATGTAGTTACTCCAAGATAATTTATTCATTGATTAACAAAACCATTAATGATCATATTTGATTTTGTGAAGGATTATCTTCCAATTTTAAGTGTCATAAGAAAAACTCAGTATAAATGTTTAGCCATGAATAATTATCTACCAATAGTCTCTTGATACTTAGTTTGTTAATTATGAATATAATATGCAATGAAATTTTTTGATCCACAATAACATTTGAAGCTACCTCATCTTTCTCAAAATTAATAAATTTCTCACAATTTATAAAAGATATAACAATAGAAGAAAAGTGAGAAGGTTGTGTATAACTTGGAAAATTAGTGTCTTTTAAGGATTACTAAATAATGTCATTTTAATTATAAAAAATATATATTTTCTTTAGTATTCTTGAGTTTATATACAATATCATAATCATTGACAGCTTGCACTTTAAGTTTGAGATATCAAGGTGGATTAAGAAGGATGGGAATATTGATTACCTTATTGACTTGAGTTTTTCTTGTCATGGTATTGTTAGCTTTATAATGTATAATCATGCATTGATCAATGGGGAGGGAATTTCCTAGATTATATTCTATGGTTATTCTATCATTATTAAGGGTATTAACACATGAACATAAAGTATTATCAATATCACATAAAACCCTATCATTTATTAATAAATATGAGTCATTGTATTATAAACCTTTGAAAATAAACATTTTAACATCACTAAACACTTATAAATTAATAACATAAAGATATAAAATAATACATATAAGCTATTCATAGTCCATGTAGATAACATCATTGATTATCATGGCATAATTAAATCACATAAATAACCTAGAAAAATGATAATATACACATAAATATAATGTATTTACAATAAAATGAATGACTTTAGGGTTAAGGAGATACAAAACTAAGCAAAACATTAGGATAAAGCAATCAAAGGAGAATCTAAGGCCAACATGGTATAACACAACCCTAAAAAAATGCAACTTTGTGGAGAAAATAAGATAAAAACCTTGGATATAACATGACACAATTTATGATAACGACTTCAAACATGGATCAACATACCTAAGCAATAAACACTATAAACATTCAAGGGCCATGGATAAATAATGTAAACTAATGGAATGAGCCATATAAATATAATATCGATCACAAATGAAGAAAAATATAACCTTAAATGGTAATGGGGCATAGGTTCACTAAAATGTTTTATGGGAAATTGCTTTTACATTACCCATAAACATGTACAATTTAGATCTAACCAAATTTACCCGATATAAAAATTAAAATTAGGTCTAGTTTCAATATGGAATATTCTAGAATAATTTAAATTTTCAAAGAGAGGGTTATGAGAACTATACGTAATTGTAAAAAAAATAGGTAGATGGAAGCTGAAAACATAAGGAAATAGGTCTATACAATAATGTGCACATAGCCCTAAACATTTTTGGATAATAGAGCACTTTTATATTTTGATTAGGACCATACTACTCCTATCATGGCACTGCAAAGACTATATAACTAAATTCATAAAAACTATAATATTATATGATACAAATTTTGTGATATTTTTCCTTTGCTCATTGGCTCCAAAAACCTCACTTAGTTTTCCAAAATTGTACAAAGATCTATGTGAAATTGATCTCCTTTTTCGAAATGATAATAATCTCTCCACACCTTTCAAAACAATAAAATTTGAGGGGAAGGGGGTAGTGTGTTCAAGGCCCTACTTGAATCAACCCGCTTTGAGGAACATGTCTTAGAAATAACATACAAGTATTATACAATCCAAAATTCAATCATGGTTGCTAGTGGTGGTCCCTAAAAAATCTTGTTATGACATGATACTTTTGTAGTCTATTCAAATTAATAATAAGTCACAAAGTTATAGAAAGCTAGAGTCACATGGTAAAATGTTTTTATCTATATTTTTTTATCATGATTATTCAAGTTGTGAATTAATTATAGTTGAGTATATTTGAGATGTACAAAGATAATTATACTTGCTTAAAGCACCTTAAAAATATATAAATTCTTGTGAACTAACAATGTTATTCTCATTTATAAAAGTATATGTCTAGGATACATACTACAACAAAACATAAATAACCTTGTTTACCCTATGAAAAACTAATTAATAAAAAGAATTTAGATTTATAATATGTGACTGCATAATATTTATAGAGTGTACATGACTCTTTTAACTCTTTTATCTTCAATTCTTCATCTTTTAGTCTTGGGGAACATTTAAAATTTCACTCATCTTATTTGCTTACATTACCAACTACACCATATACATGTGTTGCATATATAACTATATAAAAGGCTTGTAAAATATCATTCATAGTTCTTTAATAACACTATCCTAGACTAAAAAAATTATTTCATCCCAAGACTAAAGTCCTTATCAATGTGTGTATACAACCAAATTTGGTCAATCAAATACAAGTACCATGTCTTTTATATCTCTTATATCAGAAGCTCTTAATGTTGAATAAAACTCTTGTTCATGTGTATCACCTTGGTATTTGATCTATTTTTTCACTCTTTCATACTTATATATCTCTCTTCTCACATTATTAATTCTTCCATGTCAATCCTTGATAGATTCACAGGGGTCCCTAGCCATTCTTATATGTCATTCTTTTATTTTATTTGTTTTGGACATGAGCGTTATATTGGATAGGAGTGCATTGCTCTAGTATCCTTCCAATGTTGTTATTCAATGCTTGTTTTAGAGACTTTTTCAAGTCTATTTTATTTTGGGACTTTTATTATGACCATTTTAACCTTGTTTGAATTGGTTAGTGCATGAATAAGTTTTTCAAAATCAAAATTAGGAGTCTTATATTTAAGGGGTTTTACCAATGCATTTTACACCTAGAATCTAGATTTTGGCACTAGCTGATAAAATAATATCAAAACATAGCAAGATCAATCTTTTCATATTTATGAAGCATTTACATACCACACTTACAATGAATTCTTGGACAAAGAGGAGGGCCTAGGTGAAGAGAATATTAAACATACATCGTGTTTGGTTAATTTACACACATTCTATAAGGGAGAACTACAATGGCCTAAGGTCCATATCATTAATGATATGTAAGTAGCATTAAACACAACAAGGGTTCTAAGGATATCTTGTCCATATCCCAATTTCATCATTTTTTAACCATTCTCATTTGATTTTAATGGGCTTCTTATGTGCAAGATTATATTAGGGTTTTGGGGAGGAGGTGAAGTATAAGTTTGATATCACAAACATAGGTTAGTGATAGAAGATATCATAGCTACATATTTATAGGTCTTAGTTAAATATAAAAACATCAATGGATAGGAGTGCTATGAAGGACAGGAGCTCACCACTCTAGAGTCTAATCCCATTCTAGTGTCTAGATTCAAAATGATAAAATAAGTAATCATATCCAATAGTGGGGCAGTCATCCTACAAGTCAAATATAGCTCATAGGCTCTAGAAAAGATAAGTTTTTCATCCTTTTTCATGTTTTTATTTCAAACCCTAGTTGTTCAATATCATTTTATATGCAAGTGAAATGTATGGTCGAATGTTGATTTAATTAGACATTGAAATTTACTCAATTGTTTATTTGATTAGGGTTAATTCCATTCAATTGTAAAATTAATAAAACATATTGGTGAAACTATTTTATTTTTTGAATATTGCTTCAAAACCCTATCTTTCCACTAGGATTTATTTTTATTTTGTTTTCCTCAATTAGTGTTTCAAATTTTTGATTTTTATTTATTTTTCTAGTTTCTTCTTCCATGTTGGATTATTTATTTCCTTTCATTTTTATTTTTCCTATATTCCTAGTTTTTGGAAAGTTTAAAATGAATGCTAACTAAGCTCTTCCCCCTCATTTGATTGATAAATTCATAGGCATTCCTTATAATTGTATTAAAGAATGGACAAATTACCAAGAGTGTGCATTAATAAATAATGATGAACATGATTTTATATATAATGATGATGATAATTATTATTTCCATGATCATTATGATTAATATTATAAATGTGATGGTAAAAGTGATAATGAAGGTGGTATAGATGCATGTTCTTCTCCTACTCCTCCTTCTCTCGCCATACAAGAAAAATAACTTAACAAGATAAGTCCAAGAGAACATCTCATTGGTGATTCATTTTTTATTAGTAATCATAGCTTCTCAAAAACATTTGCTACATCTCTTTTCAAAATTGCAAAATATAAGGCAAATAAAGTTAAAATTCCATTACATAATTTTACATCTCAATAAGTGCACCATAGTTACAATAATTTTCTTTTATTATATGATAATTTTGATTCTAAAGTATAAAATGACAATGCATAATCTATTCCCTTCTCGTGTGAATTAAAAAAATAATGTGAACATGGCATTATTTCTCCATTTGATAATGTTTTAAACAAACTAGAAGATATTTCTCTTTCTCCTTTATTCACCTTTTTAGCTCAAAATCAAGTTGTAATTTCAAATTACAAAAATTTAACTAAATCTTGCATTCATATCTCATGTGATGATCTCTTAAATAAGAACAAAAATGTAATTTGTATTCCTTATTCATTTACTCCAATTACAGATAATGAAATAAAATCTTACATTTCTCATACGTGTGACGACACTTTCCATGATAATGAAAATATAAAATCATCTCTTACACCACCCTCTAGTGAACATGAAAGTGTGATTACTTCAAACATTGATTCTATAGATGAATAATATTATGATTGTGATGAAAATTTGAATGATGCTGATCATTATACATATAGTGAAGAGGAAAATATTTATACTAAACTTATTACTCTTTCTTCCTTACCCACCTCTCATGTCAGTGAAGATATCATGTTACGTGATAAATCAAATGATGATATGCTTAGTGATAATATTATTACAACACATGTTGATGTCCCTAGTTTTATTTTATAATGCGAATTAGGTGCACATATTAATTTTAAAGATAAACATAGTAGTGTTACTACTTTTATTTTAATAAAATGTAATATGTATTAGTAAACTAATACTAAACTAAATACCATGAATCTCCCAAGCCCACCCTTACTAAAGTAGAATCTATTATTCATCATAACCTTCAAGATGGTGATAGATACTTTACTTATAACTAGGTCCATATTATCCCTTCTCCAAGGGTAAGGTGATCCAACGGGTAAGGTGATCCAACCCATCATGCCAAATGAAGTTAAGCAAAATAGTGTGCTAATGGCTAAGATTAATTAAAAAATTCAACCCTTAAATGATCCCATTGATGATTTAAATTTCCCTTCACAAGAATCTATTTCTTTGATGCATGATGTGGGTGATTTACAACATTAAGTACATAAATTTAATTTAGAAATTAAGGATTATTACTCTTGGGTTGATTCAAATGCTATTAATGGTAACCCTATCTTACGTAAGATATTCCATGCACCATTACTAAATAAGTTTCAGATACCAACATTGCTTAAGTTTAATGGGAATAGAAATCTTTACTTACATCTCAAAGTTTATTAAAATCTATGGATGGGGTCAATGGTAATTTGATATTATTACAATTATTTCCCAGGAGCCTAAAAGATGAACCACTAATTGGGTTTCATCATTCACTCAATAGTTTCTCATTACATACATATTTTGAGTTAGAAGAGGTATTCATTATGCATTTAATTTATAAAAGAATACCTAAAGTCACATATGAGATATTACCTTCCCTACATTAGGGCTAGTCAGATCTAGTGAGTGATTACATACTATAGTTTAAGTCCTGTATACAATAGTTAATATATCAACCAATATATTTTAAGATACAATATATATTATCTAGATGCCTCATATTACCTCTTAAGGAAAAGTTTCTACATCAAAAAACTAAGTCATTTCAACATATTTACAATACAACTATTACATTAGATAAATAATTGGGAGTAATCAAGGTCAATACAATGAAATATTTTGATATAGCACCATTACCATTAGAGTCATCCAATTTGGTTCAATAATCTAATATTCATTTTAGAAAGGAAAAATTGGAACACAAATCATGAGTAAAATTACCCAATAAAGGGAAAGAATTAGTTTACAGGCTGACTCTTATAGTGAGAAAATCATAGTATACCAAGAGAGATCCTATATAGTTTGATTCATTTAGAGATAGGCCTCAAGGTGTTTTATTGACACTATTGTATAGGAGCATGATAAAACTCACTCTTAATCATTACCATCCTTCATACCATCTGGATATATCCAGGAACCAACCATACCAAGACTATCACTGCATCAATAGCCATCGGGATAATCATTGTTGTGCACTCACAAATTGAATCAAAGAATATGTCAATAGAGGAATTATCACATTTGTGAAGGGACATCCAAGTATCCTTATCCTCATTCATATAGATCCCATTCTTAATTATTGAGTTATCCAAGGATGTTCCTGCTAAGGAACCAATGGTTACTCATCATGTGATTAGAGATGTTTCTAGAGCATCCAAATATGTGAAATATATTACAGCACAAAGTTAGTAGAAGTGGTAGTTGATACATAGAGTTAGACCAACTTATAGTAGTGTTTTTCCAAAATAAAAGTCAACTCAACTAATAGTCACATTGAGAAATCTAATTAATATTTTTTCAGCCAATCATACATAGATTCCTGTTACAACTACGCCTAGAGCAGTGTCACCACCAACATACAATCATCTAGATCCATAGTAAGAGAAATATGGTTAAAATTTCCTCTTCCTTCAAGGTGGATAGATGATTTTTTTGGGTTCAGTTAGTTTGTATATAATTTTTATACAAGATAATATAGAGTTACATTAATAACATTCTAACATAAGCTATTGACAACATCACATATCATTTCAAGTATTTACAATGCTATAAGCAAATACAATCATAAAGATTCTAGTATGCCAAAAATATATCATACACATACATATCAAAAAGTTTATATATAATGCTACAACAAGTAAATTACTCTATAATAAGAGTATGGTCCCCAGGACTTCCCTCCTCACTATGTTTTATGTCACCAACCACACAAGACCTAAAACTTAAAGCACCAAAAGCACCTCAAAACCTAGAGTGTGACCTACGTCTCTTATATTGATCCTAATACACCACTAACCATGCCTTCACATTGGCATGTTCTTGTAATTAGATGTAATCATATAATATCCTAGGACCTAATGTGCCTATAAGATCACATGGGGACATCTTTTGCCTTACTAGCTCATCTTTTAGATCATCTTTCTTTGTGGTTACCCACACATATTGTACGGTAGTAATCATTACTTAATTGAATAAGGGTGCATGCACCCCAACAAAGACTATAATCTACTCAATAAATATTCCATCTATGGTATCATCAAGAAAATGTTGTGTTAACTCATGTAGTGTTAAATAAATTATCACCATTCAATATTCCTTATCACCTACATGAACATATAAAAAACAAGCATTAGTCATTACTTGAAAAATACCAATCAAATAATTACAAGTGTACATATCTCAAATATAACCTAATATGATTAATACCTCCAACTTCCCTAAGAGGATAAAGATATAATACATCATCACCTATCACTCTTCCACCTGGTAATAGTGGATCCCATATATGGTTTCTCCACCATGTTATGTACATATCTATACACCCTATATCATCCACATATAGGATCTTCTTATGGATCCCTCTTATCTATTAGAATTAGTGTTAGATATACTAATGCCATCCTCCCTTCGTTACCCAATCTCACTAAATCTTGTGCACTCTTTACCCATACCCATATACATGGAGGCACATCCTATAATACCTTAAATTATCTTATCATTTAATCATACTAGAACCACTCATAAATGTTCATCCACTGATCATGTATCCAGTAACTCATATAAATTTTATGTAGTTATAAAACATCCTCTATCCATCCATTAAATCATCTATATGGTCTCCAATTAATATCTCTAAAAACCAACCGATCTAGTATATTCTAGCATCGCATGGTGCTAAGATCCTATATTAGTGCATTACTGGTCCATCTCTTTGTAAATACATATGGATGTGTTCACTTAGAACCTAGAATCACCACTACATGTATAACTTATTTGTGTTCATAATATAAATAGTGAATTAATGTCATTAAACCAATACCACCACCAAATGACTCTTGAGTAAACCTAGATATATCACAACACAAGTGGGAAACATCCTACCCCATGAGTATGAACTACTAAGCTCCTATAGATCCTAGATAATCATGTGCATCCAATATGATATGGGTACACCACTCTTATCTATAACTATGAATGATACCAAGAACATATCCAAAAACTCCTGTAATCATGGAATATATGATAGAACAATCACTATAATAATACATCTAACTCACTCCCTGTACCATGCTCAACATCTACACTAACAATCAAATATATGTAAGTACAGTCCATGACCCCTATCCACACAACATCCTAAACCACTAATATCATAAAAATAACTAAAAATCATAGACTTTCTCTACACATCCTCTATGGTTACCATCATCTCCCCACTAAGCAACCAAAATGTGCAATTATCTACATCTTACAACTCAAAAAATGTCATCATCATGTGAGCATCCCAAATCCTACTCTCTTAATAATCTACCTCTCCTCATCTAACAAAGTCAAATCATAAATATTCTCCATCATCTAGCCTCCCCATAACTATCTACTACATATATTTAACTATGCAAATAAAAACAAAAAATGAATAACAATAATTAGTGATAAAAAACCAAGCATAGAAAACCATACAAACATAAATAGGGTATAAAATCCTTGAATATACCTTGTGGATATTATCTCAAGGACTAAATCACCCTTTACAAGACTAAAACACTAGACAAAAGTATTTTCACCTAGATAGTAGTGCTACAGCATGGACACTAGCACCATAGGTAGGATAGAAGCATTGTGTTATAAAAAATAGTCACTCTATAGGTCACAAAATTTTATCAAAATTTGAGATTATTGTAATTTTAACTATAATAAATTAAATTTGTTTTAAACACTTACCAATTTTACCTCCTCATTAACCTAGATAAGGGCCTCTACCTCCTCATACCACATATAAGTGATCTCTCTCCTTCGCATCATATTTGACACACTCAGAGCTCAAATTTTCAATTCTCAATATGTCACAAATGAATCAAACTTATTATAAAATTAATTCATATGGACACTTTATGTTTAAGCCACACTACTAAGGTGTTTTCCCTATTTTATTTAACTAGGTATACTTATAAATCAAATTAGTGATATCTTGCAAACTATATCTCCAATCTTAAAACTATTTGTATACACATAATATTTTAACTTTTATCTAATACTATGCTTTACATCTCACAGGAAGCTGTCGAGACTCAATCTCTCTGATTGTAAACCCTAAGGGGTGTCCTGGGAAAGGGGTGGGCATACCATTGGTGCTTCATAGGATTTTTATCCCTTATTGCCACTTATTACCAATCTAAACAGCTCCTAAAAACCATTCCCTAAGCTATTACTTTTTATTTGTACCCTCCTCCATTAATTTTCCAATTTTATTTACCTTTTCCAGGCCTAAATCCACTTTTAATAGTTTTTAAAACTATGTCAGCTGATTTGACCCTGTATTGTTTTATCATCAGCCCATGGTGCTAACGTAGTTCATTTTTAGCATGGGTTATTGTCCAAAACATTACTAGGTTGACCCTATTAGCCATAATTTTTGTAAGGGTTTAAGGTTAGAGGTGCATATATATACAATATCATTTCGTCATTATTTCAATATGTAGTAAAGAGTTATTATTCATTTACACTTCTTTATAATATGTTCTTCCACCATTCTACTTGAGGAGTCTTAGCTTAGGGTTTTTACTTGGAGAATATAGTCCTATGGATAAGTCTTGGATGCTTTGGTCTTTCTTAGTGATCCTTATAAACCACAAAAAACCTCTTAGAAAGCCCCTTTGGCCAAGGGAGAGATTGCATCTTTATGGGTTCATCATTTAGGTAAGTATTATCTAACTTTTCTCCTCTCTTTAGTAGATGAAAGTAACATAAGTACTGGATTTGAATAATATTACTCTTCTTATTCCATGTATTAGAGTCTTAATCATACATAGATTAATTGAGATTATCATATACATGTTTGTTTTATTTATTAACCCCCAATTTTTGCCACAAGCTTTGGTGATCACTAGATTAGATTTACTTTACTTATTATTAGTTTAGTGAAATATCAAAACATAAGACTCTATTAGGGTTATTGCGTAAATGTTCTTGACTAGAGGCTTTGGAACCGTCCATAGCATAGTGTATTATGGTAAGATATCCATTAATCAGGTCTAGTGGATCCACATGTTGGTCATGCTCTCGATTATTTAATGTGTCCCCAATCAGAAGTGTATGGTATGATCAATCTACTTTGAGTTAGGATTGATTTATAGACATGATGCATTTTTGATTACATATATTTTAGTGAACTCGATGTGAATCTAACCCTTGTAGGTTTTATTTCACATTTTTCATCATTTCATTATTTTATTTATACATGTGTGTGTGTGTGTGTGTGTGTGTGTGTGTGTGTGTGTGTGTGTGTGTGTGTGTGTGTGTGTGTGTGTGTGTTTTGTGTGTGTGTGTGTGTGTGTGTGTGTGTGTGTGTGTGTGTGATACTAGGTTAATAATGTTGATATAGCTCTAAATGTGTGTAGGTTTAACACATAGTTGCATCAATATAACTTTGTTCTATTTGTGCAAGTTTTCATACATCCAATTCAGCCTACTAGGTCAACCCAATCAACCCTGTACACTTTCAGACATCCAATTCAACCTACTAAGTCAACCCTATCGACCCTATACATTTTTAGGCATCTAGTTTAGGATACTAGGTTAACCCTATTGATGTCATACATTTTTTAGGTTTTTAGCAAATAGGATCTATAAAGCTAGGTTGACATAGTCGACATAGTTGGCATAATTTTCAAGTATAAATCAAGTTAATTCAACACCAATCTTATTTTCATTTGCATCCTCCAAACCACCAAGGTTCCTTTTTTTCCTTCTCTATCATTTCTAACATTTGTTACAGTTTTATTTTTCATAGTTTGTACTCTTTAAAATTGCCCTTGTATAGTCAACTAGGTCAGCCCTATCGATGTAGTTATGTATTCTTTCTATAAAACTAGGTTGACACTATTGATGTATTTCTTTTTATACCCTTGATTTTATAGTACAAAAATGACACCCTCAATTCTATTCTATAATCTCTACATACATTATCAACTGAATTGACATTGTACTATGTTTCAAACTTGAAATTAACACTTGTATGGTAGTAATTATCTCAAAATTTCATTTATTGTTGCTTGCATGCTTAGAATGAATAACATAGTATAATTAGGTGCTCATGTATGTCTGAATTAGTTCTTTATTTGTTTGACTTAGTTCTTTGTCTCTACCTCTCATTTTTCTTGCTTAGCATCCTTTTTCTTTCCTAAAGCATCATGTCCCCTATCAAAATCTTCTTAAATAACCTAAATCCATTTAGACACTATATTTGGTGTTCTGTATTTCTTTCTTTCTTATATTTTTTTAATATTTTCAGCTTGTGGGGCATCTTGTGATGCCCATCCACACATTAATCTAGCTTTTGGGGCATCTTGTGATTCCCACCCACATATTATTTTAAACTCTAGGGTATCTTGTGATGCCCATCCCTACATCCAATTACCCTTTGGAGTATCTTGTGATTCCCACTCTTATTCTCCATTACATGCTACTAAACTAATTCAACTCCAAGAAATGTTTCAAGACACAAACTTATCTTTCACATGCTCATCCTTGATATAGACATTAGTGTAAGAACATTTCCTTATTTTCATGCTTTCTATCCACGTCTATCTAACACTTTTTTTAGGTTACTTACATGGGTATCTCCATTTTAAGTAGTTCTCTCTTTTCACAAACCTTTAGTCCTTCCTTTTAGGTCATTTAGTTTCCATTATTTTCTTTTCATGAGTTTCCTTGTAAAACTGTGGATAAGACCTAGTCTTCCTCATGATGTATCATAGTCTTCTTTATTTTTCATACTTTTTGCACCCCTTGGGTTTTTTATTTGTGATTTATAGTGGAAGATAATGGATAGGACATAACCTTCCTCACAAATACCATCTTTATCGTATCTTAGTTATGTTTACATGCTTTGTGGTACCCTCTTAGGTTTCTCTTTTATAAGTTTTAGTATAAGACCATGGATAGGACTTGGCCTTATAAAATGACCATCCTATCTTTCCTTTTCTAGAATGTTTTTCAATGGTTAAAAAGTTATTGATCCTTTATTCTTAAGATTTACCATTTACTTTTTTTGATAGATGGAATTTTCACAACAATCTATGTTATCATGTTTTTCTCCATTTCCTTATTATTATGATAAGGAATCACACGTTATTGGCATTGTATCCCTATTTTTCCCTTTGTCACATTGTTTGTGATTTGAAGTAATTAAAATTATTCCATATGTCATTCCTCTTGATTTACTTTACTTTCAATCCACATTGGATAAAACAAGGTCAAAGTCAAGATAACACTTTTATTTTACCTAAATTTATGAGACTCTTAGACCCCATACTCTCTAAAGTTCTCTCTCTTAGAAACAAGTCCCAATTATTCAAATATGTATAGAGGAGGAAAGAAAAATCCATCAATAAATTTAAAATCCAAATCATTTGAAACAAAAGGCAGTGATATACAAAAGGCAATATATAAATCTCAAAAGTTAAAATCCCACCAAAAGACATGATTACAAGCACATCTCCTATCTCTAATCAAAGATCAAACTCCATAGTTACCTCACCTAGAACCAATGTCCATTAAGGGATGTGGTAGGCCAATAGAATAGAATAGGATAATTATACAAACCCTATGGTGCTACCTACTTTCTCATGCAAGTACCCTATCTTTGTAGTAGACCAATAGCTTTGTAAGGGGTGCTAAGGAATGGGGAACATGTTGTGGGAAGGTAGTCCCATTTTATTTTTCATCCATATAGCCTTCATGGGATAATATATATAATGCATTTATTGACCTAAGACATGTGTGGCTAAGATAAGTTCTTCAGAGTCCTTAAGGTCAAAAGTCATCTTGTTTTGACAAACCTAATTTGAGTATCTTGACTTTGATAAAGAGTTCCTCTACCTTATTTTTTCCTTCATTCTCCCCTCTACCCATTCAATTTACCCCCTTGATAGGCAAATTTTGATTCCAAATCTATTTTCCCTCTTTTATATTCCCTTCTTCTTTACCTCTTAAAAACAAGATAGCATTACTTTGTTTCAGTTTTATCTATCCTTAGATCAAAATAATATGTCTAAGTAACTATAGATTACTTTATTTACACCATAGATTTACATTCCTAGAATTGTTTTACTTTCTTTTTTACCATTTGCCATTTATTGTATCAACCTTTTTTTCGAGCACTTGAGTTCATTTTTCCCTTTTATGAACCTTTTTCCATTGTTGAGTGAGATAAGGATTGTTACTGCTCACTCATTAATGTTGTTTTACCATTTTGTTTTTACTTTTACATTTTATGTTTGAATACCTTCCTTTTTGGCAGGTATCCTTGGTTTGAATTGGTGAGCTTACCTTTCTTGCTTAAGGTTTACTTATTTGAGTTTTTTGGTATTTCGTAGCCTTAGCTTTTTGGTTACCTGATTCACTCTTATTTTTGACATGGTCATTTGGTATAACATAGAACTTATCAATCTAGCTTGCCAAATTTCCAAGTACATCCTATACTCATAGCACCAGTTATCCTGTATTTCCTACATTTGTTTGTTTTTACTCTTTAGTTTTGTATTCTTGGTTTTATTGAAAGCAATTATTGTGCTCTACATAATCAAAATTAACAACATAGCAAACAATCATACAATGATAAAGGTAAGTCAAGGTATGCATCACATTTACTTTTTAGTCATTTATTTTTAGTTATTCTATGCTTTAAAATACTATTTTTTTTTTACAGCATCAACATTTTGTGTTCTTATGTTTTTTCTCGAAGCAACATCCCTTGTTACACCTTAGTGACACATGATGAGCTTCGAGTTGCAAATATGTATACACATAATATTTTCAATTTTTTTCAAAAATTAAGGCTTTATATCTGGCAAGAACCTATAGAGACTTAATCTCTTTGAGTGTATGCCCTAAGGGGTGTACTGAGAAAGGGGTGGGTAGACCATTGGTGCTTCACAAGATTATTATCCCTTATTACCACTTATTACCAATCTAATAAGCTCCTAAAAACCATTCCATAAGCTATTACTCCTTATTTTCACCCTCCAATCATTTTCCACTTTCATTTACCTTTTCCTATCCTAAATCCCCTTTTAACAATTTATAAACTATGTCAATTGAGTCAACCCTATATTTTTTTGTCATCAGCCCAGAGTGTCGACGTAGTTCATTTTTAGCACGGGTTATTGTCCAAAAAATTACTAGGTCAACTGAGTTGACCCTATTGGTTAGAATTTTTTAAGGGTTTATGGTCAGAGGCACCTATATATATAAGATCATTTCATCATTATTTTAATATGTAATCAAGAATTATTATTCACTTATGCCTATTTACAATATGTTTTTCCACCATTCTACTTGAGGAGTCTTAGCTTAGGGTTTCTACTTGGAGAATATAGTATTGTTGATAAGTCTTGTATGCTTTGGCCTTTCTTAATGATCCTTAAAAACCACAACAACCTCTTGTGAATCACCTTTATCCAAGGGAGATATTGAGTCTCGATGGGTTCATCATTCAGGTAAGTATTCTCTAACTTTGCTCCTCTCTTTAGTAGATAGAAGTAGCATAAGCATTGGCTTCATATAATATTACTCTTCTTATTCCATGTATTAGGGTCTTACTCATACATTCCTTAATTGAGATTCTCCTATACATGTTTGTTTTGTTTACTAGATTAGATTTTACTTTACTTGTTATTAGTCTAGTGAAATATCAAAACAAATGACTCCCTTAGGGTTATTGCATGATTGTAATTGATTCAAGTCTTTAGAATCCTCCCTAAAATAGTGTATTATAGTAAGAGATCCCCTAATCAGGTCTAATGGATCCCCATATTCATCATGTTCTTGATTATCTACTGTGTCCCCAATTGGAAGTGTATGGTATGATCTATCTTCTTCAAGTTAGGATTGATTTATAAACATGATGCATTTTTGATTACATACATTATTTATTCTTCATGGGATCAAATCCTGACATCTTTTGTACTATATAGGTATCACTTTTATACCTATTTATTCACCACCATGGCAAATTTTAATTTATTCCTCTTACCAATTATCCTATTATTATAGATCCTATCTCAAGTATCAATCTGTAATCAATATCTTACCAGTAATTACTTGATAAATTATAATAATATTATTATATATACTTTAATACTAACTTTTGCACTATTTTCATCACTTTTGTCTTGACCTCCTTACGATAGTTTTTTAATCTCTCACCAAAAGGTGGCATACATACACACTATTCATAGCTAGCTGAGATACACAATTACTTAGATTTACATAGTGATTCAAACTAACTTAGCTACTTAATCTTACACAGTTACTCATATTTGAAAAGTTTCTTATATTTGGCTCAAATTCTCAGATGTACACAAGACAATGGTTTTAGTTTTTCATAGTTGTCATATTTTACTAAATATTTATTATATTTACATAAATACCTTTACATAGTCTTAATAGATGGTCAACAGCAATGGGGTATGTACATGGTACATGCTCACATAATTTATGTAGTTTGGCTTACTTTGTACATAAATTATGGTAATGGGGTCATGCACATAATTCAATTCCAAATAGATATATTTTTAAATTAGATTATATGAATCGGTTTGTCTAGATATCAAATTAGGGGCATGTTACATGGCATATTTCTCTCATCTCCCATTTTTTGCACCATATTATACATAAAGAATGGAAAACTATGCCACTCTCTATGTTATTTACTACTTAAAATCCAAAATTTTTACTAAGATTATGTGGCTCAGTTGCTTTGTTATTAAATTAGGGGTATGTTGCATGGAAAATTATTCCCTATCTCTAATTTTTTGCACTACATCATATAAATTAAAACATAAAACCATGCCATTCTCTTTTTTATTAAACCAGACCTAGTTCGTAATAATATTTACAATTTTTTGCACCAAATTTGAACTAATTTTTCGCTAGAATGAATCTTATAGCCATTTGTAGTGATTGATTATAATATTTTTTGCTAGAACATAGTTTATTTGTGTTGTGTGGGGTTGAAGTTAAATACATTTTTAATTTGTAGGCACATCTCTACCTAGATATCAAAGTGGGGGAAAACATAGTTTGTTCCTCACATCATAGTTATTTACTTTGATTTAGTACATGGATATTCACGTGGTGGATCCATATTCACAAGCATCACTCAAACTCTTGTTCAATTCTCTAGCCATGAAGAGGAAAAAACAAGAGTTAATCTTCTCTATGCATGGGTTGATCATATCAAACTCATGGGATGTCTAATTTCAATAAAGCACATGCTACATAGGTAAGTATAGGCACACACTTTCTTTTTTACTCTATTACATTCATTTAATTACATTACTAGATTAAAAGGGAGTAAATGTATACACCCAAATTTTATCAAGAAAACACAAGTACTATGTCTTTTGTAGTTGTTATATCTAAAAGATCGTAATGTTGAATCAAACTCTTGTTCACATATACCACCTTGGTATTTTATCTATTTTTTCACTCTTTAATGCTTATATATCTCTCTCCTTAGATTTTTATTTATTATATGCCAATCCTTGATAGTGTTATAGGGGTACCTGACCATTTTTATGTGTCATTGTTCTATTTTATTGATTTTGGACATGAGCACTACATTGGACAAGAGCGCACTGCTCTAGTGTCCTTCCCAACACTATTATCTAATAGATGTTTTAGAGTTTTTTAGGTCCATTTTATTTTGGGTGTTTTCTTATGACCATTTTAACCTTGTTTGAATTGGTCAGTGTGTGAATAAGTTTTTAAAATTCAAAATTATGAGTTTTTTAAAGGATTTTACCAAGACATTGTAAGTCTAGCACTTATATTTTGTAACTATCTAATAAAATAATATAAATACACAAAAATTTCAATATTTACATATTTCTAAAGTATTTACATACCACACCTAGATTAAATTCTTAGACCAAGAGGTTGTTCTATGTGAAGAACATTTTAGACATGCATCATGCTTGGTTGATTTATGCACATTCCCTAAGTAAGAACTACATCAGCTTGAGGTCCCTATCATTGGGGCTATGCATGTATCACTTATTATAACAAGGGGTTTGATGATATCTTGACCATATCCCACTTTTTGCATTTTCCCTCCTTTTGCATTTGATATTCATGTGTTTCATGTGTGTGGGGTTTTGTTAGGTTTTTGAGGAGGAAAAGGAGAATTAAAATTATAATATCATAAATTCAAGTCTATGATAAAAGATTTCATAGATACAAAAGGTTTTTTTAGATTTATAGGTTTCAGTTCAAGCTCAAAACATCATTGGACATGAGCATTGGGAAGGACAAGAGTGCACCACTCTAGTGTCTAGTCCTGATCTAGTGTTGAGATTTAAATGATAAGAAAATAATTAGATACAATAGCGGTTAAGTCTTCTTATAGGTTAAACATAGTCAAATACAACTCTTAGGCTTGTGAAAAGATAATTTTTTCATCCTTTTGCATCTTTTTGTTTCAAACCCTAGTTTAGTTGCTCAATATCATTTTATATCAATTGAAATGTATGGTTAGAAGTTGATTTAATTATCCATTTAAATTTACTCAACTATTTATTTGATTAGGGTTAATTCCATTTATGTTCATTATCGATGTGCACTAACCCTTGTTATGCTTTACCACTAATTGATCCTCATACAATTTGTCTAATTTTACCCTAATTTAAAGCTTATGTCATAAATTTACAAGAAGTGTTGCTTACCAATTTTCACTTCACATGTACTACTTAGCCACTTATTTGGGTTTTAAACTAGATAAAATACATACCTACCAACCTTTACATCTTTAAAATAATTTGGTATAACTAGAAGGTTATCCTTTATGGGTTTTCAACCTTTATGTCCCCAATTATAAAGACATCACCTAGAATATGTTTACTTAAAAACTCATACTAAATAAAACTAGAAAAATAATTTGGAATTCCTTTGTATATTAAAACGTAGGAGGTGGAAATGGTTTAATTTGTACTATTAGTGTATACTGACTAACCTACCTTAAACTCTTATGTGATAATTTTGATGCTTCAGGGTTAGACTTGATTTGTTGTTGTGGTTTTTAGGTGGAACCTTGTTAGGTCTATTGAGATGTTGGAATCTGTTTAATTTTTAGAACCTTTTGAGATCTAAAATTATTGAATAACTCTAAGGTAGATATATACTTAGGATCATTGATCAAATTATTCATTGAATTTAAAGCATCTATCAGGTTGACTTTGAAATTATACCAATTGCCTAGACCTTCCCATAACATAGTGAATATTATATGTACTTGTGTAAAAATTTACATGATCCCCTCCATATAGTATTCCCATATATATGTGATTAGTGGCCTATGTAGTCCAAAAATTTGATCAATGGTCAATTTGTTTCTCAAATTACTCCATATATCTCTATTGTTCGACTCCCACAAACTTGAGCCACAACAATTTCAACTCCCATACATGCATCTAATCCATTATGTTCCATATGTAATGAAGAGACTCTTGAAAAAAAGATTCCTTATTACACTCTAACACACCTCCTCCAATAATATTTTGGGCCCTTTTACCTTGATCATGTTGTACTTATTGTCCTTCATCGCCTCTTTAAATTGTGCCTTCTAGTCTAAAAGCTAGATGGATATTTTTCATGCTTGTATTATTTCCATAAAGATAACCCTATTGTACTCTTATATTAATTCAAAAATGATTTAGGCATCCAAATGGTTATTTTGCACATGGAATTTGATTTCCTTTAGCCTTTGAGAATATTTCTAGTCTTATGAGAGCATTATGATTAAATGTGTTGAATTTTGAGGGCTTCCACATTACCTAGCCTTGTAATCATGGCTAAATTAGGGCTCAAAAATTTCCCTCTATATTTTATAGGTATTTAATATGTTTTATTTTAGTATGTCATTTTATTATTTCAATTGGATTGTGGTCTAGGTGATGTATGTAAGGAATTCATCTACACCCTCAATTTGTTTCCCCAAAAGAAATTGGGGCTTATCTAGTGTGACCTACTTTTGAAACTTCATCAACACCAGTTGTATTATCTATGTAAGTTGACATATTTTAGATTGGAAAAACTAGGATGTAGGCATGGTAAACATTGTGTAATTTATACATAGGGCCTTCACATCTATCCACAATATCCAAATGTATCATCTCCCCTATGACCCTCCTTCTTGAGATCCACTTGTACGCTAGTTTAGCATACTTTATATGTATTGGATATTTGATCTAATGGGTTTTTTCCTTTATCTTATTATTACAAAGTTCCACTAATTTGAAGTGGTTTGTTTATGGTATGTAGCCTCCTATATATCCTTGTAATTCAGTTCTTATATATTTATAGTTTATGTGCATTATTCTTCTAATTGATTAGCCTCATCCTTATTTCAATGTTATTCCTCTTGATTATTATGATATTCTTTTTCCCAATCCTTCTTCTCCCACAAATAATTATCTTCCTTCTATTTCCATTCTTGATCAGAGTTTTCTCTCTCAACCTCTTTCCTTGTAGCTTTGGTTTTGTATGTTTTCTCTTCTTCCTCCACCTACTTGTCATCCTTTTTCTTTACCACTTTTTTATATTACATATTTTAATTATTTAATATTCTTATGAGATTCTTCTTATTTTAAACTATATTCTTCTTTGAGTGCTTATTTATCCTTCACAACTCACTCTTTTACCTCCTTATCCATTTCAATGTGCAATTTTGAAACCTCTATGAAAGATTATTCTTCAAATATACCTCATCTTCCTAGTTGATTCTAATACTTCAATTAAGGTGGGTTATTAATATGTGTTTAGTTTGTATATTATAATTTGCCTATGAATATCCCTCTTTTTTCTTGTGTAAAAAACATGGATGGGATGAAAGATGCCCTAAAAGGAGTCTAAGGTGATCCTAAGCTATGTCAAGGGGTTGTACTTTCTAGTGGAGAATGGGTAGGGGTTTATAGTGGAGTTATCACAAATTTAAATGGAGGCAGTGGGGATAGTTCATCAAAGAATCATGGTGGGGATATGGGTGAATGTGGTGGTGTTGATATTTTTAAGTCACATTTTTTTCATTTAGAAATGGACTTATCTCTAGAGGAAAGGGGAATGAGGATTTAATTTTTTTATTTTGCATGTCTTGAATCTTATTTTTTGTATTGATGCCTCCTTATATTATAATTTTAACATGGTGATATTTGATGCAGGACTTTATTTCCACCATCTTATGGGTGTTTACTGTGTTCTTATTACATGTAATTATGGCCTCTTTTGCCATGTTTCATTTCCAACTCACATCAACCTAAAGGGGCTTGCCTTAAACTCTTCCTCTTCTCAACATTAGATAGTTTAATTTTCCTTGCAATAGTCACCTTAATTTTTATTATTATTAATTTTTCATAAATTTATTATTGTTCTTTTGAAACACTCTATGGCCCCATTTTCACTTACAACTATGTTCCAATGGGTGTCACAAAGATGACTTCCACCATTGACTTTTGTTGCCACTCCTCTTGTGTGTCCATGAGAATTCATGTAGGCTTAGTCATAATATCTATGAGTAGAACATGGGGCACAACATTTCAAGATACTATTTTACCTTATTTATTATTTAGTTATCTAAATAGTTATAAAACTTTGAGCTATTCAAATTGCATAAACCATAGCAATAATACATGAATCTAAATGTAAAGGTAAAATATGATTACACTATTTTACTTAATATAAATAGAAATGACCTAAGGGATTAAGATACTTAGCATGTTATTATTTTATGTAGGACTGAGATAATATGTAGGTGATAGAAAGGGTGGAAGTACATTATGAATCACTAAGATCAAGAACTTTGTGTCTGGAACCACATGGAATTGTTTTTGTCATAATATAGATACCTACACCAAAATATAACATCTTTCCTCTACCAGATTAATCTACGTAGACTTTGCCTCTTTGTTTTTGCATAGGTTAATGCACCTACTTGTAATACATCTATATTATGATATCAAAAGATTGTTATGTGCACAATATCCAAATACTTATTTCCTTCTCTTTGAAACCCTACGTCCACTCTGTATACTAGGTTTAAGCTTGAAAAAAGGGAAAGAGGTGGGCTAAGTTGACCTTAACCACTCACTAATTAATGGTTGAGAATTTTACACATATCCAATAATCTGAAGAGGGAAGTTAAACTACACATATTTATCTCCATTAGTTATAAGTGTTTAATGTTACTCCTTTTATGAATGCAACCTATAATTTACCTTTCAACACTTGAAATATGGAAAAATTGAATTGGATTATGTGATTCAAACTTGGATAGGGCCTTATCCTTGTGACTATTTTATAAATTAGGAAGCTTAGACTAGTCCCTTTGAATCTGAAAGTGTTACAATAAGCTTACTTGATAATGTTATAAAGTGAAATAGGCTTATACCTAATATGTATTTATATGAGACTCTTTGGGTAATTTATCATTCCATTGACATGTGAAATGTATGAGTGGACTCATAAATATGATTAGAATTATAAAAATGATCAATGGGTGGTGCAAGGATGAGTCTATTAGAGTTTGAAACCAACAAAATTTTGTAGGCATCTAAGTCTACCAATTTTATCTTAAAGACATGAATACTGATCTGATGATTTGGATACAATCTAAGTATGATAATGAATAGGTGAAGTACATCCTAATACATTCATGTAGGTGACTTATATAAAATAAGGAATGTTAGACACATGGAAAACATGTTTATAGAGTACAAAGGTGTGCAAGATCCATATGTGTATGCATAATTCATGTAACGTGAAGGTAATGTTGAGACCAACACCCCCTATCTTTCTTTTTTGAAAGGAGGACCCCTGTATTTATTTCTATAAAGTCTATATTCTGGGTTGAATATGAAAAGTTTTCTTATCTTGGATTTTAAAGGCAAATCAATTTTAAAAGGATAACATGTGCTTTGATGTATTTGATCATGTTTACATTTCATGGTTCAAAATTGCTAATAATTGTCTTCAAGGTGATTAGTTGCAGGTTGCATGGAAGAAGATAGGGTTCCTAAGGAACAAACCCTAAAGGGGGTTTGAATTTGAATAATCATGGAAAATACTAGTGGGAAATTTAATTTCCTTTTGATTAAATGATCCTAAGTCTAACTTTATATTAAGCCTCAACTATGTTTTTTCTTTAAAACATGACCGAATATTAATATAAAACCTTAACCTAAACTTTATTCATGATAAAGTATTAATTTAAAGCTTATGCTCTTTTATAGATCTAATGGTAATCGCTTATTCACTAGATTTGATCTAATGGTGCAACAAGTCTGAAGTCTTTTAAAAAGGACATACAATTAATGATTTGGGCCTAGTGAATATCTAATGATGATCATTTGCTTGAAGGTTTAAATCTAATAGTACAAATTAAATCTAACACCCAAAAGGAAGTTAACAATTATTAACCACTCAGGACTTGATCCGATGGTTCATATTGCCTCAGAGGTTCTAATTTGATGGTGCACATCGACCTGGAAGCTTCAGGATCTCTCAAAATCTTTATGCATGGCACTTGTTCATTGGAATAGAAAAGTTTATTGTTTTAAAATTAATAAGTTCACATCCATCATTTGATGTGTGTGAGGATGTATTTGATGAGACCAAACCCATCAAATTTAACATGAGATAGAAAGATTCTATTGTCTTAAATTTCACAGGTTTTCCCCCATCATTTGATGTCTATGAGTATGTATTTGACGAGGTCAAACCCATAAAATTTAACCTAAATAATCCCAGAAGCATCAATGTCTCCCAAAGGATTTATGCATGGCATTCATTTATTAGATCAATACATTCCACTATCTTAAAGTTGACAGGTTTGCTTCCATCATTTGACATCTATGAGGACATATTTGATGTGACCAAACCTGTCAAATTTATACTAGACAATCCTTGAAGCCTTGGGAATTCTTGAGGTCTTTGCACATGGCATTAATTTATTAGATCAATAAATTATACCATCTTAAATTTGATAGGTTTTCTCTCATCATTTGATGTCTACAAGGACATATTTGATGTGACTGAACCTATCAAATTTAAACTAGACAATCTCTAAAGCCTTGGGAACTCCATTATCTTAAATTTGACAGGTTCACTCTCATCCTTTGACATCTATGAGGACGTATTTGATGTGATAGAACCTATCAAATTTAGCATGACAGTTTTTAAAGCCTAATCAAAGGGGGCATTTTTAAAAAACCTTTTAAAAAATTCTTAGCTTTTTATGAAGATAAGCTTAGTATATAAATATCTTAACCCAAGTCATTTTATATTTTTTAAACATAAAATTTTAAATGACATTTTTAAACCTAAGATTTATATGATCATGTAACTGATTAAAAGGTAAGCATCTTATAGGATCCAATGGTGATCACTTGCTCATTGAATATTGATCCAATGGTGTGTCAAAGTTGAGGACTTTTCAAAGGCCTCACGAGCTTGACACATGGCACAATCAATGAGCTCAAAGATCAAGAGCCAATGAAATTCAAGGACCTAGATTTATCTTTTCAAAGCAAAATAAAGAGGCCTTTTGAAAGCCAATAGTCACTCTTCAAATGGCATTTATGAAATTTTCTATGAAAGGCATGGAACCCTGCCATATAAGCTCCATGTAAGTATGGAGGATCCAAATGAAATATATCTCATGATTTAAAACATAAAAGGCATAATAATAAGGTTCCATCATATCTAAGGAATGTATGAGATCAAAGTTAGATGTTTTGGTCATTAAAGCCAAAAGCCCCAAATCCTCTATAAAGAAGGCTAGAGTTAGTTTATTTGATTATGTGACACTTGAGATAATTGTGAACTAAATTCAGAGCAAGTGCCTTAGTATGAAGTTTGATAGCTTTGACACTATAATACAACATTATCAATGCTAGTGAGTAGGCAAAAGATGAAGATTGAGGTAGAGCTTTATCTAACTTTAGATGGTGAAGGAAAGGTCTTTAGAGACATAATAGCCTTGAATGTACATGGAATCAAGAACTGGTCTAAATTATTCTTATTTATCGAGGAGTTACTACCAATTTCATAGGAAGAAAAGAGGAATGCTTCAGTGTACCAAATATTCAAGGATTTAGTATTAATTCAAATGGTAGGCCTTCATCATACAGCTTCTAAACCAGAGGTAATGCATTACATTGATCTTCTTGTTCCTATTTTTGTTGACTAGAGAATGGATTATTCATGAAGGAAGTATCAAAAAAGTTGTGTGCATAGCTCCCATGGCCTTTGAGACTTATTATAAGCTCCCTTTGCCTCATGTCGATCTCCCTTCCTTGAGAGAATGGAAAAATTCCCAAAACTTGGATACAGTCCTCTCACCTTGATTAATCTAAAGTTCCCATGTTTTCAAGACCTCAAATGGTGAGATTTCTATTGTTCAATTCAAGGAAGGTGTTAGGGTAGCTATGAATTTATTGAACAAAGCCTTTGGTACCTCTTATACTACTTATTTAATTAAGGTTTGGGTATCTTATGTCCATTTCATGTTGGAATGGAACTGAACCCCTCCTATTAGAGACTTAATAAGTTTCTTCTTGGCCAAACAATTTATAGCCATCAAGAGAAAGACTTCCAAGCAATTATTTATGATGTCTTACCTCTTGGATTCACTTCTAGCCTTTATTAATTTCCCTAGCATTCTAATTTGGTCCCCTGATGGTAGATCTACCATTTTCCATCATTATTCTAAATTACATATATTCAAATATAGAAATCACATGAAATTCATGTGTGATGGTATCTTTCCAATCATTTTTGAAACAATCACTAGTGTCCCTATGCCTAGGCTTCATCCTCTAATCAAAAAACAAGTGAAGACCATGGAGGATGTGTGGTTCTATCAAGATTTCACTATAATAAGGATAAAGGGAATCATGGTCCAACCATATAGATTGCCTATATATGTTCCCAATAAGCTTGTAGAGAAATAAATTACTTATCAAATCATCTAGGGAATGGATTGGCATTGCAAGAAGAATAAGAAATCTTAGGTTCATCCCTTTCCATTATATATTAGTAGAATTGTAATCAAGGATTGGAAATATCTAGAGATTATGGTAGTGCATAAGAACACTTTAGATTTCCAACTATTTGATCTTAAGATGTGGGACCCCAATGATAGAGTGGCTAACCATATTCAGGATAAAAAGGTCCCAAAGGTTGAGTACAAACATCAACCATGTGTGGGACATGGTATTTACACAAAGAAAAGGAACTTTGAAGAAGTATTATATAGGGTTAAAAACTAAAACATAAATCTAGACCATAGGATAGTAAGGAATAATGAGCCTTTAGGAGAAATATGGCAGCTACATCCTTTATAGTATCACATGTTGCCAAGACCATATGGGACTACACATCAAAAACCACCTATTGAGGGATAATCTTCTAAGCCAAAGCAGGGAGAATTAACAAAATCGCCCTAAGTTGGGCAACCTGATGATGTAAAAGGAGAAGTTAAGGATGTGATTCAAGGGTCCAGTATTGAGCATAGACCTAGTGAAGGTCCCCAAATTTAGACATCCCTACCAAGGCCTTCTTCCCCAATAGAGGTTATTAACATGACTGCTTTAGAAATTAGAGAAATAATAGAAAGTGCCCTTATTAATATCATAGATTATTATGGTTTGGATAAGGAAGAAGACCCATCTAAGGAAGTAGGTAAGGAATTAGTTCCATTGGGTAGTGGAAAGAGACATGCAAAATTAGCCTTAGTTCCTTTAGCTCCAAGAAAGAGGCCTAGGTTAACTTTCACTCACCCTACTAGAGAAATAAACCTCTTTAGTGATGAGAATCCAATTTATGGACTAGTCATTCCTGATTGGTTTGTTTATGGGAAGTTGCAAAAAATCCCATCTCTTTCTCCTTCACTGGCTTTGACTTGAGTGAACATAGGTGTTCAGGATAATGTCAAGCCTTTAATTTAGGATATGTTGAATAAATAAGTATAAAGAAGCATCCAGATTCTTCACAATGAGGAAAGCCAATGGGTTGGTACCCCAAGAGCCTCTAGGAGTTCAAATGTAGAGATTATTGAATAACCACAAGTGAAATAATTTGACCCTCAGGTCTAATTTAATCTCAATACATCAATTATTGAGAGAGTAGAGACCAATAAAGTTATTGTTGGTATTAAGGAGTTCACCTTTTAGAAGGTGGAACCATTTTCAAGGTTAACTCCTATTCCAGGGTAGGTAGTAGGTGAGCATCCTATTTTTTAAGGGGATGTAGCTAGTATGGTAATAGTCCAATCAACAATGACCTTGGCTAGAGTTCAAGGAATGAAGTAGAAGATTCTCAACTTGGAGAGAGAGAAATAAGATTTAGAAGCTCAGGTCTTTCTTTTAATTCTTGAGGATGTATTTCAAGCATTGAATATATCCTTGATGGATGCATTCAAGAATTTTAAAAGCATTAAGTCTAGATTGAGTGATTTATCCCATCAAGTTAAGATTTCACAAGCCTTAATCACGTAGTGGTAGAATTTTCAGTTTCGGATGGAGGAGCTCATCAAGGTGTATAAGACAAAGCAAGCATTAGATTTTAAGATTATCAGACTTAAAAATCTAGACATATTCATGGTAGTTTTGATAGATAAACAAGAGGATTTGATCACCTAAAGCAATGGTGCTAGGGACTTCACCAAGAGAAACATAGACTTGGTAAACTAGATTAAGAAACTTCTAGGGAATCTATTAGATAACCCTTCTCAAATCACTACTATAAGCCTGATTGATGATGAATAATTCAAGCAGAGGGTTGGTACTCACATTCAAAGTATCAAAGATAGCAAAGGTCATTTAGCTAAGGACAACTAGAAGACCCTTTATACCATTATTTTTGTAGGGAAGAAAATTGTAGAAGCACAATGTATTAAGGAACTTGTATCTTAGATAGTGAATTTGACAAGTTAGCAGATAAAGAAGAATATTGTTTAATAAAGCCTACAATGGATTTTGAGTTGATCAAGGAACAATACACCAAGGTGAAAGACTTTCTTAGATATGGCTAATTGAAATTCCCACCAATGAAATTCTTAAGAGAATTTTCTTTTTGTAAAGTATATGCTAGTCTGTTAGCATATACTCTTTCTTGTCACATTGATATGTGACCTTCCACATTATATCTCTATATTAAGGATAGTTGTCCTTATTTGCATGTTGATATTTTGAAAGTTAAATAGTTAACCACCTATGTTTCTTATAAATAGGTAAATGGTTACCATTTGTACGGGAGATTTATTGAGTAATTTATACAAGGAGCATTTAATAAAATTAAGGAATTCTAAAAATATTATCTAGATAGTTTTGTTAAATGTCTATGCTATCTCTCAATTGTGGAAGTTCATGTTAAATTTGAATGATTCTTCTTGTTTTGAGTCACCGTCAGCGTATAATATAGTGGCAAATTTTTGTATTTTGGCATTTTTGACATTTTTCCAGTGTTATTTTTGGTGATTTCTGAGCCCTTCCATGATTTCCTAGTCGCCAAGCTTTATTGGGTTTACTTGGTTGCCTAGAATTGTAATCGCCAAGGCAAATGTTACGTTTGAGTTTTTCCCTAGCGGTATTCACCTTTCACGCAGCCGACCAGGTAACACTTATTGTGGAATGTTTGCTGGGTTTCATGTTTCTGTTTCATTTACCGTGGAGGAGTCAGCTCTTTTCACCAACACACTTTCATTTGTAATATGTATAAATCTGAATTCAAGAAAATAGCAATGAGACATTCAATCATAGTTACCATGTTCGACCGAACATGGCTAATGTTCGGTTCGAACCGAACAAATGGCATGGACCAAATTTTTGTGGTCGAACTTGACCGAATAACCCTTTTTTTTATGAACCCAACAATATACAAATAAAATAAACATTCAAGTATAAGTTTACATCTAGTTTCTTATACTTTAAGTTATATTTTATTTATATACTTTCAGGATGTTTGAGAGGGGTTTCAGACCGCTAGGAGCTATAATGCAAATTCTAGGTTTTGGTGGATCCTATCATATTTCAGAGTTAGTTAGATTCTAGGGTTTCAAGGTTTCAAACTTAGCCATATTTTAGGGTTTCAAGATTTCAAGGAGACATCATAGGAGGTATGAAGGCTGCATGAAGGGATGTATGCATGATAGAATAGTATGAAAATATCTCTCGCAAAGTGCCACAAGCTGATCCCACCCCATTCCTAGTGCACCCCTTAAGGCATGCACTCTGTGAGATTCAATGCACCAATGAGCCCTTGTGAGAGAAAGTGTCAGTAAATGATAAAGTTAAAATAACACAATTCGCCTAGATTTTACACATTGTTTGAGAGACTATGAATGATTCGCCAATGGAGATTATTATTTTTTCTTTGTAAACTATTTTTTTGCCACAAAAAGTAAATTTTTTTATCAGGTGTTTTACACCTTTCGCCAAATTTTTACACCTTTTCTAAAGGAGGGGTTTCTTAAAGTATACCCTGGTCACCGTCTTTGTCATATGGTAGTTAATTTGTGTTGAATTCTAGATTAACTATAAAAATTTCAATTATACTTCATTTTATTTGCTCTGCATTTGGATGTACTTATGTTATTCATATCGTAATAGCAAACTTTTAAAGTAAACTTGGTTCTTACTTATGACTCATACTTTTCCTCTAAATCTTGCTTGATTTGTGATGTAATTTGAGCTTATGTTTTTTTATAACATAAATTAGTTTAATGTGTAGTCAATATAATTTGAATTTTGTCATAATATTTGATATGAAAACCTGCAATCATGTCTCTTCCTTCCATACCCTTAATTTTTCTTATTTTTTTTTAATCAAGATTCACTCTAGCTTAAATATCATTGTTAATAATCATTTGGTTTAACTTCAAATTCCTTAAAATTACTAAGTATTCAAATTGTGTAGACCCTGGTGGCTCCCAACCACTAAATCAAATCAATATTATGGACAATTTTCATACTTTGCTTCTATTTCACCACAGACAATCATTGAATAGTCACAAATTATAACTCATGCCATGGATTCTCAAAATCCTAAAATGAGAAGTGTTTTTCAACACTAAGAGCACCTATGGTATAGTTTGAGGCATCAATAGGAGAAGCTATGTTTGTGCTAAAAGGAGGGCCTCTTTGAAGAATACTTAGTATTTTTTACATTTATTTGGTCAAATATATCTACATTTTACATGATTATGTTTCTTTTAACATAAATTGTGTAAAGATTGGTGACCTTTGTGGAAATATAGATTTTGTTGATAAGAATTTAATAGTATTTGGAGTTAAGATGGCTTATTTTGTTCAAAATTAATAATTATTTGACAATAAGAGGTTTATTCAAGTCATAATTTGTAAAGATTGGTCATCTTTGCATAATTTAGTACACCTTTGCAATTGTTTAGTTAAATATTAATGTCCTTTGTCCTCTTATGAACAATTTTTTGTAAATAAATGTTAGTTTGAATATTATTTGTCATTATTTGGAAATTAATGTGGTATACGATGTTTTAAAAAAGGATCCTTAATCTTCAAGCTAGAATCACCAAGGATTAGGACCAGATCACATTCAGAGACTAGAGAACCCTTGCTCAAACTCAAAATTCATAAAAGGACTAGAAAAGACAAAGTAAGATGTAGGTATTCTAAATCTTTACCATCATCACCTTTGCATGGGATTTCTATGTTTGATCTTCATCCAAGCATGGTGTGGATTGGAAGTTCCCCTATCAATATACTAGGTGTAGTTCATGATTTACCATGTAATCCTAAAAAATATTTGCCATTATTTAGTCCTACTGGTATTATGATTGTTGAAGAACATGTTAAATCTTTCAAAGCTACATTAATATTATTAAATGTTATTCATGAAGATGTAGCTTGTATTTTGTTCCCATTTACATTCAAAGATGATGCATATGAATGGTTCTTTAATCTGCCTGACAATTTTATTATGTCATGGAATAACTTTGACACAATTTTCATTGATCAATTTGGAAAGATCAAAATCCCTTGTGTCATTTATCATCAATTTAAAACTATTAAGAGAGATACAAGTGAACTTATTAGGTCCTTTAATGCTAGGTTCTAAAAAATGTTTAGTCAGACCATGGATCCATCTAAACCTAATGAAGCTTTAGCTTTGGAGGTTTACAAAGATGTTGTTGACCCCATGACTTTTGTGTTTCTGAAGAGATCCCTTCCACTTATTATCACATTGACTCAAGCCTATTCTAAAGTAGTGGTTATTAGCAACCAAATGCAAACCCAAGGATAAATGGCTTATTCTATCCCAAATGTTAATCCTCAAATGCATGCATTAAACCTTTTCCAAAATAATAACCAAAATACTCTAGCATTAAACTAATTTATTACTTTGAATGTGTTGCTTACTAGTCATGCTGCCCCTAATCAAAATTTAGGTTTCTTAAGCCATCAAGTTACCAATGCATTTCATGACAATGACTAGAAGTATTTAGTGCCTATCAATGGAATTAACAGTAACCAAGGTCAAAATATTGAGGTTCCAAAAAATGAGAATGAGTCTATATTAAAAATGGTATAAAATCTTAGCACTAATTTTTTGCAATTACAAAAACAAGTTGGTGATGCTAATGATAATTATAGAAGGAACTTCACTTTTCAAAAGTTCAACAGGCCTAGAAATAGGTTTCAAAATGTTAGTTTCTACAATAACAAAGCTAATGAGCCTTCCTCTAGCAAAATTAATATGGATATAAATCTCACTAATATTGAATTTCCATATTACTATAGGGTGTATGCTACTTCCAAGCATGGTGAGATTGATTGCATTGACTTTTGTAAAGCTTTTGAAGCTTTTCAAAAATAACTTGACAAATTTGAAGTGGTTTCAAACAAAGATGTTGTTACAAATTCTTCTGAATCTAAACCATCTGACCAAGTGCATATGGTGTAAACTTTTCAATTCCCTTTTCAAGAGGATAATGAGCCTAAAAATATTCTTGAGGAGATTCAAGCATTCCAACAAATTTTGAAGACATATCCTCTAAGAAATAGGGAAAAAAAGCAACCATTGACTACCTCAACCCCTCCTAAGAATTATGGAACCCCTCCAAACACTGTATCAAACAATAATCTTGAACCCCCTAGAGGAAGTTATTCTAAGCTAACTATTGATCCTCTAAGCAAAACTAGCTACAATATTATGGAGGATATGAAAAGGATTAAAGCCAATATCACTCTGCATGCCCTAACTTAGATTATAGAACAAAGAGACTTACTTTTGGAATCTTTGTCCAAGAAAATTGGGAAGCCCCCTAAGAATGATAGTGCAAATTTAATCAATCAAGTAATCAAAATAGAGTCTCCACCTTTTTTACTTATAGTCAGGGTATTTGGAAAGAATGTTCATAATTGTCTTTTAGATTCTAGAGCCTCAACCAACATTATGCTTGTTGGGATATGTGAATAACTTGAGTTAACTTCAATCAAGTCTGACAGGGTAGTCACTCAATTGGATAAATCTAGAGTTAAGTTTATAAGAGAATTATTGAATGTGCATATACAGCTAGCTAGTGAACCAGGGGTTCAATAATTCATTGATATCCAAGTGGTAAAAATGCCTAGTGCTTATGGATTGATTTTGAGTAGAGAATGGACTAAAGCTTTAAATGGCTATATGTCTACTGATTGATAACACTTATGGCTTCCTTGGAAAGGTATGCCAAATAAAATAAGAGTGGAAAGGGAACCTTGAATGAAACATGTGATAATGTAATATAATGTTGTTAACAAAAGGGTAAATTTTTTGGATTCTAATTTGAGAGTTTTCACTTTGAAAATTATAAAAGAACTAGTTTCTAAGAGTCCTCAAATTTTTGGTTTGTGGAAGTTATACATTGATGGTGCTAAGTACAAATCAAGATCAAGATCTGGTATTATATTGATAGATCCTTCACAAAAGCAATACCATACAACTTATAAGTAATAATTCCCTTACACCAATAATTTAGTTGAGTATGAGGCTCTCATAATTGGATTATAGTTTGCCATTAAGCACAAATTTAAGGAGATCCTTGTCTATGGAGACTCTCAACTTTTTGTTAACCATGTGAGGAGTAAAAATTAGTGCAAATTATCTTACTTAAAAATATATATGTTTAAGGTGTGGGATTTGATCAAATCTTTCAATGTCTTCAACATCTTAGCTGTTCTAAGAGAATAAAACAAAGGTACTGATGAGCTTGCCTCTGCTATATCTAACCTCATGCCTAATCATGATTCTCAGTGCATTAGTATTGAGCTAGTACCATGCCCTTCAGCTCTTGATAACATAAATCATTTCCAAATTTTCAATGATGATCAATAAATCATATATTTCTTAACTAATTTTGGAGATTTTGAAGCTCACATTATTGATGAAATTGATTAACCTTCTCATGAGAAGGAACTTAATGATAAAATCATCCAATTAAGTGAAAATAAAATATCTAAAGGGATGGTTTCATTGGAAAGACTATTTGATCTTGATAAGATTTCTAAGGAAACTAAAAAACCAAAGGTAAATGGTAGAGATTATAATGTGAGAAACCTTGGTCCACATGATCAGCCCCAAATGGTAAATGTAGGGAAGGCTTGCATTGAAATGGAAAACATAAAATTTAGAGAGTTGCTTACAAAATACAAGGATGTAATATCTTGGTCTTATGAAGATTTGAAAATATTTGATCCAAGGGTCATTAATTATACCATACCTCTTCAAGAGGGTTGTAAACCCTTTAAACAAAAGCAAAGGCTAGTCAGCCCTATTTTATAACCCATGATTTTTAAAGAAGTCAAGAAGTTGTTAGATACAAGGATAGTGTTGCCTATTAGACATTCCACTTGGGTGGCAAACCTAATCCTAGTAAAAAAAAAATGGAGAAATAACATTGTTTATAGATTTTAGGAATAGGAATAGAACATCTAAAAAGGATAATTATCATTTACCTTCTCTAGACCAGGTTATCCAAACTATTTTAGGATCTTCCATGATGTCCTTTTTGGATGGATTTTTTGGATATAACTAGGTGCTTATTACTCTATAGGACAGGATGAAAACAACTTCTACTACTAAATTGGGAACATATGCTTACAAGAGAATGCCCTTTGGATTAATTAATGTAGGGAAACCTTTCAAATGGCCATGGACCATGATTTCCAAGTTTTAGTGGGCAAGTATATCATCATATATATGGATGATCTTATAGTATTTTCTAGAAATAGAGAGGAACATTTCATACATTTAAGACGAGTATTTGATAGATGCAAAAAGTATGGTGTATCTCTTAATCCCAAGAAAATTATATTCTATGTCATTGAAGGAAAATTATTGGGACATGTCATTACCAAAGATGGGATTTTTGTAGATTCTAATAGAGTATAGGCCATCTCTAAAATTGGGTTGCCCAACAATAAAAAATAACTTAATTCATTCTTTGATAAGGTTAATTTTGTGAAGAAATTTATTTTAGGATTTGCTGAGATTGTCAAACCTTTAAATGATATGCTTAAGAAGATGCTATATTTTCTTGGAATGAAGAATCTAAAAAGGCCTTCACTGACACCAAGAAGGAAATCATTGAAGCTCTAGTCTTGATAAATCTTGATTTCTCAAAAGATTTCTATCTATATTCATTTGCTTCTAAGCATATTATGGTTGCAATATTAACTCAAAAGGTTGATGAAAATGATCATCCCATAGCTTTCATGAGCACCAAATTCAAAAATAAAAAATTGAATTATTCTATGATTGATAAGTAAACTTATACATTGGTAAAGGTAGTAAAAAAATTTAGACATTACCTCCTTATAAATAAGGTGTATGCCATATTACCTAATCCTGCTATAAAGCTTATGTTAAGTCAAAATGAGCTTGGAGAAAGAAGAGGCAAGTGGATGGTAATTCTAAAATAATATGATATAGAGATGAAAATAGCCAAATTAGTGAAATGTCAAGATTTAGTTCATATGAATGCTAGTATTGATCCAAAATACCATGTCATACAAATAAATAAACAAAACTTCCAACCCAATGAGTGGTATGACTCTATTATCCATTTACTTGTCAATAGTGTTTGTCCCTAGGATTTATAAGAGAACAAAAGAGATACCTAAGGCTCAAATTAGCTCATTACCTCATTAGGAATGGGGTCTTATATAGGAGGAACTTTGAGGGAATTTATCTAAGATGTGTGTCCAAGGAAGAAGCAACTTAGATTATGATTGCTTTTCATGAGAGGCTAGGAAGTGGACACCCTTCAGGAAGAACCACAGCTCACAAGATTCTTAGGGCTGGATATTGTTGGCCTACCCTCTTCAAAGATGCTTACAAGCATGTAAGGAAGTGTAATTCATGATAGATTTTTAGCACAAAAGAGCCAAAGATAGCCATACCTTTACAACCTATGATGGTGGATAAACCTTTTGCACAATGGGGATTAGAATTTATGGGAGTAATAAACCCCAATTATTTTGAAGGTCATAAGTATGCCCTAAATACTATATATTATTGTACTAAGTAGACTGAGGCAGTAGCCACTAAGCAATATAGAATAGAGGAGGTGATCAATTTCCTAGAGGAAAATATTTGTACTAGATTTGGAAACCCAATTTCTTTAGTTTGTGACAATGGATCTGCATTCATTTCTATTAAAATGATGGAATGGGATTATGACCAAGGCATTGCACTCAAGTTTTATTCCAATCAATACCCTCAAGGAAGTGGTGTTTCTGAGTCCACAAATAGAAATTTGATGAAAACTATCAAAAAATCTATTGAAGATAGACCTAGAACATGGCATAAACTTCTTAAGTTTGCATTATGGGTAGATCAAATCAGGATCAAACAAGCTCTAAAGGCCTCACCATTTTTATTGGTATATGGTCAAGAACCCATGCTTATCATAACCTTGAAGCTAACTACATTCACATTCATGCATGAATACATGGAAGACAGTCAGGAACTTGCTAATTCTCAGTTGTTAGACATTATTCAAATTGAAGATGTCAAAGAAAATGCATTTATAGACTTCAGTTGGCACCAATCAACCATGAAAATATGGTTTGATAAAAGATATAAAGTAAAGGTGTTTAGGTAGGGAGATCTAGTCCTTCTTTGGGAAAAAGTATCAGAACCTAAAGGCAAATATGGTAAACTCACCCCTTTATGGATTGGCCCACACTAAATTGTATAAATATTGGGAAACAATAATTTCAGGTTGAAAGATTTCCAAGGAGCAAAGTTTACACTACTTAATAATGGACAATATCTCAAACATTACTTTGTTGTTTTCCCACCGAGGGTTTTCATGGAATAAATGTGTAAGTTTGTTAAGTTAGAGTAGGTAGGCTAGTTAGTTTCTTTTCTTTCTTTCTTTCTTTCTTTCTTTCTTTCTTTCTTTCTTTCTTTTATTTTTTCCTTTTCTTGTTTAGTTTGTATATATATGTTTGTTTATGTTTTCTTTTCTTTTCTTGATTGGTGGTGTTCCTTGGTTGTGGTATACTCTTGTGGTATTATTTTTGATTTGGAAATTGCTCAAGAGAGTTTGGGTGAATTTTACAAAAGGTGAACATCATGTCACAATAAAGTATCATGAAGAAACCATTGTCACTGGTATAGATTCATATATGAACTCAATGTCCTACAAATATTTAAATATTATTTTGAATTAAAAATTGTTTTTAAGAAGACTCATATGTATATCATGTGAATTTAGTTTGTTAACTCATATTCATGATTACACTTAAAACATATATTTGTTATGAACTCAAGTTTCAATCAAAGGAAACTATCCTAAGGCCAAAACATTTGACTAAATCCCTAAATCTAGCTAATCTAGTTCCCAACCTTTGTTGGAAGCAAAAAAAAATGATAAAAAAAAATTATTATCAAATCAAAAGTTTTTGAAGCAAAGGTGATTTAGGTAATCTCCACTAGGGCTATAGACACTTGGTTGGCAATGAAGTAAGACCTTGAGTGGAACCAAAGGTATCTCTATTAGGGCTATAGATGCCTGGCTAGTAGCAGACCAATGCCCAATCCTCCCTTGAACTAAGAGTTGTTATTCTTAAAGACATGAATTAATACGTTGTTTCTTAAAGTTCATGACAAATAGTAAGTGGAATCAAAGCACACACTATATGTTTATGTTATAATATCTAAGTTTAGATTTTATACATAAGGAGCTTGTTTCAATTTAAGGTTGATTCAGGAAATAGCATATTTCTAAATGGGATATAGAGTTCATGTACATGTTTGAACTAGAGTCTTGTGTTCTAACAAATTACTATGTTGCCCCTGTGAGTCACCATTTGTTGAGACCAACACCCCCTATCTTTCTTTTTTAAAAGGACCCCTTTATTTTTTTCCAAAAATTTTGTATTCTAGATTGAATATGAAAAGTTGTCTTATCTTAGATTTTAAAGGCAAATCAATTTTAAAAAGGGAACATGTGCTTTGATGTATTTGATCATATTTACGTTTTATGGTTCAAAATTGCTAATAATTGTCTTCAAGATGATTAGTTATAGGTTCCATGGAAGAATATAGGGTTCCTAAGGAACAAACCTTGAAGGGGGTTTTAATTTGAATATTCACAAAAAATACTAATGGAAATTTTTATTTCCTTTTGATTAAATGATCCTAAGTCTAACTTTATATTAAGCTTCAAATACGTTTTTTATTTAAAACATGACTGAATATTAATATAAAACCTTAAGCGAAAATTTATTCATGATCGGGTATTAATAAAAAGCTAATGATAATCACTTGTTCACTAGATTTGATCCAATGGTGAGACAAGCCTTAAGTCTTTTAAAAAAGACACACAGTTAATGATTTGGGCCTAGTGAATATCTAACAGTGATAATTTTCTTAGAGGTTTTAATCCAATGGTGCAAATTAAATATGACACCCAAAAGGATGTTAACATTTATTAACCACTTAGGACTTGATCCAATGGTTCACATTACCTCGAAGTTTCTAATTTGATGGTGGACATCGACTCAAAAGCTTTAGGATATCTTGAAGGATTTACACGTGGCACTCATTCATTGGACCAAAAAAGTTTATTGTCTTAAAATTGATAGGTTTACTCCCATCATTTGACATATATGAGGATGTATTTGATGAGACCAAACCCATCAAATTTAACATGAGATAAAAAGATTCTATTGTCTTAAATTTGACAAGTTTTCCCCCATCATTTGACATCTGTGAGGATGTATTTGATGGGATCAAACCCATCAAATTTAACCTAAACAACCCCAAAATCCTTAGGATCTCCCATAGGCTTTATGCATTGAATTCATTTGTTGGATCAATAAATTCCACTATCTAAATTTTGATAGGTTCGCCCCATTATTTGATGTCTAGAAGGATGTATTTGATGTGACCAAACTCATCAAATTTGACCTAGACAATCCTAGAAGCTTTGGTAATTCTTGAGGGATTTACATGTGGAATTCATTTATTGGATCAATAAATTCCATTGTATTAAATTTGATAGGTTTTCTCTCATCATTTGACATCTATGAGGATGCATTTGATGTGACTGAACCTATGAAATTTAACCTAGACAATACCTGAAGCCTTGAGAATTCCATTGTCTTAAATTTAAAAGGTTCACTCCATCATTTGACATCTGTGAGGATGTATTTGACATGAACAAACCCATGAAATTTAACTTAGATAATTTTTAAAGCCTAATCAAAAGGGGCCTTTCTAAAATACCAATTAAGAACTTCTTATCTTTTTACGAAGACCAGCTTAGTATATAAATATCTTAGCCTAAGTCATTTTGTATATTTTAAACATAAAATTCTAAATGATGTTTTTAAACCTAAGATTTATATGATCATGTAACTAATTAAAAAGTAAGCATCTTGAAAGATCCAATGATGATCGCTTGCTCACTAAATATTGATCCAATGATACATTGAAGTTAAGGACTTTTCAAAGGCCTCACGAACTTGACATATGGCACAATCAATGATCTAAAATATCAAGAACCAATGAAATTCAAGGACCTAGATTTAACTTTTCAAATCAAAATAAAGAGGAATTTTGAAAGCTAATGGTCACTCTTCAAATGGCATTTATGAAATTTTCAATGAAAGGCATGGAACCCTACCACATAAGCTCCACGTAAGTATGGAGGATCCAAATGAAAGATATCTCATGATTGAAAACATAAAAGACATGACATTAAGGCTCCATCATATCTAAGGAATGTATGAGATCAAAGTTGGATGTTTGGTTCATTAAAGCCAAAACCTTAAACCCTCTATAAAGAAGTCTAGAGTCAGTTTAATTGATTATGTGACACTTGAGATGATTATGAACTAAATTTAGATCAAGTGACTTAGTAAGAACTTTGATAGATTTGAAACTACAATACAATGTTATCAATGGCAATGGGCAGGAAAAAGATGAAGATTGAGTTAAAGCTTTATCTAAGTTTAGATGGTGAAGTAAGGGTATTTAGAGACATTGAGTTAGATTAACAACCTTGAATGTACATGGAATTAGGAATTGGTCTGAATTATTCTTCTTTGTTAAGGAGTGCAATTTTTTTTCTAAGAATAAAAGAGGAATGCTTTAGTGTAACAAAGATACAAGGATTTAATATCAATTCAAATGACAGGCCTTCATCATGTAGCTACTAAACTAGAGGTAATACATTACATAGATCTTCTTGTTCCTTTTTTTGTTGACTATAGAATAGATGGATAATGGATTATTCATGAAGGAAGTATCAACAAAGTTTCATGCATAGCTCCCATGGCCTTTAAGACTTATTATAAGCTCCCTTTGCCTCATGTCGATCTCCCTTCCTTGAGAGAATGGACAAATTCCCAAAACTTGCATACAATCCTCTCAGCTTGGTTAATATAAGGTTCTCATGTTTTCAAGACCTCAAATGGTGAGATTATTATTGCCTAATTAAGGGAAGGTGTTAGGGTAGCTATGACTTTATTGAATAGATCATTTGGTGCCTCTTATAATACTTATTTAAGTAAGGTTTGGGTATCTTATGTCTATTGCATGTTGGATTGGAACTTAATCCCTCCTATTGGAGACTTAATAAGATTTATCTTGGCCAAACAATATACAACCATCAAGAGAAAGACTTCCAAGAAATTATTTATGATGTCTTACCGATTGGATTCACTTCTAGCCTCTATTAATTTCCTTGGCATTTGAAATTGGTCCCTTGATGGTATCTTACATTATTCTAAATTACATATATTTAAATACAAAAATAACATGCAAGCCATATGTGATGGTATCTTCCTAGTCATTTTTGAGACAATCATTGGTGTTCCTATGCCCAGGCTTCATCCTCTAATCAAAAGACAAGTGGAGACCATGTGGGATGTGCGGTTTTATCTAAATTGCATTATAATAAGGATAGAGGGAATCATGGTCCAACCATATAGACTACCTAAATATGTTATTAGTAAGCTTTCAAAACAAGAAATTGCTTATCGAATCATCCAAGGAATGGACTGGCACTACAAGAAGAATAAGAAAGCTTAGGTTCATCCCTTTCCACTTGACATTGGGAAAATTGTAATAAAGGATTAGACATAGCTAGATATTATGGTAGTGCATAGGAAATATTTTGACTTTTACCTAGATGATCTTAATTTGTGGGACCTCAATGATAGAGTGGCTAACCATATTCAAGATAAAAAGGTCCCAAAGGCTCAATACAAACATCAACCAGGTGTGGGAGATGGTATCTACACAAAGGCAAGGAACTTTGAATAAGTCTTGTCTAGGGTTTAAAACTACAACATAAATTTAGAACATAGGCTAGTTAGGGATAATAAGCCTTCAGGAGAAATATGGAAGTTACATCCTTTATAGTATCACTTGTTTCCAAGACCATCTGGGACTACACATCAAGAACCACCTATTGAGGGACAATCTTCTAAAGCAAAATAGGGAGAATTGAAAAAATCACCCTAGGTTGGGAAACTTAAGGATGTAAAAGGAAAAGGTAAGGATGTGATTCAAGGGTCCATAATTAAGCATAGATCTAGTGAAGGTCCCCAAATTTAGGCATCCCCATGAAGGCCTTCTTCCCCAATAGAGGTTATTAGCATGATTGCTTTGGAAACTAAAAAAATAGTAGAAAGTGCCCTTATTAATATCATAGATTCTTATGGTTTAGATAAGGAAGAAGACCCATCTAAGGAAGTAGGCAAGGAATTGGTTCCATTGGGTAGTGGAAAGAGACAGGCACAATTATCCGTAGTTCCTTTGGCTCCAAGAAAGAGGCCTAGGTTAACTTTCACTCACCCTACTAGTGAAATAAACCTCTTCAGTGATGAGGATCCAATTTATAGACCAACCATTACTGATTGGTTTATTTATGGGAAGCTGTATAAAATCCCATCTCTTTTTCCTTCACTAGATTTGAGTCGAGTGGACATAGGTTTTTAGGATCATATCAATCCTTGGATTCAAGATATGTTGAACAAACAAGTAGAGAGAAGCATCTATATTCTTCACAATAAGTAAATCCAATGGGTTGGTACCCCAAGAGCCTATGGGAGTTCAAATGTAGAGGTTCTTGAACAACCATAGGTGGAATAATTTGACCCTCAGGTCCATTTATAATAGATACATCAAATCTTGAGAGAGTAGAGACCAAGAAAATAATTGTTGGTACTGAGGAGTTCACCTTTTAAAAAGTGGAACTATTTTTAGGCTTAACTCCTATTTTAGGGTAGGCAACAAGGGAGCATCCTATTTTTAAAGAGGATGTAGCTAGTATCATAATAGTCTAGTCAATAATGACCTTGGCTAGAGTTCAAGGAATGAATTAGAAGATTCTCAACTTGGAAAAAGAAAAACAAGATTTAGAAGCTTGGGTCCTTTCAATTCTTGAGGACATATTGCAAGTGTTGAATATATATTTGATGGATGCATTTGAGAATTTAAAAAGCATCAAGTCTAGATTGAGTTCTTTGGACCATCAAGTTGAGATGACATAAGTATTAATCACCCAGTGGTAGAATTCTAAAGATCAGATCGAGGAGCTCATCAAGGTGCATATGATAAAGTAGGCATTGGCTTTCAAGATTATCAAACTTAAACATTTGGACATCTTCATGGTAGTTTTGATAGATAAACAAGAGGATTTGATCACTTGGATTAATGATGTTAAGGACTTCATCAAGAGAAACATGGACTTGGTAAACCAGATCAAGAAACTTCTAGGGGATCTATTAGATAACCCTTCTCAAAACACTACTATAGGCCTGATCAATGATGAATATTTAAAGTAGAGGTTGGCACTCACATTTAAATCATCAAAGAAAGAAAAATTCATTCAGATAAGGACAACTAGAAGACCATTTCTACCATTATTTTTGTTGGGAAGCAAATTGTAGAAGCATAATGTATTAAGGAACTTGTATCTTGGGCAGATAGTGAATTTGACTAGTTAGCAGATAAAGAAGAGGATTGTCTAATGAAGCCTATAGTGGATTTTGAGCTGATTAAGGAACAATACACCAAGGTGAAATAATTCCTTAGATAGGACTAATTGAAGGGCCCACCAATGAAATTATTAAGAGATTTTTTTTTGTAAAGTATATGTTAGTCTGTTAGCATATACTCTTTCTTGTCACATTGACATGTGACCTTCCACATTGTATCTCTATATTAAGGATAGTTGTCCTTATTTGCATTTTGATATTTTGAAATTTAACTATTTAAACACCTATGTTTCTTATAAATAGGTATATGCTTACCATTTTTAAGGGAGAGCTTTTGAGCAATTGATACCAAGAGCATTTAATACAATTAAAGAATTCTAAAAAGATTGTCTAGATAATTTTGTTAAATGTTTATGATATCTCTCAATTATGGAAATTCATGTTAAATTTGAATGATTCTTCTTGTTTTGAGTCACATTATTTGTCATATGGTAGTTAATTTGTGTTGAATGTTAGATTAACTATAAAGATTTCAAGTATACTTTGTTTTATTTTCTCTGCATTTGGATGTACTTATGTTATTCAGATCATAATAGCAAAACTTTAAAGTAAACTTGGTTCTTACTTATGATTCATACTTTTCCTTTGAATCTTGCCTGATTTGTGATGTAATTTGAGCTTATGTTGTTTTATAACATAAATTGGTTTAATGTGTAGTCAACATAATTTGAATTTTGTCATAATATTTTATATGAAAACCTACAATCATGCCTCTTCCTTCCTTACCCTTCCTTTTTATTATTTTTTTTATCAAGCTTCACTCTAGCTTAAAGATCATCGTTAATAATCATTTAGTTTAACTTCTGAGTCCTAAAAATTACCAAGTATTCAAATTGTGTAGACCCTAGTGGCTCCCAACCACTAAATCAAATAAATATTATGGAAAATTTTCATACTTTGATTCTATTTTACCACAAAAAATCAATGAATAGTTACAAACTACAACTCATGCCATGGATTCTTAGAATCCTAAAATGAGAAGTGTTCTTCAACACTAAGAGCACTTGTGGTACAATTTGAAGCATCAACAGGTTGGTCAAGAATGACATTACCACGTGTCTAATACCAATTTTTTGTGTCTACAAATGCCCCACTTTTATTATAGTATTGAAATTAAAAATAATGATAGAGTAAAAGGATAAAGAGATGCACCTAAATGTGTACAACACACTTTATCTTTGGCAACAAGCTCCAAATGTGCAACTTGCTCCATGAAAACCTACAATGAACATGTAGTAATAAATTTCCATTTATGAAATAAAATCTGAAATGAAATTTATAATTTTTAAATTTAAAGAGTCTTGAATGAATACCCTTATAAGTAGGTAAATTATTTTGCCCCTCGACTTGTTGGAGATGATGCTTGTTGCTAAAGTATTGGATACCATGTTTCCTATTAAAGCATTAGAGAATTAGTATTCCTATTGAAGCATTTGGATAATTTAGAGTGATCATGACCCAATGCATAAATGAAATAAGTCAAGGACCATGGGTTGAAAAATTAAGTGCCTCAACCCTAGGGAGTAGTGCTAGGCCATTGAACAACAATGTTGAACCTCAACCATACTACTTATTCAAGTGATATTGAAGCTAAAAATGAAATTGAGATCATATGTTAAGCTCATATATATTGAATCAACCAATATATATGAACTTATAGATTTAATATGTAACCTTGGTACCATCAATGTTATGTTCTTAAATAGAAAATTAAATAGTGTGTATGCATAAATAATGTTCATGCCCCATTATTTGATCTAATCACTGATAACATGATATATAATGATATACATATATATCTCATTTGTCTTAAATCTAAAACTTTTAAAACCTATATTCCTATAAAATATGTCCATAGGCCCCTACAATTTCTATCAGTCTACAAACATTTATCCCATAATCTAAACCAAACTAATAATTTAAACCTCTAAATTATGTAATCTATCCCAAAATCTCAATTTTCTCTCTATGGAATCTTAGATCTATTTGACAAGCCTGATAATATGCCCCTCTCTTAAGGTTAGGGATGTAGCCTATAAATTAATCATCTCAAAAGATAAGAGTTAACCACATCGTATTATATAGGAATATGTAATCATATAGAAGTATGTGAAAACATGTGGATAATATCTAATCATAGTATGAATATATCATAAAAACATATATGAAACATTTAATGTAAGGTACACAAGTTTCATGTTAAGATAGATATATAAATTATGCATGCAATAGTAATCATCATTAATATAAGCACTAAATAATAATTACACATAAAAGGTGCATGATATGGTTCATGGCACCAAACACAAAAAGGGAGGTGTGTGATATGGATCATGTTACCACAATCACAATAAAATAATTAGAAAATACTTGATTTATCCACTCATAAGCACACAACATCATGTCATGTTACACATAATAATTCACATGCAATAGCACTCAATGCCACACAAGGCAAGTGTTACACACAATGGACAATCAATTGTCACACAAGGTAAGAGGGACACATAATAGGAAATAAAATGCTACACAAAAATGCAAGGGCCCATAGAAAGAATTATGTAATGAAAACTCAATCAAGTAATTTCAGAAACCAAGGTAAGTGCCAATCAAAGAAAGAGTCATATAAGGGAAACTCAATCAAGTAAAATTAATAATAAAAGGTAAGGGTCTTAATAAAGGAATACAATGATACATAAAATCAAACAATGTTATACACTAAATCAAGAGTTAAATGTGCATAATTAATTATTAGCCTATATAAAATGAAGTAACAACAATGAATCAGATAATAAGCCAAAGTATTCTAAACTATCAACGTATGTCAATGTCACAACATAACAAGGTAGAATGCCCATGACATGTAGAATTTTAAATAATAGAAGCAAGAGAAATACACATGTAAGAAATCAACATAGCTCAACATGATAAATGGAAAGGTCATAGAAATATATAACCTGTAATAATGCAATTTATGGAATGAGATGCCCCCAACGATGGCATAGCCCCTGGGTATATGAAGATCATGCATATATGTATCTATGTACCATGTGTAACTTGTAGGTTCTACATGTCACTCATATATACCATGAAATTCATGTACATATGAAATAAGATATGCAATCTACCAAGCATGTGATAAATAACATAAATGAATAATTTAAACTAGCAAACATGTCATGCTTAGGTCCTAATTTTGGTTTTTTGGAATATTTTTATTTACTTATATTTTTGAAATATTTTGAATGCATGTATATAATAAATTAAATCCAAGTGGCAAGGTTGTGAAACATAAGAATCATACGTATTAGAATAATATGAGGCACATGTGAAGGCATAATGTGTACCAAATGTAATAACATGGTAATGTAAAAGAAGTGTAAGAAAGCAATATGCCCCTCTGTATATGTGCATCACAATAATGTAGATCAATATATTATGTGGAGATAACAATAGGCATGCCCCTAGTAGGCAAGAATTAGTGTATGCTCATGTTATATGTAGATATAAATATCTGTGATCATGTATGCTCAATGTAAGACATAAAATGTATAGGTATTCAATATGAAAGAGTGATAAAGTAACATGATGAAAATTATGTACATTAGAATAAGACTATTATGAAGGATTCATCATTGTAGGATAGGTGCCATAATTGTTTAGATCAGGATAAATAATCAAAAGGTAAGTGCCAAATGAAAACAAATCCAAGGGCCAGGAAGATGACCAACATAAAATCATATGTACATATGCATGTGAAGATATAAGATTAGATGTAATAATAAATAAATCAAACATCTAACCACTAGATAATAATAATTATTAATAATCATTTGAGATCAAATTTGGAATTGGCTAATGTAGATGTCCCATAACCATTTTTAATAGTTTATTTTCATGCTCTTGTTGTGTAATTGTGTTTACATGATCCCTTAATTTTTAACTGCTTGATTTATCTTTGGTACCAATAATTATGTTGGATAAGATGTAATATCATCCTTATTTTTACATGCTCTATATTTATGATATATAATCAAACCATCTTGGAAGGTAAAGCAAATTATTATATTAATGTTATTGAATTTTGCTTCTATTTGTTGTAAACATGATTGCCCCAATTTGACGTTGCCTTGTGGTATAGTATTTTTTACATAAATAATGTGGCTAATATCTTAGGCCCATGATAAATTAGTATAGTATCATTCCCATTGGCATTCTTATAAGTATGTGTATGCTCTAAAATCTTGATCATTGTCTTCCAAATCCTTAATAAATTTAATTCTACATAAGTTGAATCATTTCTAATCATTTAAAACAATTCCTTATCTATATTCACCTCTATTAAGGGCTCAAATGACCATTTTTAATTGATAAAAGCTTCTTGGGATATATTGATCCTCATATAATTTGAAAGAGAAGAAGATCTTCTCCTAGTGATAACTTTTATAGAATCCTAAGGGACCATTATATCCTTTAAAAGAACATTGTGAGATATCTCTAATTTATAAGAGTGAGTATTATAGGAATATGGATAAGGGGAAATTTTTAACCTCTTATCAATTATACAAAATTCAATGACTCCTCTATTCATAATGTTGGGGAATCCAGAACAACACACCTGTTCTGATCCCACTTGTTAGGATCTTGCTCCTCAGAAAGAGCACAATATGATTACCACATACAAACAATTAAACATGCGGAATTAACCAGAAGTAACAAGTAACTAGAATTCACAAATAGCACAGAATATGAGAGACAATACACAATCTTGTATTCAATACTCATCTAGAAAGAAAATACAATAAAGAAGATGCCACTTCTTCTCCACACCTCTCAGAAGCTTCCCACACCTCAAGTGTTCAGTAATTTTCTTCAAGAGTTCACTCTCCTACCAAAAATGGTCCCAACACACAACTCACACACAGAATTGGTGTTCACCTCCAACTAGTCAGTAATAACCCTGCCAGTACACAAGTACTCAAAGTACTTCAAGTAGATCTCCCATAAGCTTGCAATAACCTGCAACTCAATAGACCTTACTTACACATGTAGATCTTCAAATGTGGCCTTGCACACCTACTGACCAAGATCCTACAACTAGAAGAAATCCTTTTCTTGCCTTAATTACAATACATGCCAATGGGTCTATAAATAGATCCCAGACTTAAACAATAACTTAGACTTCCAATTTAGACACGCAGCTCAATACTTGAAATAGCCTTTTACATGCAAGCACTCGGTTCAATGAACTAACTGTCTATGTAACAAATAGTTCTGGAACCACCACAGGCAACTGACATCGGTCCCTGTCTACCTAGAGGTGACCCATGTCGGTTGTCTTCAGTTCACATCTGCCGATGTCGGTTGCCCTCTGCACTATACTCTGCCGATGCCGATCTCCCTGGAACTCAACAACCTCCTCCATGTCTGCAACAGTTGAAGCTTTTAGCTCCACAACCTAACACATACGTTATTCAATATTTTATTGCAATGCATAATAAATGTTTTCTCTATGTATATTGATACAAAGGTAATTGAAAAATGTTCTTTCCCCCACTCAGTTAAGTTTATTTGGACGGTGATAATAATTAAGAGTTAGTTTTATTAACTTTATATAAATTAATGTCTATAAGATATCACCTAGTCGATCTTTGAAACAATCAAACTTAAGTTATTAATTCTTGTTAGCAATAGGTGCACTTAGATTAAATTTTGCCTTGTAAATAATGTCCTTTGAATCTTGTCTTTTATTAAGGAGCTTGATTGGACACTTTGATTTAGAGGATGATGCACTTGGTTCATCTTTTTTATATGGAATTTATTTCTTATGTGAATATGGTCTTTGAACTTCTTGCCTTGTGTGAATCACAAGTGAGATTAGAGGCATATGTGAAAGCATCCATATAAATCATCTCAAACGAAAAATAAGAATTGTAAATTGATATTTCCTTAAGTGGAGCCATAAGACCCTTGCTAAAGATAAATTAATTTTCATAAATTAAACAATGTAATGTATTCTTAAATTATAAAATTTAATCTTCAATAAGCTCATCGTGACCTTAATTTAGACTTTGGAGGTGTTCCAATGTGAATTTAGTAACACTTTTTATTATTTAATCTAGATAATAAAACATATTATTACTTATTAAAGTAAGGTAAATATCCGCTACAAATATTATATATCTAATCTAAGGCCTTTCCTTCTAAAAATTTGTGGATTTTTAAAAAAAAAAAATCCTCCATCATTTAAACATTTCCCAAAAGAAAGTACATACTTAGTTATGTGATTAAAAGGATCTCCATGTCTATAAAACAATTAGAACTCAGGCATTAAAAATCAATTTGGATAATTATAATTGAATATGATTCATGTTAAAAAATTTCCTAAGATAACATTATCATTCATGTTAGCATCGCATGATCCAAATTATAAAGTGAGACCAAAAACTTGCTTTTTGAAATCACCTATGGCATGCATAATAAATATGATATGGCTAGTATGAATATTAGTGAGTTGGAAAGATAGATTCATTGGTCTTAACTAACTATATATCAAAAACATAGGTATAATAGATTCATCACAAATGCCATTATATCACCTGGAATCACATTCTATGGAAACATCATTATATAACTTGGGAATATAATCACATTTTGGTTTTAAAGAAAGAGTATAAATGGAATTTAATTTTGTTTAAATGTAAGTTTTATGTAAATATACATTATCACATTTATTTCTAAGATAATAAGGAATACTATCACATTTCATGTCAAGATAAGAGAGAAAGAGAGACATCATGTTCATTTGCAATAAAAACATCATTTGTCATTTCAAGATAAAGGAAAGGGACATCACATTCATTTGCATCATTTTAATTTCAAGATAAGTGAAATGAATATCACATTTATTTGAAATAATAACAATATTTTTCATTTCAAGGAAATAGGAAAGAACATTATTATTCACTTCAATAGAATAACTAGTATCACATTCTAGTTGAGAAAAAGGAATGTAAATATTTTATATATTACTATAAGGATCATTTCATTTAGAATTATCATTTTAAGGTAAAACATTATGAGCATACACTTGTTTATAACATATTCATGCATCTATTGGATCTTATTTCTCAAGTGAAATGCTATAAACATCAAGATTTTTTTTTGTAATTCATTGCTACTTTCTTTTTGTTCTAATGAGTTATTAGGAGTGTAAAGAAGTAGGAAAATTGAATTAAACATCATCTTATTATTCTTATAATTCAATATATTCATAATTATTATACAAATCCTCTTGATAATCATCATCATAATCATTATATTATTCATTCATATAAATATCATCATTAATCATACAAGCTTAGATATTAGTCCATTCATTATTACAAGCATAAGGCATGGAATGGTTATAAAATATAAAATCTAAAGGGTGATAGATATTATGGGTTTTATATTGGTCACTCATTTTTAATTTACCAAACCCTAATTTAAAAATAAGCATGAACATAAAGTGTACTTATACTATAAGAGCAAACATAGGAATATAGGGTTTGAAGCATAGAAATCCTTGGTTTGAGATCACATGTGAAGGAGAAATCATAAATCAAATTTGAAAATCAAATATTAATACAAAAATCTAAAACCCTAGTTACAAAAGGATGAAACCCTATGGGAACCTATAATTTTATTAGGATATATACAAAAATTGGGCTCACCAATATGCTTTACCTCATTTTATATTTAATTATCTAAACAATTATAAAACTTTGAACTATTTAGGATCTATAAAGTATAAAAATAATATACAAAAATAAATGTAAAGGTAGATTATGACTATATAATTATAAATATAAATATAAATATAAATTACCTAATTTTTAAAGATACTTAGCATGATATTTTTCTATGCAGGACTGAGATAGTGTGTAGGTGAAAAGAAAGGCTAAAATTAAATGGTGAGTTTCTCAGATCAAAAACTGGGTGTATAGAACCACTTGGACAAATATGTTAGGCTATGGACACCTATGCCAAGTAATATCACATGTTTTATACTAGAATCATCTTAATATATTATGTCTCTTTATTTAAAGATAATTTATTTTTCCTATTTGTAATGTATCTATGTGAGATATCAAGGGCTTGATGTGTACACAATATCCAATAATGATTCTCCTTCTCTTTGAAACCCTATGTCCACTGTTGACACTATTTTTAGGATTTAAAATTGGGAAAGAGGTGGGTTGGGCTAACCTAAACCACTCCCCAATAAATGGATAAGTTATACCTATCTATACATTACTCCAAAAAAGGAAATCAAACCACACATAGTTCTCCCCATTCGGTATATGTGTGTAGTGTTGCTCCTTTTATGAATGTACTTTGTAATATATATTTTGACACTTGAAAAATGGTAAACTCGACTTGGATTATGTGCATAATACTTGGATAGGGAGTATTCATGATTGATTGTTGAATTGGGAAATTTAGGGTAGTCCCTTTGAATGTGCAAGTATTAAAATACAATTGCTTGATAATGTTAGATAGTGAAATAGGCTTAGACTTAATATGTATTTATATTAAAATATTTGGGTACATTTTAACAACATCAATATATAATATGTATGGGTTGAACCTTAGATATGATTTGACTTTGATAAATTATTTTTTCTTAGCGTGGGGATGAGTCCATCAGAGTTGGAAACTTGTAGAATTTCACAGATGTTTGAGTTTGTCAGACTTGTTTTAAAGATAAAAATATTTATTTGATGATCTAGAGATAGTTTGAGTATGATAATGAATAAGTTAGGAAAAAACTAGGGAATTACTATAGGTGACTAATATAAAATAGGGGAGGTCATGCCCATGAAAATCATGTGTATATAATATAAAGGTGTGCAAGAAGAATATGTGTACCCACAAATTATGTAAGATGATGGTAGGTCAAGACTGATTTTGGCAAGTTTCTAATATTATATTTTATCGTCTAAAACTACATGGTGAGCATGACCTTCTAAAAGAACCATTTTTTTCCTTTTCCCCATATTAAACATTACCTATGTCATCCTTTATGAATTCTCATAATTTTTCCAATGAGACTCCAAGAGTTTCGTAGTCAACATCGATAATAATTGTGGAAAGCCTAGGATCCATTAGTTGTGTTATTATCTTCTTAGCCTTTCATAGTTTTTTATAGGCTATGTAGGTAATTTATTTATCTTTGTAGGTGGTTTTTATGATCCCAAAGGTGTTGTTTTTAATTTTGATGGATATGGAATTCTTTATGGGCTCATCATGCACAATAGAGTTACATTTTCCATTATCATGTTCCTTTCTCATAACACTTCTACTTGTACCTTGATCATGTTGATGAAGAAAAAAAAATGGAGTGTAGGTTAAGTCTTTAGCTTGTATATGTGTATCATGAATCCACTATAAATTTTTTTTGTTGTGTTAATAGGTGTCAAGTACTCCATCACCTCTCACATAACTTTAGGGTTTGCATTGATGATTTCATAAATCTATAATATATAATGTTAGAACCTTTACAAATGAGCATATATATATTACCTTCATAGTCACATCAATTTTTAAAATGATTTCATGAGATAAAATTCATATCCAATGATAAATTGCTCATCATTGGACTTCCACTATGTGAAACAAATGAGTATCACCAATAATTAATATTGGAATGGTTGTGTTTCCATAAATGAGTTTCTCTATATTTGTTCTAACTTCACTTGGGTAAGAACTCAAGATAGTTTAATTTTTATAGTAGTTGTACCATTCAATGTGTAATGCCAATAACTACCTTTGTTTCCTACTTCTATCCCTTGGTTTTTTTCCATTACCTTTTCATGATACACTCTACCAATACTTGCAATGGGCATCAACTATTTGATCTATACATACTCTAAAAAATTTATTCTTGGTATCAAGGTAGTAAGATGGGTTTGTGGATTTGTAAGGTTAAAATGACTTCCCCTTTACTTTCACTTTTATTGATTTCACACTCATCTCAATATTGATTTAACTTTTTACTTGGGGTGAGAGTGTGATGGGCCCCTCATTGTATTGGTTGATAAATATCTCTAGGATCTCATAATTACTGAAGATTGGCACTCACACAAATATTTTTTTCATTCATGCCCATAAATGGATTTTTATGTGCTAGCTTATTGTGTTGACCTAAGTGTTCCTTGGGGTTATTGGTCTGTAAACCATTATGCTTTAACCACATCAATGAAATCAAAGGGCTCTATATCATCCCATATAGTTTTACATAATGTGATACCTATCCCCATTTCCTTTTTTACATCCCTCAATGTTAAAACTATCACTCCTCTTGCTTCCCTCTCTATTACCACTATATATCTTCCAACTAGATATCTTTATTCCCTTGTGTTCTTACACCTTATTTCTAGTTTAATTCTCTTTTGACCTTACATTATCCCTCTAACTACAAATATTTTTTCTCTAAATGGGTAAATTATAACCCTTCATGCCCATTTTATTAATGCATCACACTACCTCTCAAAGATATAATTTTTATAGTTCCTGCAACAAATTCCTCTTAGATTAACTCACTATCCATTGTTGATATGATACTTGCCAATTTTTTTAGTTTCCCAATTAAGACATTTACTTAATGTGATATGTCATCACCTTTTGAGTTATTAATCCTTTGGGACTTGTCATTTAAATTTAATTAGCAATAAACTTAATTCTCACATTGTCACCTATGATTTTATTTATTTATTTTTTATTATGTGGTCCACTTGATCTCACACTATATTCCTAGACTTATAGGATTGTGAGATTCATATATCCTTCTCACAAACCTAATCTATCCTCACCCTTGAATGTTGTAATGAGAATTTTTTTTATTCCATCTGTTAGTCCCTTTGTTTTTCTCACATATAATCCTTCTACTTGTTTTCTATTTTGTTATTTCTAATTCTCTACCCTACTTTGTTATGCTACCACACTTGAGAAAAAGTTAAAATCCTCCCTACTTGTGCCATATAGCACTTATTTTTGTAATCCTTATGTATTTATTTAGTTATGGTAAGGCTTGAGCCTATTACCATTCACCCTTATTGGAAGAACATTTCCTTGTAAGTCTTGGAAGACTATCGTGCCCTAATTTGTTATATTATGTATTATATATTGCCCGTTACACCTTAGTCAAAACTTTCTTAGATGTCATTTGAACCTAATTTCATACAATAGTACAACCTATTATTATTTTAATTAATTTGATCAAAAATTGTAATCATGATATGCCTTCTCGATGCACTTCTAAACTAATTGATTCTAATTGGCTATTGTTAAATTTGCTTCCATGTGAGACAACTCCATTAACCAGTGTTAAAGAGACTCTTTATCACCAATCCATGTAACCATTATAATTCACAAGCTAGAGATAAGATATTCTATGGCCATCATTGCTTCAATTCCATAGACCAATTAAAATGGGGTGTGTCTAGTCGCAAACTTTTAATTTTTTGGGTATGCCCATATGATCATAATGATGTGATCCTCTCAATAATCTCTCTATACATTAAATATATTAGTTAGTATTATTATTTTACGTACCTTATTTAATGTTTCAACTTGGCCATTGGCTTGTATATGGTATGTGATACTTTTTAAATGTAATATCATGAACTCCTTTGTGAGCATCTTCATGGTTTCAATGAGGAAGTGTGTACCATAATCATTGATAAGATTTTGTAAGCATATGAACCTTATGGTAATATTTTCATACAAAAATTTCATAGCATCTTTTACTCTAGAGTTTGGAATCACAACTACTTTTACCTATTTTTTTTAAATAGTTTGTTATATTTATTATGTTTTGAGAATTAGAATGTTTTTATGGTGGATTAATAGGCCCAACAAATTATATCCCTTAATTTTCAAATGATTTTTATATGATAATTAGATTAAGTGGCATTTCATCCCTCTAATTTGGATTATTGATGCACTAACATGCATCACAATGTTTTGAAACTATTTGTGCATCCAAAAATATTTTAGGCCACTATAATCCACTTTGTATTATCTTTATTTTAGTCAAATCTGTTATAAAATGACCTTTGGCCACTCCTTGATGTAATTCATTTAAAACTTGCACTCTTTAATGCTCCAAATATAATTTGTGAAGGACATCACCCTGTCCCAACTTATATATAAACCCATTTCTAATTTTGAATAGGAATTCTATTATGATTAACTTTTTATTTTCCATTTCTATATAATGCTCTAGAAATGTGCCATGCTATAAGAATATCATAATCTTCTCCAATTTATCAAGAATCATAATGACTTTGAACAAGTGCACATATTCTGAGTATTCTTATGAGTCCCTGGGTTCCTCACCTATTTTTATCCAACTCATATAATATAGTTTGACATTTTGTCTTCCCAATTTGATAATAATTTTGAATTGATATTCTTGGAAAAATATCAACCATCTTGAAATTATTCCCCTAATAAGGGTTCTTCACTAGATATTATAGTGTTTAATGATCTCTGAAGAGTTTAAATGGGTTTTTTAGTAGGTTGTGATAGAATTTATAAAGTGTGAAAACCATACCTAAATCTTCCCTTTCTAATGTGGCATATTTTTTTTATCTACAGTTAATAGTTTGTGACTCGTGAAAAAAGTATCACGGTCAAAATCTCCCTCTCACAACTACATAAGCAAGACACCTATCATTGACACTGAAGAGCCCACATGAACATGAAATGTCTTGGTCAAATTAATTAAAACCAATATAGGAGTTATGACCAATCATAGTTTCAATATTGTAAATATAGTTTGGCACTCTAGTATGTATTCTAGTTTCATGTCTTTGTGTAGTAAATTATCCATAGGTGTTGTGATATCTGTATAATCATGAATGCACTTGTAGTAATATTGGGGTGTCTTAGAAAGAATCTTATGCCTAATGGGATGGTAGGTGGATTAAGTTGAATAATGATTATAATATTAGTTTTATAACCCATGATACCATAACTACACATGGCATATCCTAGTAGAACTCCAAAAGGTGTTAAAAATAAACATTTTTTGACATTGAGTGTAATTCCCAAGGCTTTGCACCTTTCTATCTAAGTCAAAACTTTGATAAGTTTTATTTGAAGAGATATAATAATACCTAATAATAAGAATAAACCCTAAGGAAACCATGAATAAAGTACTTAAATCAAATGATTATAGATCTTGAGAACACTGTTGGTGGATTTTTTAACCCCAATTGAATTACCTTATATGTGGAAGACCCCCATTGTATTGAAAAATTAATTTTTGATAAGTATTCCTTTACAATGGATATATGATGATGTAATCTTGTCCCATATATTAATGATCATACCTCATGTCCTATGATAATCTATAGTACCTCATCGATGAATGGCATTTGAAATGGATCATTTATGCAAGCATCATTTAATGTGCAATAGTCTCCACACACTTTGATTTCACCTATTTCTTAGATTGAACCACTAATTGACTTGCCAAATCTTATTTTTCTACTAGATGAATAGAACATGCTTCAATCATGCAATCTATTTTTGCCTTAACCTTTATCTTCATATTAATATTTAACCTGTATGGCCTTTTCTTGATTGGCTTGAAAAACTATTTGAGTTAAATATGCATTTATCCCAAATATGAGTCTACCTATTTGAATTTAATTAAGGGGGTGGGAAACACATCTTCATAGTATTTTAAGAGTTGTAATGTCACTTATGTCTTTTTTTTGGTCAAATAATCACCCATTGGTACCACTTTGGGTACTTCGTCAATGCTAATGTATTTAAATCTCTTTCACAGTGGTTCTTTATATATATATATATATATATATATATTATTGCCTTCAACTTTCATAGATTCCACAACACTTATCAGACATGTATGTGTAGAGATGGATTATAAATATGATTAGATCAAGCATTAGTCATGAAACCAAGAAAAATGCTTGAATAACTAACAATCTAGGCCAACCTATTTAATGGGGTGTGCAAATGACAATTAAGCACAAATGAAATAAAACAAACATAATTTACCTTCCTAAGAGCCTCCCATCACCCAAATGTGGCTCAAAATGTGATTTTACCTTTTATTTGGTACTCAAGTCTTCAACAATGATGTAAAGACAAGATCCTCCACCATCTCAAGAACACCAAATAAGTTAGGCTCATGATATGAAATCAAGGTTATGCTTATAAATGAAGCTATCCTATTTCAAATAAAACATTATCAAACTACACTCAAATGGATTGTAGAGATAATATTACATTATAAGTTTACACAAATGAAGCTTAATCAAAGTGGTCTAGGCTCTCTTATTTATATATTTTCTAAATTGATCAGGATCAACCATGATTGTCCATCTTAAGATCAATATGTGTGACCATGAATTAATCCAAATATGCAAATAATATCCATAAATATCCTCCTAAATATTTGGGAGGAAGGGGCATTAAAGAGGCATGGAAAGCCATAATCCTGATATTTGTTACATTTATAGCTTATGGATGCCACCCCATTGATCATGTCACTTGATGATGCAGTTAATGGGAATCAATTTCCAATAAATAAATATTCAATAATTTAGATGGAATTATTACTTAAGCTCATAATTTGGTTTAATTTGCCTAATTAATAGTAATTAAACTTAAACAATTCTTTGGAAATTAGTGCACTTTAATTAATCAAGCTGGTCAGAAAGTCATATTTCTAGGTTGTAATTTGGTTGGAGAGGAATTAGAAGGTAATTTTAGTTGTGTACAGACCTTAATCCCATTTATTATATTATCAACAAAATATAACATATGCACATGTCATGTACTTTTGAATTAGAAGAAAAGAGTGATCTATAGCACCAAAATGTGTTTTCATCATTTTGAATTGAAATGATTTGAGAAAAGTTAATGGTCACATAAAATTAATTACCCCATTTAGGGATACATTAGCCTAAATCATCACTTGTATATGATAATATCAAACCATTTATCATGTTTTTAGTGATTTTGGCCCAAACTATGCATTTTAGTGCATTTCAAGTAAGATTGACAATTTCAACACAATGGTGTTAGGAATTGGATGTCTAAATTTTTCCCGTATTTGAGAAGGCATGATGAGACATTAAAAAAAGTAATGTATTTTCAAATAAAAGAGTTGTCAAGAATAAATTAGAAATAAATGTCCCATGATGCCCCCTTGATAGAACATATAGGGATGAAAGAGAAGGATGGACTCTCAAAAAGAGAGGGAAAGTGAGGTTAACCCATGGAAAAGATTAAATATAGATGAGATAATGTTTGCATGCATTGATTCCATCAATGATCAAAATATAACTATAATATAATGGGCCCTAAAGATGGGGGAATGGGAAAGATACAATCCAAAAATATAAGCGACACACTTTGAACACACCCAAAGCTAGGGTATATGTTATGCTCTTACTAAATGATCAATATTGATAGAGGTTGCACACTTAAATATTTCCAAAATGAGGGTAAAATTTTGCAGAGCTTGTAATTATAATAAATAGGTGAACATTGCTCCAAAGAGAGGAAATTTTGATCTATTGTTAAAATAATTTTCCCCAGTAGGGTTGAATCTGATCACTAATAAATAATTGTTTGCCTTGATAGGGCTGATTATATTTGTGTCTGGTTCAAATGTTGTGCCTTGTTAGGTAAAATTGGTAAGTAATAGCTCAAGGATATAACCTAGTACATATTTTAAAGATGAGTTGGTGTAAACATATAGGCAATAGTCTAATGACTAAAAATGTCATAAGAAACCAGGTATATGAGGATACACAAAGTGATGAAAGAGATGAAAAGAAGAATGAAGGTGGTCAAGTTGACTCGAGATACATCATGTATCCAAAAACTACCTTCATAGTCCAAATAGACCTCAAGACAATGTAGTTCACCTCGAAGTAGGAGAGAATGGATTGAAGGATGAAGAAAACTAACTAGTGTTTGATTAGACTCATGATGTATTCCAAGAGATCCACATCTTGCATAGATATAGGTGTAGGATAAGCCATTGATACCTAGTTTTTTTGGTGTTCTTAAGAGTTTTTCATCAGATCTACATCAATATTAAGACTTGGAACCAAATCACAAATTGATTTCTATAGCAAAATAAAATTATGCATCATAAGTATGAGGAACTTATAATGACATTGGATTTTAATTACACTAAGCTAGTTCAAATGTGAATACTTATAAAGAAGTATGTTAATGAATAACAAAGTTAGAACTATTTACATTTAAAAATAACAAATAAAAATAAAATTAAAACATAAATGAATCTAACTTAACATCGAGAAATGAATAATCAAGTAGGAACAAGAATTTATAAAAATAAAGCAAGAACAACTTAATAACATGACATCAAAATATGAATAATCAAGATCCATGTGGACCACTAAGATGTACTTTAAAAAAATAGGGGAAAATAACAAGACCAAATAGAAAAACAAAAGACCAAGAAGAAACAACCAAAGGAAAGAAAGAAAATGAAGAGACAAGAAAGCATAACAAAACACCAATAAAATCAAATAAACACACAAATAAAATAAGAGTTAGTACAGCTTAACAATAGTTGTTCATGCATGTGTAGTAGAGGTGTTACTTTATATAATAGCGTATTAATAACAAGGTTACATATTTTCCCCCATATGATAGGGAATCAACATAGAAGAAATGGGGGAAGATAAGAAAAGGAAAGGGGTGGCCGAGCTGACTCTAGATGTATAAGATAATTGGATGCTACCTACATAGTTCCATGGACTCAAGATCCAACATGAAATTTAGGATAAATTTATTTCTTGTAAGAAGTGGGATAGAAGAAAAAGTGATCACCATAAAAACCTAATTATTTTTGTAGAATAAATGGGAAGATGGGCTTGAAAAATGGCGAGAGCATACGAATGAGAATGGTCTTGTAAAATGGCAAACACATGGGAAAAATGAGAATGATCTTGAAAAATCTTAAGATCATGAAGATCATAATATATAAAAGTGTAATACAATGTTTTTATTCTTTTATGGATCATTTTCCAATGTTTTTATGTTTTTAAGATAAAATATGTACAAGGGGAACCAACTAATCATGGAGATGATCTCCCAAGAGTAGAAGTTCCAATAACAACTAATTTGGTTGCAAAGTCACATGTTCATAAATTAGTGAGAGTGAGGATCTTATTAATGAAACAATGCCTACCATATAACATCAAAATAAATATAATAGTATGCAACATTAGATAACTTTGAAGAACTATGAAACAGGTAAAAACCATACATTATGGTATCCACATTCACTCAACTATAGAAGAAGCTGCAAAATACCCTCCATGTTAATCTATTTTGTAGAACCAATGTTAAATGTGTTATTAATTTATATGAGTCATAATAAAAATAATAATTGGTCAGGGGATAAAAGTATTTAGGTTATAACATCCCAAGACATGAAAAGAATGTGGTTCTCAAAGAGAATAATCCAGAATGAATAGGGTCCAAAAGAGGATAGTACATGGTGGGATAAAATGTGTTCAGAGTGCCAACGGTCCAAAGCTTTCACCATCTAGAGTCATGAAAATAATATGGTTCTAGCAAGAATGATATATCTTAGGTCAAAATTAATATGGTCCAAGATGAGATGGTTCAAGGTATAATGGTGTGATAAAATTACTTCAACATAAGTTGCCCCCAATTAAGGGGTCTTATAGATAATGGTTCAAAGTTGTCAAGTGTATAACCTCTTAAGATGAATAATGTTCATGGGCTCTGGAAGTTCTTCACCATTTAGAGTAGCTAGTCGATATGCCCTTCATCCATAGTTTGTCATGATAACATATGGTCCCAACCAATTAGGTTGGAACTTACCTTTTTTCTTAGGTTTAGCATTTATGTTCTTCTAGTTTTGTTTCAAGACCAAATCTCCAATCTTAAACTCTTGAGGGAGAATGCACTTGTTATAACTTTTTCACAATATTTTCTAATAGGCTTGCAAGTTTTATATAGAAAATAAATGCTTACCATCAATAAGTTGTAGTTATTTCAACTTTGAGACTCTATATTCCTTGTCATCTTCAATATGCTCCAAATATACTCATAATGAAGGCAACTTGATCTCAATCAGGGTAGTAGCTTCTATGCCATAAATAAGGGAGTATGGAATGGTTCATGTGGGTATTTGATAACTAGTTTTATAAGCTGAAAGGGTATGAAATATTCACAAGTGCCAATTATGGCCAACATCATTGACAATCTTCTTTAAAATGGCTACAATGGTTTTGTTTGATGCCTTTGCTTGTCTATTGCCTTGTGGGCTATATAGTGGATTTATTGTGCTTGATTTTGAATATTTCACAAAGGTATTTTACATCTTTGTTCATATAGAGGATCTATTATTATCAGATATAATGCATGTTGGGATGTCATATCGATCGATGATATGGTAATGAAAGAATTTGGCTATCTACTTCTTGGTGACATAAGTGAGAGAAATGGCCTCAATACACTTATTAAAGTACTTGGTAGTAGTTAAAATGTGTTTATGGCCATCTATAAATGTGAGGTTTATTTTCTTAATGAGATTGAGGCCCTAAGTAGAAAACAACAATGGTGTTGTGATCAGTTGTAGTGGTAAGGAAGGTGGATGTATAAAATTTTCATGTTGCTAATATGGAACACATTTTCGTACATAATTTCAAGGATCTATCTCAATTTTTAGCCAATAATAGCCTATTTTGAGGAGCTTTTTAGCTAAGAATACACCATTTGTGTGGGCCCTACACATTCCTTCATGGACCTCCTTTAGCACTAGCTTGGATTGTCCCAAAGATAGATAATGAAGTAGCTTTAAATCATAGCCTTTACAATAAATCATGTTTCCAAGGAGGGTATAATGGGCTATATGGTGAAGAAATAATTTCTATCTGCTATTGGACAAGTCAAGTGGAAAAACATGATCGTGGAAGGAATTATAAGTCTTTATACCAAAGTAATTTGGATGGGGGATTGGTACTAGCAATGGTGCATGCCCTTTATGAATATGGCATAATATGTGGAAGATATAGAAGATTCTCAATTAAAAATTGATACTCTTTACCACCACCATTAATCTATATCATAGACCCAATTATTTCCATTGCATTGACAGATCTATTATTGGCCCTTGGTACTTGTTTTAACTATAGATATTTAAAATAAACTTTGAGATTATCTATGATTTACTTGTAGGGTACAAGCTTGTCATATCTAGTTTGATATTTATTAGTGGTTTGATTAATGATCAATTGGGAATCACCATAGACCATTAAATACTGAATATCCCACTGAATTGCAAGATGAAGTCCTATAATAAGTGCCTCATACTTAGTCATATTATTGGTACAATAAAAATTAATGTGAAATGCTTTGGTAATCGAATCCCCTTACGGTGTAATAAAAAATATGTCAGCTCTAGTTCCATGATAATTGAAGGAACCATCAAAATATATCTTCCATTGTTCATGTTGATGTTTCACTTCTTCCACTATCATGTTATAATCATCTAGAAAGTTGAATATGAGGGGTTGAGTGTCTATAATAGGGGCTTATGCAAGTTAATTAGTAATAACCTACCCCTTAATAGCTTTCTAATTCTGATATTGAACATCAAATTTGATTAATATCATGACCCATTGAGACATACATCCTATGAAAGATGCTTTGGATAATAAAATTTTGAGAGGATTTACCTTAGTGATGATAATTATTTCATTATTTAGCATATAATGTCACAACTTGTGGGAATCAAAGACCATAGATAAACATGCATTCTTAATAGGCATATAATTGTGTTCATAAGCCATCAGTATGTGGCTTAAATAATAGACTGCATGCTCTTTACCTTGATCATCATGTTGGATTAGAAGTGCCCCTAGTACATGTTCAATTATTTATATGTAAAGAAGCAGTGGTTGTCTAGGTGTTGGTGGTCTCAAAACTAGTGGATTGGCCAAATATGTCTTGAGCATCATAAATGCTAACTAATAAACTTCATCCCATTCAAACATGATCCCTTTAGTCAAGATATGAGTAAATGGGTGGCCCTTATCTGCCAATTGAGAAATGAACGTATAGATAGATTGGATATTTCCTTACAGGTTTTAGAGTTGTTTAATATTTGAATGTGGAGTCATTTCAATAATATCCTTGACCTTAGCAGGGTCAAAATTGATCCCTCTTTGTGATATAATAAACCCTAGTAATTTCCCTAAAGTGATACCAAAGGCACACTTCTTAGGATTTAGGCAGACTTTATATTTACTAAGCCTCTCAAAAATTCTTCATAGAATGTCAAGATGTCCATCACATGTTCTTGATTTTGCTAGTATGTCATCAACATAGCCCTCAATAATATCATGCATCATGTCATGGAAGATGATAGTCATGGCATGTTGATATGTGGTTACAACATTTTTCAAGTCAAATGGCATGACTTGGTAACAAAATGTTCCCCACAGATTGGTGAACACAGTCTTATGTTGATCTTCTTGGGCTATTTTGATTTGATTGTATCCATAAAATCCATGCATGAGGGACAACATATCAAATCCTTCAATTGAATAGATGATCATGTCAATGTTGGGTAGAGGAAAATCATCTTAGGGCATGCTTTGTTGATGTCTATAAAATATATACAAAGATATATTCCCTATGGATTTTTACTAATGGGAACTATGTTTGATATCCATTTAGAATAGTCTAATGGTCTAATGAATCTTGCTCCTAATAATTTAAATAATTTAGCCTTTACCAAAAGAGTGATGTGTGGATGCATCTTTCTCAATTTCTATTTAACTAGCTTGGCATTTGGGTGAAAAAAGAAGGTGATACAGTACTAAGTGAGGGTCTAATCCTAGCATGTCTAAGTATGCCCATGAGAAGTGATCTTGGGAAGTGATCCTATGATATTGGGATCATATAGAATGGATCATATGTTCCCAGGATCACTTCCATTATGTTATCTATAAGAAGTGTAGATCCATCATCAAGAATAGTAGGCAAGGTATGATCATGATCATCTTCTACTACAATTTCTTGGTATTGCTCCCAAAGCTCTAGGTAGTGTGACAAATCTAAATCTACCATCTTGATTAATGGCCAAGTAGAAAAAATATCTAGAAACTCAAGAATGAGATGATCAAACATTTATTATTGTTCTAAATAGATGTTTGTACTTCTATAGAGCTAGGACTTGATGGACCTTGAGTGTCCTTTGGGGATGAGCATACCTTCCCATCCAAGAGTACTTGAAACAAGTTTTCACTTTAGGGCTTATCTTTATCTTTATTTTTTTCCTAATCAATGAGCACCTCAAAGAGATTTTCACCCAAATATATTGATGTTTTATCTTTTTTATGACCAAGAAAGTTTTCCAACTCTCCAAAGTATACAAAAGGATACAATGAGAAATCAAAGCCTTCTTTGTGATCCCCAATGGGGAATCCATCTCTTAGGCCCATGTATTCTATAATTGCTTATTTATTCTAGACCTCATCAAGGTGTATGATTGGATTTTGCTAGTCCAAATCAATGAGTTTAGGATGGCAAAGGCATAGGAAACAATGAGGTGTTAAGTTCATAATGGCATTTTGATCAAATAAATCTAAGTAAGAAAGCTCATCAAAAAGGCTATAATGGGATGTTACGTCACTGCTAAGAGTCTCATCACTAGTTGATTTAGAAGAATCATTATCAAAAGTCATGATGTCACCCCTAGATGGTTTAAATCCAAGACCATGATTTAAATTAGGTACCCCAATTAATAAAGGTTCCAAGATTCCTTGCATTCAAGGGCCAAGGCCTTTTCTTGTATAAACAAAATTATCCATAATCTGATTAGGGATAGGATATTTTGGCTTCTAAAAAAATCAACAATGTTTTGAGAATATAACTAGTATCCTTTAGTGAAAGCCTCTCGATCCTATTTTGGTGAAGTAATAAGTACAAATACCACATGTGGTTTCCAATGATATTTATTCTATTACCAAATCAAGTTGGGTTTGTTAAGGCTTTTGGAAGGTTTGGATTTACCAAATATTTTAGGAAACTTCAACAACATAGTAACATGGAAGGCATCCTTAAGAAGGTACTTGGAAGTGCCATATCTTCTATAACAACCTGTTTTACAAGAGTTATGGGAAATGGATCAGCTAAAGTGGATGCAAGGTCTCTAGGGTTGATATATTTGGATGGTGGTGGATAAGAAACTATTTCCTTTTTCTTCTTTGTAACAAATTCAGAACTAAGATAATAGTTATAATAACAATACTTAACCTCTAAATTTTTTCAATACTGATAAGTTTGTAGATCGGTAGGAATAATAACCTCAATCCCCTTGTGGGGAAACTTAAGGCACCAGTGCAAGGTGGATGGAATGGCTTGTACTTCATGGATCTAAGGATTACCATGAAGTATGTCATAAGGTGGCTCAATATCCATAATATATAATAAAGTGTGGTGGGAAATAGACCCAATAATGATTAGAAAATAAACAATACTTGAAGACTCCCTCTTAGCATTATCATAAGCCTTTGCGGTGATCATCTTTGATTGAATGTCCTTCATAGTTTAATCCAATCTCTATACCAGTTTGAGGGACACTATTTAGCCTTGAACCATTGTCTATAAGAAATCACTTGATCTTATGGTTTTTAATGATGACCTCAATATACAGTGGGTTGTTATGGCTTGGACCTAAGGTGGACATGTCTTTTTGAGCAAACATGAGCTGGAAAAATTAAGACAAATGTCCCACTAGTGTTTGGAACTATTTAAGATTAATATCTTTGGGAACAATTGATTCTTGTAAAAGTTTATTCAAAATAACTTTATGGACTTTAGACATATGCAAGAGATCCAAAATGAAAATTTGCACAAGGGTTTTACATAGTTGGTCTGATCGACTATAAGGCTTTTCAATATTAGGGTGAGATGGTTTAGCCTTGGCTATCATAGTATTTGCCTTTGGATCTAAACGTAGAATGGTCACATTGGGTTGAATGGAAGAAGAGGGTAAAGGGCCCTAAAGGGTAACTCACAATCATCTATTTGTGATTTACACAATATAGAGGTATCAAGGAGCCATTATAATTAGAAGATGAAGGTGAAGGGACTTGGAGGGTGACTCACACATGTTTAATCGCATTAGAGCAATTTCAAGTTGATGAGGAGTCATTATAATTAGAAGAAAGATGTTATCCATAAATATTAACCCAGGCAAATGAAGTCACAATAAAATTACATGAACTCAACATGGTATTACTAGAGGGAGAGCGTGTTAACCCTATAATAATGGGTCTAGTACTATGAGGAGTATGAGACAATTTAGGGGTTTTTAAATTAATATTGGTAATGTGGGTTGCATAAATGCATCCCATGGTGTTATTATAGTTGTAAGGCATGTTGTTGTAACCCAAGTTATTAGCATGGGTATTATGATCCTAGTTATGATCATGCTAATTATGATTTTTACCTTGATGTTGGTTTTGATTCTATCACTGATTATGTCCTTAGTTTTGATTATTTTTTGGTGGTTGTTGATTATGTTAAGGAAATAGATGTTGGTAGATTCCCATATCCTGATTAGTTCCTTATAGAACAAGCTTGATCTCAACTTCATCACTTTCAATCAGATCTTCAATAAGGTGCCATAATTAGATACAACAATAAGCACTATGACCAACATCATGATGGAAGTTGCACCATTCATTTTCTTTATACCAATATGGCTTTAGTTGATCTATTGGAAATGGCCTTGGTACCAACCATATAATCAGGTTATCTGCTATGAGTTTTTAGAACACTGTCTCAATAGGCTCTCCTAATTTGATGAAGACTCTAAATTAATTATGGAATGTCCTCCATGGAGGTTATCTTTACAAATTAGTTGGTAGATTAGGGGGAGCTAATAGAAAATTTGGAGCTAGTAGGACCTTGACTATTTATATGTGTCTTATTTTAGTTACTCCATTCCCTACCATGTTTTTGTTCTTGTTTAAGCCCTTAGGTTTCTCTTACATAAAAATTTGAACCGATGATTTGATGTTTGACCCTACATGTAAATCTTGACAAGGCCCTTGGTAATAAGTGCCTTATCAATTTGTACCCCTTTATCTATGATTTCTTCAAATGTGTTTATGCAAGTAAGTCATAGATTGTGTGCCATCTCAGGGTGTAAGTTCTATGAAAAATGTTCACCAAATGTTTTTCTAGAAAATTATGTTGAAAATGACCAACTAATTCTCTCCACCTCTGTAGATATGTTACAAAGTTTTCTCCATCACATTGTTTGTCTTTGCACAAGTGAACAATGGTCAATTCATGTTCAATTTTATATGAGAAATAGTTGATGAACTTTTCAAATAGGTTGTTCCAATCCACAACTGATCTCTTGGGTAACTTAAGTATACAATTTAGAGCTTATCCCACTAAACTTAGCAAAAACAATTAAAGTAAATAAATGCTACTATAATCAACCTCTTGACATCAGAAAAAAAATTCCTAAATGTGTTCACAAGGGTCACCCTTCCCTTTGTATTTGTCAAATTTGTGCACCTTAAAATGAGATAGAAATGGGACTTAGAGAATGCTTAAATCAAATGGACATGGACATATCTCATCAAATTTGTACTTCTTGATTCTATTTCCTATTTCCAATCATGACATAATGTCTTTCATGGAATTCCACTCTTACATGTTTAGTGCATTCATGGGTGGAATATAATTTTTTTGGGGTGGTATTTGCCCCTATTGCATGGATTTGATATGGATATACACCCTATGATCTGTGACTTTCTTTTAGTTCACTCCTTGAATTGATTAAGTTGACCTTTGACCTCTAGGCTAATTAACATTCCTTAAAGTTTGATACTTTGAATTATACATGTTCTATTAATTTTGGGGAATTTGTGGTCTATTTACAAAAATACGTGTTGGTTGAGATGAACTAGCCAAATTATTTTGTATGATTCATTCAATGTGTACTAAATGTTTTGGTATTTGGTTTTATGAAGGAACAAGAGGTTCTTGACGATTGAAAAATGTATGCTCCATGTCTATCAAAACATGTTGCATAACCTCTTAGGACTTAGGTTGTTTGATTGAGACATCTTGATCTATTGTTATTATTTCTCAACTAAATTTTGTGTTGGTTCAACCACATTCCCTTTATCTTTGGAAGCATTGTTATGGATTGAAGTGGAAATTAAAGACTCTGTCAAGTCCACAATAATTTGGTATGGATATCGTTAACTTATCTTCTTGATATTAGTGACAAGATCTTGATCATTGGGTTTCAAATCCATACGTATTTCCTTACCTTTTCTAGAAGAAGGTATGTTTATTTTTTCAATGTTCATAAAGGATTGTTCTCTTTATTGCTCTCCTTATCTAGCCAAAGTATGTAATTATTCCATAGGAAATTTTGAGGGTAATTTAGGACTATATTCAGTCAACCTTAGGAGTGCCTCATCTTTGTCCTCTTGGGGTTGATATTCTAAAAAGTCTTCCTTAGATCCTATAGTTGTTGAAATGTCTTCAAATACCACATTATTGTCTTGACCATCATAAAAGTGATCCTCCTCATAGCTAGGGCCGTTAGCGACCCCATTACAAGTGTACCTTTGAGTCATGCCTAAAATATTTGTTCTCTACATTTGGAAATATTTGGAAAATGTTTTGCAAATGTTTAAATAAGGTATGTGTTTTGATCTTTTCTAAATAAGTGACAATGTACAAAAGAATATGTTTATTTTTTCAATGTTCATAAAGGATTGTTCTCAATATTTATCTCCTTATCTAGCCAAAGTATGTAATTATTCCATAGGAAATTTTGAGGGTAATCTAGGACTAGATTCAATCAGCCTTAGGAGTGCCTCATCTTTGTCCTCTTGGGGTTGATATTCCAAAAAGTCTTCCTTAGATCCTATAGTTGTGGAAATGTCTTCAAATACCACATAATTGTCTTGACCATCATAAAAGTGATCCTCCTCATAGCTAGGGACATAAGAGACCCCACTACGAGTGTACCTTTGAGTCGTGCATAAAATATTTGTTCTCTACATTTGGCAATATTTGGAAAATATTTAAATAAGGTATGTGTTTTAATCTTTTATAAATAAGTGACAAGGTACAAAAGAAACTATAATAAAAAGGAGGTGGCATAGTACCACACAATTAGAAGAATGTGTTCATAAAATTACTCAACCTTTGGTAGGGTTGAAATCATATAAATTAGAAGAGGGTATGATAACTCAAAGACCTAAGTGTAAACTAGTACACCAAACATAGGTTGAGAGATATGTCAATACCATACAATCTAGTTCAACTTTGACAAGTTACTACTATGAAATTAGAAGAAATCCCTTTGGATTAGGAGGTTGACAATGTAAACCAAGTAACTCAATATGTGAAAACATGCAAGAATTCATAAGTATAAAACTAATACCAAATGGGCAACACAACATCGCCACATGGTAATAGGAGGTAGAATAAAATATGTCCTAGAACTTAGAGTGTGAGTGATATGCTTGAACTAAGTTTGCAATGATAAAATGATGATGAGTCTATAAATGGCCTTTAACCCAAATGGGAAATTGAACCCAAGTTAACTCAATTCAAGTAAAAATGGTAAAACCAATGAACATGTTAACCTATAACTTGGAAAGGTGAAATTATAAATTTGAATTATCAATGGACTTATATATTTTTGGAAAGTGGTTTAGACTCAAATGGGCAACATAAGTGTATTGTTTAGACAAAGATAAACATAATGTTTAAGATGAAGATTTTGAATAAAGCAAAGATGAATTGGATTTTACCAGCATAATACCTCCTTGTTCAAGAAATGGTGGACAAAAAATGTGTTTGGTTATGACGTATTGTTTACAAATAAGTTTTAGACTCAAATCAAGACTAAGTAAAGACTAAAAAGACCAAATACAACTAATTAAATCATCTTAAGTCCTAAAATAATAATGTTACATTGTATTATTGAATTCCATCTCTATAAATTCTCTTGGGAGGATTTTAATTTTTAATCCAAAAATAAAAGTGCATGAGTTGGTAGGGCATTTTACACTCCCTTATCCCAAGAGATTGTACGGTGACATGAACTGATGTAGGGACATCCCATGAGGACCATAAAATGGTTTAAATTTTGTCTCAAGTTAGTCATATAGTTGTCTCATAAGTTATATAGGTCATAATTAGTTAATTTGTGGAGCCTTGATAGTCCATAGGATCATAGAATTTGAATTCTAGTGTTTCCTGCCAAAAACCTCTTTTGAAAAATTTAAATTTTAATAAGAATGTATAAGGAATTTTATGTATCTTGTGAAGGTGGAAAGACGTATCAAGTGATTCTAAATTTTTTTGGCATTTAAATAGGTTCATAAATTTCATGAGTCCAATGTTTTGGTTCTACATGTCATATTATGTGAAAATCATGGCATAATGCAATCTTTTAGCAAAACAACCTCTACGTGGAAAAGCCCAAGAAGTAGTTAGAGTGGTTGCCTTTGGGAAAAGGATTGTCATCTTTGATTTTGAATAATTTTGGTATTTTAATTGAGTGATAATAATTAACAAATTAATAATTTTGTATGAAGGGGGAGATTTGGTGTTTTTAAACCCTATTTTAAATAAAGAATTTGCATAAACCTTGATTGAGGTCATTATTTATTGTTGTTGATTGCATGAGTAATATTGATGGTAGAGTGAGGTTGATACTTGATTTCATGTGTGATTTTAAACTAATGTATGTTTTTTCAAAGAACCTTGGAGAGATAAATACAATAAAAATAATCCCTATTTGAAAATTTTCTCACATAGACCCCTATTGGGTGATCAAGATTATTTTTGCCGTTATACGCGCCAAGTTGATAATAAATGATTGAGGTAATCGAATCCAAAGTGTTTGGAAGTTAACATATAGGATTTTTTTTCTATTTGTGTTTACAAATTTCAAGGAACAATTTGGAAAGTATCTAGTTTTTAGATAGAACCATAAACAATCCCCTATCTTAGTGTAAGTTTCTCTAATTACTAACCATGTTCTTAAAGATGGTCAATGATCATAGTTAAATTTTTTTATCAAAGGTTATCAAGAGTGGATTTATTATTATTTTATGGTATAATAATCACAAATTATTAATAAACCTTTCGTTCACAAGTATCTTTAAGCTCGACCCATATTTCCTATACATGGTTCTGTGGGTAGACTAAGTGATTTTGTAGCATGAATGAAGGAAACATCAAAAAAGAATTATAAACATCTCAAACCCATTAGGTAAGTTAATTTTTATCTTTAAAATTTGTTAGTAAGGTTAATAATTCATGGAATAGTGTCTTTGTGTTTTGTAGACTTACAAGGTTGTAGTTTGCTTAAGAAACCAACATAGTAAAGTGTATTTGAAGATAAAAACACAATTAAGGGATTGTTTAAAGCCTGATATTGATTGGAGAACATGGAGAGGGTCAAGATAGACCTTAGTAACTTTTTATAGGTCCATGAAACTCATAAAAATGTTATCAAATGAAATTTAAGTCCTGTTGGTTGAGTCTAAGACAAGAAAACACTAAACCTAGGGTTTTGAATGTATAAAGAGATTCTAGTGTGCAAAGCCAATGAAATTTTGTGAAAAGCTGAGGAATATAATTTGTGAAAATATTTTGAATTTTTTTTTGATTTAGTGTACACTTATTTATGAATATTAATGATTGTGTGTAAAAATAAAGCTAATAGGCCTAAAAGGAGTAAACAGAGGCATAAATTGAGTTGGAAAAGGGATAAAATGCAAGATTTAAGGTTTATAACCTTATAGACAGGTAGAGTGAAATAGAGGGAATCTACCAAGGTGATTTTTTTTCCAAAAACGTGTGGTATGGGTTAGTATAAAGCAATAAATCCCAAAAACAGGGCTAGAAGGACTATTGGTAGGATATAAAGAGTGGTGAAAAGGTGTGAGTTGAGATTTGGAGAGAGTTGATATGTGAATTAGAGGTCAATGAGACCCTGTATAACCTAATCAAAAAATATTTAGAATCCACCTAATAGTCAATAATATTTGGAATCTTATATGAAGGATTGGTCTAGTGAACCATTGGTCAAGGTAGTGGATTAAGAAACAAGCATTATGTGATAAGACTTGGTGTATGATAGACATCATAAAACTTTGAGTTACTCACCCTACATAAATAATACTCCATGGAAAGTGGGGTTATCTAAAACTTAAATTTACAACCATCTAGATGGTCCCAAGTGTGGCTAATGATAGAGATGTAGCACATTAATTGATTTCATGCTAATTAACTTACCATGTAAAGGTTTATTATTTTGCATAACAATTCCATCCATGTAATTGTTAGTGGAATCCCTTGGTTAATTATACCTAACTTGATTTTTCATTATGAAAAGAGAAGTTATCTACTCAACCCCTAAGCTCTCACAGTATGGCATACCCTAATTTATATACCCCACTATGGGTGGGGTTAAAATAATGCCAAGACATGAAGCCCTGGGTCAAAGCTTCCCTAAATAACTCATGAAGAGGCTATGAACTCCCTTCCACAAGCCAAATTGCATAAAATAAATGATTGAAGTGAAAAGGATTTAAAGGTTGTTTTTAGATCACCCAAACCATATGGATTTTGGGGAGAGCCTAGACAACTTCCTTTTCATGCCTTAGACAAAGGCACAATCATAATGAAAAGGTAATTTTGGTCACCTAAGTTCCCTATAGGAGATTTGAGAGAGCATACACACACTCTTTATTTTTATCAAACAAACTAATAAGTAATAAATGATTTGCATAAAATAACACTCTTTTAAAAAGATCACAACTTAATTGAATGTTGGTTTTAAGCACCACATTGAAATATTAAGTGAAATTCTTGGCCGTTTGGCCTTAGTTTGTAAAAAATTTGACAAACTTCACAAAAAAATTAAAATAAACCATCTAAGTTCCTTTTAAACACTAAAGGGAAGGTTATAGACTTAAATCATGCTTCAAATTTTGATCACTTTTCCATGCAAGTCCTACAATATTAGAGAGTTTCCCCTAATTAGAATCATAATTGATAATCAAATAAGTAATATTAGAATTATTTCTCCTAGGTTATCTATTTTTTACACGTAAATACTGACATCCATCAATAATGACTGATGTCAGTTGTGACAAGACTTAAACACAACTGATGTCGATCAAAAATGACTGATAATGGTCACCTATTAACCCTTAGGTAAAAATGATTTTGAATTTTTTTTTTGTTAGCCTATGTTAGGATAAAATATCTGAAAGAAACTTTTGGATCAAGAAAATAATGTTCAGACCAGAGATTTATAAACCCAGATTGACAATTTCAACTTTGAATAAGCTCTAAAATGCAAACTTTTAGTTGTGTTTTCCTTGTAAGCTAATCAATGTTGGTTAGCCTTGATAGACACCAATTACATAAAATTGATATTAGTCACTGTGTGACCTATGTATCAATACAAAATGTCAAAAACATGGGAAAATAAAGATAAAATTGATTGTTAAGGATTTTTAAAGACTCTTAAGATTTTCTAGAAATGCCAAAGTGTCTCCCTTGTTTGAATGGGATGTGTGGTCCCACCAGGCATGTCAAGATGAGAGATGGATTACAAATATGGTTAAATCAAGTGTTAGTCATGAAAACCAATAAAAATTCCTAAATAACTAACAATCTAGGCCAACCTATTCAATGGGGCGTGCAAATGAAAATTAAGAGAAAATGAAAGAAATTAAACACAATTTACCCTCCCAAGAGCCTCCCATCACCTAAATGTGGCTTAAAATGTGATTTTCCCCTTAATTTGGTGCTCAAATCTTCAACAATGGTGCAAGGCCAAGCTCCTATACCATCTCAATAACACCAACTAATCTAGGATCATGATATGAAATCAAGTTTATGCCTATCAATGAAGCTATCCTATTACAAATAAAGCATTATAAAACTACACTCAAATGGCTTATAGAGAGAATCCTACATTATAAGTTTACACAAATAAAGCTTAATCAAATTGGTCTAGGCCCACCTATTTATAGATTTTCCAAATTGATCAGGATCAACCATGACCATACATATCAAGATCAAGATTTGTCATCATGAATTAATCCAATTGTGTAAATAATATCCATAAATATTTGGGAGGAAGGGGCATTAAAGAGGTATGGAAAGCCATAATCCTAATATTTGTTGTATTTATGGATTATGGATGCCACCCCATTGATCATGTTATTTGATGATGTAGTTAATAGGAATCAATTTAAAATGAATAGTTATTTAATAACTTCCATGGAATTCTTACTTAAGCTCATAATTTGGTTTAATTTGCCTATGTAAGATTAATCAAATTTAAGCAATTCTTTGGAAATTGGTGCACTTCAATTAATCAAACTAGTCAAAAATTCATATTATTAAGTCATAATTTGATTGAAGAGGAATTATAAGGTGATGTTAGTTACATACAGACCATCATCCCATTTAGGATGTTATCGACATAAAATAACACATGCACGTGTCATGTGATTCTGAATTAGAAGAAAAGAGTGATCCAGAGCACTAAAATGTATTCTCATCATTTTGACTCAAAATGATTTGAGAAAAGTTAATAATCATATAAAAAGAATTTCCCCATTTAGGGATACATTAGCCTAAATTAGTACTTGTATAGAACAAGCTTAAACCATTTGGCACATTTTTAGTGATTTTGACCTAAATTGTGCATTTTAGTGCATTTCAAGTAAGATTGACAATTTCAACACAATGGTGTTAGGAGTTGGATGCCTACAGTATGTTCTTTTATATTCTAGTTTCATAGATTTTATTCTTATTTCATAGTTCCATCTTCTTCTTTGGTAGCTTGATACTTCATGCAGGTTTATACATTCTTTTTAGGTCTATATCTTCTTCACTTTTATAAACTATAGATCTACTTGCACTATTCCAAATCTTGTTAGAAGACTTGAGATTGAATCATTTTTTATCCTAAGTGAATGTTACTATTTATTTAACCTTAATTTGGATTATCAAATCTTACTTGGGTAGATAGGGTTAAGGATATAGAAATGATAGGGCGCAAAGGTGAAAATCATATCTACAATAGGTCAATTAATGTGTTAAACTTAGATGTATCATATGTTGAATTTATAAAACTGAGATAAGATATTAATGGAAAGTAAAACTATGATAGATATATAAATGACATAAAAGAGAGTACTTAGTTGGTTATAATGTTAATGTAGGTCTGGATCAGTCATTAGATTCTAGATCTAGTGTCTATGTCTCTTTGGATAGTTATGTCAGCCTAGGATAGTTACATCAATGTTAATGTTTAAGTTTGACATTATTATCATGTACATAATATCTACTCAAATTTGATGTGACCACCTAGATGATTTTGGGTTTGGCTTCACCTTCACTCTGGTGTATTCAGATTTGGGTCATGGACTATCACTCTTGGTGAAATGTCAAAACCCTACCTTTCCATCTTCAATGTGACCTTGGGGTAAAATGGGTTAGTGTACACATAGTGTCAAGTTGACATATAATGACCCCACTATCAAAGGGCATTGCCTACATAGCCAATACTATAGAAGAGTGCCTTAGACTCATGTAATTTTCTCCTACCTATTGGCTTGTGTGTGAATCATGTAATATGTGTAAAAAGTGCAATAGTGACCTAACTTATAACTTGGAAAATATATCCTTATAGTTTCTCCTTTGGTACTTCAAACCTATATCTAAGTTTTTCCTTTGATTGATATCAAAATAGGGTAGAATAAGAAATCTTTTGGTAACTTGAGTGCTCTTTTGGTTTGATTTATAGGTGAGGAATGAATGAGGGTTGATATTATATTTATACCAATCTTATTAGGAGATAACTTGCATTAAAGCACTTAGGCGAACCATTATGATACATTTCATTTTTAAATTAAATGACTTTAGGGCACTAGACACTTGTGTTAGGTTAGGATAATAATGTTGATGTTATTTTTTATCCTAGACATTAGTGCCCATAGAGAAGGAGAGAAAACACAGGCTCAGAACTTGTAGAGGTGTAAGATAAGTACATTTTAAGTATTTAAGGCAAGATGGGATGTCTATGTCATCGATATAAGGTTGGTTAGAATAACAGATAGGACAAGGGGCACAAGATATAGTAGATGCAAGGCTTGAGAAAGCAAAAAATGTGTATAACTAAGAAAAATATCTAGGGTCTTCATTTTTGCTTGTCCTGAATGTTAGTTCTTAGAGATAAGGAGAGGAAGCACAAGATCATAACTTGTAGTGGGATAAGATAAGTACATTTTAAACATTTTGGTCAAGATGGGATTTTGTGTCATCAATATAAGTCTATTTGGACTAAGAGATAGGATAAGGGGCACAAGATAGAGTAGATGCAAAGCTTGAGGAAATAAAACATGTGTAAAACTAAGAAGAAAAACTAGGGTTTGCATTTTCCAAGTGTACAATATTTAGGTTCTATAGAATCACAAAATATCATCTACATTTACCCCTATTTAATCTACTAATTAAATTTCTATTTTAAAGGAAAGAATAAGTACCTAGGTGTGTATGCACACCTTGTATTTTCTTGAGTTTAATTTGAATCCTTTGCAGGAGTTAAATCTCAGTGATTTGTTAGTGACTGACCTAAAACCAAGAGAATATTATAGTGTATAATCAATGTATATAATTTGAGTTAAAAGTACTTGAAATTGATTGAAATTAAAAGAGCAAGGTTTAGGATTGCGCATGGGTATCGATGTAACCACCTTGCCTATTGACACTTGGTCTTTTAAAAAAAATGTATCATTGTAAGGATTTGAAATTGATATTAGGATTAATATAGATAAATATTTAAAGTGCATATATCCAAGAAGATAGATAGAGGGGTTAGAAGGCACATGCCCCCAATTTTGGATTAAAGTGAGTTACCACTTGGTAGTTGAGATTATCTCAATCATGCAACCCAATGATACTTATAACCTGGTGAGTTTGGATGATCAAGGCCAAACTAAAAACTTGGCAAGATTAAGTGATATAATCACCCAAGCCATACCAAAAGGTGAACCAACTAATGTAGTAGATTGGCTTGTTAAATCTTGTTAGGAAACAATATCTGAAATTACATGTGAAAGTAATAAAAATGCATAAAAACAAGCTATAAATAAATAGTGATGAATAATATCATCAGATAACATGAGATATATGTGGAAACCCTTGCAAATAATCAAGGGAAAAACCATGGGCAAATGACAGGGTCTAGTCTTCTTATTCACTTCAGCTAAACCTCTCCAACAAATCTTCCTCAAAATAAACTCCTCTCTTACAATTCTTTCACATAATAATCATACATGGCTATGTAAATCCTTCTAACAAAAAATCTAGTTACAACACGACTCAAGCTTCTACAAGATTCTCTAAGCTTACACACTTGCACACTAGATTTTACAAGCTTAAACACCTTACACTTAATTCCAAGCTTACACTTGCTCTAAAATCTTATATACATAAAGAGAGAGTTATGCATTTTTAGAATACAAAGGAGAGAAAAGAATTAAGGATAAAAATAGGAGAGAGAGAGAGGGAAAATGCACCACCTACCATGTGGTCTCATTATTCATCAATAGTGAACTTTGTCTCCTTCACATGTGCTAGTCAAAATATGATCCCACTTTAGACTAAAGGATCCCACCTTCATGTGACTCTAAGAAGTTACACCCCACTTCACATGGGATTCCAATCTAGAATAGTGATCATTGTCTCCACTTTACCATGTGCACACATTTGTGAGTCAAAAGATTCCTCAACTTTTGACTCCAATCACGTGCACATGCTTGAAGGATAAATGATTATATACTATTTTTATTGTCTCCCACATGCAACCAAAAGTTAAAGTTTAAGGATGGATCCCCACATTCTCCTTGCGTGTGATCTCAAAAGGTAAATCCATGTTCCCAAGGATAAATTCACCCCATTTCTCTCTCCTACCTTTCCAATGAGGAATTATGCCTTTTCAGCCATGCCACATCACCTAAAGTGCCATCTTACCTACCTAATCACCTTTGCCATCTCATAATTACAATAATTTCCTACTCACACTACCACCTCATCAACATAATCACCACTAACTCATCACTATGAATAGTAATTACCACCTCATCACATGAATAGTGGCCATGAATAATGCCATGTGAACAATGACTTAACATCCTAATAAAGTCCATAAAACTATGTGGGGTATCAACATATGTAATAGTTTTGGATCTGATATTGATTTATATTTTATAATATTTCCCACATGTTGCATAACATATGCACTTTAGATATGTTTCATGATGAAATTATGTATAACAATGGTATCATGTATAGAATTCTACCACAAATGTGTATCTAAATCATATAATTGTATCCTTTAGCCAATTTAGAAAGTTGTATAAGTGTGGAGGACATGCTTCCAAATCATTCCCCCATTATATATGTATAAATATGAAACTAATGTAAGTACCAATGTGGAGGACATGTTTTCAAAACATGTCCCCATTGTAAACTAGAGATGTTGAATACTGAGTAGGTGTTGAGAACGTGTTTCCAAAGCATGCCCCTATAGAATATATGAATTATAATTACCATATTGAATGAATGTGTAGAGCATTCTTCCCAAAAAATCCCCCACTAAATATGAAACTGTGAATATGTGGAATCCATGTCCATATAGCATGGCCCCACTGAATCCACAAATTGGTATAAGTACCAAATACTAAATAAATGTGGGGAACATGCTTCCAAAGCATTTCCCCATTGTAATTTTGAAACTATGAATGTGTGTAATCCATGCCTATATGACATGTACCCACTTATGTTTGGTAACTATGCAAAGTGTGGAGAACATGCTTCCCAAGAATGCCCCCATTGATATGCCATGTGTGCAATCATAAATGCATCACATCTATAAAACAATCCTAACTCAAAGAAGATAGATCCTACTTAAAATTCCAATTGGGGATACATTAGATAATTAGGAACATGATCAATATGTAGATTTTCTAGACCCAATTAGAGGATCTCTTATCACAACAATAATACTAGGGAGGGTTTTAAAGCCTCAAGTCAATCAAAATCATGCAATACCCCTAACTAAGCCATATATTTTCATATTCGCTAAACTAATAACAAGTAAATCAAAGTCTAATCTACTGCTCACTAAATCTTGTGGCATAAATTGGGGGTAATAAACAACAAAAATAAACATTCATAAGAGACATATACTCACATCAATGTATATGGAATCCTAATGCATGGAAGAGAAGTAAAAATGCATATCTATCTACTCTTACAAAGGAAAAACAAATTTAGGAATACTTACTTTTGAGTATGAACCTAACGAGCCTCAATCTCTCCCTTGACCAAGGTTCTTCACAAGAGGTTCTTATGGTATGTAAAGATGACAAGGATAAATTAGCTTTAGGTTACACAACCTATCAATGCATCTAAAAGACTTCTACATAAGACAATATTCATATCTCTAAAGAAAGTATTAAAGCTTAAGCATTCTCCTCAAGTAGAATGGTGGATAAGTAGATGTGCAATAGCTCTTACTTCTTCTCTTATCAAAATAATAGAAAAATGATCTTGTATATATAGGCAGATTTTAACCATGATTCCTTTTGAAATTTTTGGTCGATCGAGTCAACCTAGTCAACCTAGTATTATTATTAACAAAAATTAACTAGGTTATAGGCTAGGTCAGCCAAGAGTTGACTTAGACCATAAATGAATTTCACTAATAAGAGTACAAGGTCAACCCAATTGAACTAATACTATAAATTATTAAAAGGGGTTTTAGGTTAGAATAAGGGTGATAGAAGGTGGGAAATGACTAGAGGAGTATACAAGAGAGAAGAACAAGATTATGGAAATGGTTTTTAGGAGACAAGTGTTTAGATAACAAGTGGCAAAAGGAATAACAATCCTGTAAAGCACCAATGGTCTACTCTTTCCTTTCCCAATGTAACCCTTAAGGAATGCACTTAGAGAGATTGAGACTTAATGGGTTCCTACAAGATAAAGAGAGTCAGTATTTGATAAAAGTTTGAAACATATTTGTGTATACATATGTCCCATTCAAATCTCATCACGTGTCACGTAAGTGCAACACAAGATGGTGCTTTGGGAATAGAACATGATGACATATAACATTGATGCTCAGTAAAATGTGGTAAGTAGCAAAATAAGATAAATGAAATTTAAAAACACATACCTTTACTTACCATAGTGTTGTAGATAAATAAGAAGACTATGAGAGATGTGAAGGAGTCTAATGTGAGGAACATTAGGCAAACCTATAGAGATTATTATAAAAAAGAGCAAAAAATAAAAAAAATAGAATATAGGCATATAGTAGTGGAAAATATTCTTGATGACATCATTAGTCTATAACTTTTTATAGTTCAAAAGATGAGTGAGTAAAAATAAATATATGATCTAAATAAGGAATTAGATGGTAAATATTTGAAAGGTAAAGAATTGTGAATAGTAACTTTAAATAGGGTGAAAAGAAAATCGTTTGCTATTGTCTAACTTATTTGGAGAGAAAAATAGAGCTCTAAGAGATTGAATGAAAATCAAAAGATCCAAGATGGTGAGGAGATGACAACTAAGATGAGGAGGACACCTAGTGGCCACAACTAGTGCAATACAAGTAGGCAACTAAGAATTTTAAATGTATTTTGAGTAGTTTATTTAAAATTAAGCATTTTATTGAAAATTTTAATATATACCATTTCTATAAACTAAAATGAAGCTCAGTAGGTTGATAAGGGTACTAGAGGCCAAAAGGGGAAATTGGTCGAAAGGAATTAGAGTAATAAATGCTGAAGGCATTTATTACAAGTAGTTTAAAGAGTTGATAATTTGAACCAACTAGGTCAACTTAATCGACCTAGTAGGTTAGGAATCTTGATTTGAAATTGTTGACTTAGTAGGTATGGGTTAACTTATTTGATTTAGGTAAAGTGATGACTTAGTACCCTTTTTCCAACATAGTATGAAGGGGAAAATGAAAGGGTTGACTTAGTTTGTTAAGTTCACATGGTCAACGAAGTACCATTAGGTCAATTTAGTATGTGACTAAGTGGTTGGTATAGTATTGAAATGTAGGAATTTGGCTAAAATAGTACATTTAAGGCTTAGGCTAATCGAGTAAGTATTGAAAAGGCCAATTTGGCTAAGAATAGGTGAAATTGGTCAAGAATGAATGGATTAAGGCAAATTAGGTTTGTTTTTATTAAAATTTAAGAATAATGTATTTGATTATAAGTGACATGGAGGTCTAATACATATTTTGTTGTTTAATGGTTATAGGGGCATCATAGATTCTAGTGATTAGTGGATGCTTCTTGGATACTATATCTATTAGGGTGGTTAATAGAGGCAGATCAAGTTAGGTTAATCACACTAGGCTTAGGAGTCATCGTGGAGATGTGATGAGTGTTGTTGAGTGTTGATTTAATAGTCATGTTCTTGGGAGCCTAGGAACACTTGACTAATACCTTTAAGTGGGTGGTGGATAGGGATACCATCAAGGTGGGTATCATATTGGATGATGTCCATGTTTTACTTGGACTTCCTATAGGAGGGATGTCAATGATCACAGGGATACCAGATGGGGAGGAGGAGAGATGAACAGTAGCTCAATGGGCAACATGATTAGATAGGATATATCCAAGGATAAGGGTGAGTCATTTTGATGTCTATATAGCTCAAATTCTAGATATTTTTGAGGTGGTGATAGGACTTGTGATAGCATTGGTGTTGTGTCAGAAGTCAGATGATAAGGTATCATTATATGCAATAGTCTTATCCCAATCAATATTTGAGCAAGGGGCACTCTATGACCTAGTTTCTATCATCTAGGTTTAGCTTATGCATGATATGTATGGGAGGCTATTAAGAGGGTAAAAAACCATGGGGCCAGTGATATTACTGAGTGCCTAGATATATGAGAGGTTCTTAATATACTGACCAGCTGGGTGTTTCTACTCTAAATCGCTTTCTACATTCAAAAGATAGAAATGAGAAACTAAGAGATGGTCTAGGGTTAGAAGATACCCGGATATAGTCGTGCGCACCGAAATCAGACATTGGAAGGTACTCCTCTTTGGCTATGGAGGAATGACACCTGCGAAGAAAAAGAGACTAAACATGAAAAACGTTAGACAAGGAGACGGTGGGCTATCAAGCAAACGCTTGATCCCTAAAGTACAAAGACTTCCTTAAGGGATATCAACCCACTAGTTAAAAATAGAATATTTGACGAAAGCAGAAACAATGGAAAGATAGAATGAAAGAAATAAAAAGACCGAAAATAAAAATGTGTACCTGATATGCAGCAAACTATTTTGCATAGTCACCGGTGTCGGTCTCTGTGCCGGCATCGGTCAGAGGAATATGCCGACGTCAGTTAAAGTGCCGGCATCGGTCGGGGTAATGACCGGCGTCGATCGGGGCAATAGTTTTGGACAGGGTCTGGTCGGGTCCGGACAGGGTCTTAGGATTTGCAGAAAGGTTTGATGTTTTTGTCTGAGGGTTCAGGAAGTCAATTTAGGAGTCAGAGGGATTGGTTTGAGGGTTTGTACAGGGATCTAGGTAGAGTTACAGACTGATAGAGGGTGGATAGAGGTGATACGAGTGGAAGTAAGGTCGGGGCTGTGGTCTAAAAAGATCAGGGTGGTAATAGCAAATAGAAAAAACAATAATTAGAGAGCAGAATAAAAACATAGAGCAAAACTTACCTGTTAAGTGCCAAAGATAAAAGTCGAAGACATGATTGGTGTTGTCGCTGTGTCACAGAAGTTCAGTGTAGTAGAATACCTGTACTGGAGAGACAGAATGCGAGAGATCAATTACAGATTGGTTGGATGCAAGAAATTGATTGATCACCAGAGATGATTGATTGCCAGAGATTGATTGACTGTTTAAATGAAGAGGTTGATACGAAAGATGGTTTGGTAACCGATCGAGAAACCGATTGGCAATCGAATAATGAAGTACCAAATAACGGATAACGGATCCTGCGTTTAGGTTGAGAATGCAGTGTTAAGGATGACCAACACTAGCAGGACTGCCGATGTCGGCCAGGTAGAGACCGTCGTCAGCAGATGCAGAATGGGGACAGAGGCTAGCTTTAGCTTTCTGCTCATTTTTACATGTTGCCAGGGTTAAGGCTTGTGGGAAAATGGTCGATAGGGGTTAAATAGGTGTGGGAGAATAAAATGGGGGTTAAAGGGAGGATGACAAGGGTTAGACACAATTATGGTGTCTACACTGGGTTGCCCCATATGGTCAATGATCAATTACCTCATGTGTTAAGATAAAAATAGGATTAGGTGGTGTAGGTCATGCCCCACTACTAGTGTTATAGATGATCATATGAGCATATATCATATGACAATCATATTTACATATTATAATAGTTTATCTGAATTAGAGGATGATGGCACCAAAGTTGGCATGAGTTTAGATTATAGGCCACTATACTAGGTGGATAGAGTTGCATCTAGTGGCATGCTTGTTAGGATAGTTCAGACTTGCTCACCTAGTGGCTCATATAGTAGTTCCCACATTTTAGGTTAGACATGTGATAAATTTGAGGGGGAGAGGAAGAGAGGGACCACCATTTAGAAGACTAGAGATCAGACCCCAACATGAGAGACCATGGATAGGTTAAACATGATATCTAACAGTTAGAGAGGATATAGACATGGATGCATAAGTACCATGGGTACTTCAATAGACACCATAGTAGGAAGAGTGGTGACTAATACCACTAATGGACATGTCAGCAGTCAGAGAGTGCATAGAGGATGGTCATTCAAGATGACCCATCAGTTTACCCAAGGTAGAGTTGGTCTATAGAGGCACCATTGAGGTCAGGCCTTATATGGGCATGGGTGGTGACCCTAAGGTTTACATTGATTGAGAGGTATCCTATGGATGAGGTACTTAGAGGATGAGCTAATGAAAAAACTATGCACAATTGTTAAGTACATGGGGAGACAGTGTTTGGTGACACTAGAATAGGTAATAAATGGTTGAAAGTTACTTAAGTTTTTAAAATAAAATACTAGGTATATAAGATTTGATTGATAGATTGTAGATAGATAGATTTTGAAATATATCTATGATCTAATATCTATCTGATTTGAATTTTTTAGATTTTATAGAGGAGGAGGAGACCAGATGGGGATCCCTAGTGAGGGGAGCACTCTATGATATCTATGATGGGGTACTAATGCCATATAATCCTACCACATTGGATGATCCTATGGTACCATATACACCAACTCAGGTGAGCTAGTTTAGATTGATAAGAGATGATACGAGGTGATTACAAGAATGAAAAGATGAGCTATAACCACCAGCAGGGGTGGGAGTGGAAGAGGCATAGGCATGTAAGGCCTTGGCTTAGGAGAGAGCCACACATTTGGCTACCATGATTTATTTAGGGTAGGTACAGGCCCAAGTGGCCAACCTATAGGGATAGGTAGTAAGCTTGAGATCTTGGGCATCTTTATAGCATACTATTTAGAGGGGATTGTTTGAGGCATAGATGGGTAGCATGGTTAAGCCACAAGATAGGCATGATAGAGCCCAACATTAGAGATAGAGTGATGTATTTCTATATTTTATATCAAAACAAAAGGTGTGTGTGTGTGTGTGTGTGTGTGTGTGTGTGTGTGTGTGTGTGTGTGTGTGTGTGTGTGTGTGTGTGTGTGTGTATTCTATGTTGACAATTGGATGTTGATCTTATGTGTTTATATTGTGGTTGTGGATGCATGGATATATTTATTTCTAGCACATGTAGTTTGATTTTTTTGTACATGTTATAGGAAATATATGTGTTGTGGTTTCTTTTCTAGCATTATGTAGGACACATGCATGGTTAAAAATAAATAGGTGAAAAGGACTTGGTAAAATATAATCAATCAAAAATAAATGTACTACACACTATTTCACCTTGGGAAATGTGTAATATCAAGAAATGACTAAGTATAATATACTAAAAGAATGGTAAATAAGAGGGCAAAAAATTGTTTTTAAACCATGAAAAAGAGTGGTTCCAAATTAAAAGAAGTAAAATCACACTAAGTCATATTGGGAAGCATGAAAATAATGTAATAAAATTGAAAGCATGTAAAATAACAATGTTATAAAAAAAATCAATTAAGTCAATAAATCATAGTAAATCATGTTGGGAAGTATAAAAGATAAACAAAATTGGCAAAATTGGTCTTAAATTAATCACCCTAATTCAAGTTGGGAAGTATAACAACTCAATAAAAATGGTTGGATTCTTATATGTAATCAGAAAACAATAAGATAGAAAGATGAAAGATTAATGAAGTAAGCATAAAAAATACTAAATCAAGATGGGAAGCATGTCAATGACGTGTAACTCATAATCAATCACATATTATCTCATATTTGACACATGTTATTTCATTATGACTTGGATATTGGGAAATTTTGTGAGGAAGGCTAGGTCCTATCCATAGTCTTACACTGTAACTCACAATGAGAACACCAATAAGGTGGAAATAATGTGAAGATATGGTAAAAAGGGGTGTTTGGAATGGTAATGTGAAAATTTGGTAATTTGTGAGGAAGGTTAGGTCCTATCCATGGTCTTACAATGCAACTCATAAATGGAATCCATATGGGAGTGATTAGTGAACAAAACTATAGTTCTAAAGGAAAAATATTAGGATTGTAGGGAGTGAAAAAGGGAATGTAAAAATCATAACATATGCATCTTATGAGTAGACCTTAGGAGACATGAGGCACACTAAGGACATGAGAGAACACTAAGTGACTAGTGACCATCAATATACAGAGAATACCTACTCGTTATAGACATAAAATTGTGTAGGTAAATAAGTGTGCTACTAAGATCAACTCATGTATGTAGTTTGGTACAGGAAAATTAAAATGGACCTACCTTCCCACAACATGTTCCCCATTCCTCAAGACCCCTTATAGAGTCATCAATCTATTGTGGAGATTGTTTACTTACATGAGAAAGTAGAAATCACTGAAAGATTATTTTTATTCTCCTTTTCTAATCTACTATCCTACTACACTCTAATGGACCTTGGCTCTATCTTGAGGCCAACTTTGGATTTTGAGCTTCGATTATAAAAAGGACATGTGCTTAGAATCATGTCTTTTAGTGTCATTTAACTTTTGAGAATTTTGAATGTTATCTTTTAGATCATTTCCTTTTGTTAAATGATTTGGATTTTGCATATTTGTGTGGATTTTAAGATTCATCTTACATACAAACTTGGAATGACCAATCATGAGAGATAGAGTGATACACATGAATTAGGTTTAGGAAGTTAATTATCCAAATATATGATTGACTAGAACACCTAAGATTAACTATAAACTGACATGTTATCTCAATCCTTAACCATGTGTATGTTTATTTTGCAAAATGGAATTAAAGGGAATAAAAGGAGATCTAAAGTGGACCAGTAAAGGGAGATTATAATGAGATGAATTTTTTGATAATTGATCACATGGTAAATAAGCAATGATTAAATGGAGAAAGGTTTGTATAACCAAGTCACAATAACTATTATCTGTGTTTATAGAGATAAGAGATAAAACAATCATGAAAAAAAACTATGGAATAATAATAAATGAACTCATGAAAAAAATAAGGCAATGATAAATAATAAATCCATAGGAGAACATAATGACATCATAAGCAATATAAAGTGTGAAACAAAATTCACCATGTAATATAGATAAAAAATTGACACAATGTCAAATGATATAAAATAGACAAATGTAAAGTTAGAGCACACGTCTAATCCAGATTAAAATGTAAGAACACCATGCATGTGCTCATAAGTACTAATATATTTATCCACACACATTATTCATGACATATGATAAGTCTCTATGAAGTTGAATGTGAATTGCAGCTAATATCTCATCCATCTTTAGTGAAAGTTGAGAAAATACTTCACATCAAATCTCCTCAATTGAAAAAGTAGGAATACTTTAAGGATCATTCTAACGAGGACTATCATGAAAGGAATGCTCATGATAATGCATGATAGTGGTTTCTATAGGAGATGAATGGGTCATCAGTGGGGAAGGAGCCACATGTGAGGGACTCATGGGTGGAGATGGATCCACAAGTGAGGGATTCATGGGTGGAGGAATAGTAGGTGAAGAAGGCACAACATGAGGAGATGGAGCCATAGGAGGTGGAACCATGGGGAAAGATGGGGGAGATTTCTTATGAGAATGACCTATGGGAGGAATGGTAGAAGGTACACAAATGGTTAGGAGGTGATCCTTGGGATGTTGCTAAAGGATGTGACAATGATCAATGTGATGTGTGCCACATTAATGCCAGAGACAATAGACCTCTCCATACTTAGGAAGATACTTAGGTAATACTTTTGGGGGAGGTATAACCTTGTCTGAGGGTTAAGGAGTGGTAGGATGTAAAGTATCAATATAATGTCACAACTTATAATGGTGTGTGGATGAATGGTTATCTATGCTATGGAAGCAATATATACACCTGTGAGTAGTCTTGGTGGGTGTACTCATAGTAAGAGGTGTAATAAAATTTGAAGGATCTTGGTATCGGGAATAATCTCTAGTCTAGTGATTGATAACTTTATAAATGTCATAATAAAGATAATTAGTCCATTTGGTGGATGAAGGAGTTAGCTACAGTAAAGGGAGTAAACCATCACCAAGAGAAGATGGGGATAGTGGAGAGATTGGATAAGGCTTGACTGAAGGAGAAATAGGATAGGAATTAGGAAGAGACTCAGCTATGGAGGGATTAGGAATGAGATATAAACTAGGCTCTACTGAGGAAGGGGTAGGATCCATATAAGGTTGAAGGAGAGTTTCATGTATCTCAATGATAAGTAGGTTATAGGGATCATGGTATCTAGAAAATCAATACAAACCAATCATTTCATGATTTATAAGTATACTCCTATGAGGTTATTCAGAAATTGGAGGTGTCCATGCCATCTTTACCTTATGATAAAGATGAAAAATACTAAAATTAGGAATGATATATGATGGAATATGAGAAGATATACTAAAATATTAAAGCAAAGAGGAATGATAATTAATAATCTCAGCATCTCAAGATTGAAATAGACCTCTTAAAATAGATCATCTAATGTATAGCCATAATCATAATTAGGTATATAAAGATCGATGGTGCAGGAGGGATGACTTTGTCATCCGATGTGGTGTGATGAATGGAATGTTGAGTCTTATTTAAGATAATGAGGATGTCATCACAAGGTGTTTGGTGAGAATGAGGTTACAAAGAAGTGAGAAGCTTAGAGATGAGATGAGGGGAGAGATTGGAGGTTTTAATATTTTGATTGATCTCATCAGGCTCATCATCATCAAAATCTAGGAGGTTAGGGGGAATATTCCCAATGAGTTTAAGATGACCATTATAACCTTGAGTGGAATTAATAGCAAAGTTAAATCATTGAGACTCATGAAATAGAACACTTGGCAAGGGTTCAAGGGTATGAATCTAGAATACACCCCAGTCTTAGAATTGTTTGAAATTTTAAGGGTTAGTGTCAACTTAAATCCTATAGATGGATTTGTTGTGAGTAAATTTAATCAATTGGTAAGGGGAAGAGGCAATTTCTCACATACGATGATTCCATGACCTACTAAGGAAGATGTTTTAAGATATAAAATAGTTAAAGATCATCACCTTCACATGAACGGTGATAGGTGGGAAGGTAATGGAGAGAAACACACAACTTAAAGGAGGCATTTTCCTTTGATCATATCCTTGACATGTGTTGTGTGTGGATTTAAGGTTACATTTGGAATATCCAAGGGTTTTGATAAAATTGAGAGAGGCAACACAAGTGTTGAAACCCTCATTAATAAAGGCACACTTGACTTGGATATCACCAATTTGAACACTAATAAATAGGGAAGGATCACCTACATGAAGAATAATCTCATCTAGGATCATATAAGCAATGGGGCATTTGAGGGAAAGAGAAATTTCCATTTTTTCATCCACATGTATGGACATCCCTTTGCATTGTTGTAAAATGTTACCTTCTAATCTAGATAAGGTTGCTTCACATCTTTCTAGGGGAGGATGAGGGATGCTCATTTCAAATAAAAGCTACATGAGATAGATATGATGACATAGAGAGGTCCTCATAAGTTTGAGGAATGAGATTTGGGATGGGAGATTAGTGAGTTCCATGATAAGATCCCACTCATCATAACCCATAATAATATTATTGGAAAGAGGTGCATAGTGTTGAAGGAGGTCCTCGGGAGGAGGAGCTAAAGTATGTGTGAATTTATGTTTATAAGAGGTAGAAGGTTTGGTTGGAAGATAATTTTATAGGTTATGTTGAAAATATGAAGCATTTGATGTAGGTTGGGTTTGAGAATTGTTAAAAAACTTTTAATATAAGTTTGAGTATCATTGGTGATAGGTAAAGAAGATGGAGGGATGGTAGAAATATTATGGGAAGTGTTATCCAAGGGAGGTGTTAGGATTTGTTCATCAAAAGATATAAGTTCATCTTGCTTCAATTTTTTTAAGTGATTTAGATAAGAATCTTAAATAACATGAAATATGTGTGACAATGGAGTAGTGTAGATGGGTTGAGGATCAATTAATGTAACCACCCTTCACATATTAGTCATATTGACCACATTCTCTTAAGGATTTGGGTCAAGAAGACTATAAACATTACTGGTAGAAGGAATGGGCTTGTCTTAGGTGTCTTGGTGATTTAGAAGAGGATATTTATAGATGGCTAAATGAGCATTATCCTAATTTAAATCTTAAGATTTAGTATGCTTTTCATGGGCTTTGAAATAAATGCCATAGGGTTGTTGGCATTGGTGAATGATAGAATCATTGTAAAAATTGGGACCAAGAAGGAAATTCATAGACAAATTATGAATTTTCCTACATGTCTCATGCTAATGACCCCAACTAGCACAAAACCAATAAAATTTGTTGGTATCATACCAATATTTCATAGGATAAGTGGGATCAAGTTCTCATGAGAGAGAAAATGGTAGATGTTTTAGTAATTATGTTGAGGATAAAGGTTTGTGAACATTAATTTTATTAGTTGAGTAGAAATGAGGATTGGTGATGTGGTTAGGAGTGGAAGCTTGTTTTGGAGATTCGTTAGGAACAACAACTTGAATAGTGTGAATGGTATCATAAGAGTCCATGAAACCATCATTGGTAGCATGATTTTTCTTGTTCTTAAATAACATACAAGTACCCATAAAATTTTAGGATGTATCAAATTAATGCATAAGTAAATCTTGACACTTAGCTTGGTTAATAGCCTCCTCTAAAGTATTTGGAGAGAGAGTCTACACCTGATATTGTAACCTGGGAAAAGGAGCATTGGTAAAGAGATGAAAGATTGTATCATCTATCAATTTATGTTTACATTTTTTAGACAAGGTCTTCCATCATTTCATAAGTTGCTTATAATTTATAAAATGGGCCAAGGTATTCTCAAAAATATGACTAGTTTGGAACTCTAAGACTAGAGCATTGATTAAATATTCCAAACTAGTAATAGAATGAGTTTTATGTTGGTTGTACCAATCTAATGCATCACCCATGAGATTTTTGGCTAATATCTTGGTAGCAACAAATTTATTTAATTTTACCTAGTCTTTATATAGATTTCCAAATGTTTTTAAATTAAGAGTAGGATCAGTTGACCCATTGTAAGAAATAGTAGGGGTGATACCTCCTATATCGATATTAGCAATTTGAAATGTAAGAGGCTCATTTTGAAGATACTTGATTGCCTTATTAACAAGAGGAGGTTGAGGGATAATATTAACATGGGAATATTGAAGAGGATGTGGGGGAACATTTTGATTATGCATGCCCCCATGGCATCCATTGAGGGTGAGTTTGAATATGGATAAGGTGATTTTGCATTTACATCATTTGATTTGCATTGTTAGCTTGAAAAGCATTCATTTTATTAAGAGTTTGTAATAAGAGTTAATGGGTTTGAGTTTCATTAGTTTTTGAATCATTTGAATTAGAAGTAGTGGCTTGGGTACCACTATGAGTGTTAGTAGGAGCTTGAGAAGAGTTTTTAGTAAGTGAGGCACTAGTGGCATAATTTGCTTGTGTGTCAAAATATGGAGTAGTAAAGGGTTGAGAAGAAGTAGTACTAGAGGCATGATTACCATGGGTAGAAAATGATGCACTAGTGGAATAATTAAGAAGAGTGGGTCTTGGAAGAGGCCCACTAAATGTAGAACCTACCATGTTAGTAGAGATACTAGGAATGGAGGTAGAAGTGAAAGAAGAAGTCATGGTATAATAAGGGTTCAAAATAGAGGGAAGAGATTGGGAATCAAAGAAGATAGTATCCCTAAATTTATCTAAGAACATTGGAGAAGGTGAATGAGGTTCCTTATCTTGATCACTTATCATGAGTTGGTAAATGGTAGAAGGATACTTTATTCAATGTTGAGGAAACTCAAAGATGAAGAAGATCATTTTTGGTGTATAATCTAATTTAGGTTGATCTTCAAGTAAGAAGCGAGGACTAAGAAATAAATAAGAATGAGGAGGGGTCCCATAATTTATTGTATAAGTGGCTATATAAAAATTACATTCTCATAGGATAAGATCCACAAGCTACTTATGGGAGAACCTATTAGGGTTGGTAAGACTCATCATATCTATTGAATTTAACTTAGTGTTGTCTTCAAATAAGAATTTCATGATGAAAGAGGGGAATTAGAAAAGTCAAAGTTGATGTAAAAGCAAGGAAATAAAAAGGGAGAGATAAGAGTATAGAGTCGACTGGGTTAACCTAGTACTAGAAATAGGGTCTAAAAATTAAGTGAATAAAGATACAGAGTTGACAAGTTTGACCCAATACTATAACCTAGGACATAAAATAACCTGATAAGTATACATATTCAATAGGTTCAGTGTAGTACTATATCCTAAGAGGTAGAAATGAATACTGGATCGACCAGGTGGACTTAGTACTATAGGTAGGGAAAAAAATATAGTTTATAAGAGACTGTGTTGAACAAAACAATAGTGTAATGAAATAGGTAAACAATTTACAATGTACTTTAAATCAAGAAATGAAAGGAAAGACACAATCAATATGGTAAATGAAAATGATCCAATTGTAGCATGCCATAAAACCTTACACCAACACTAACCAATTTGAGTTTTTTTCTATGGCCTTAGCCTTTGGCATGTCTAGGGATATATGTGGCTGACTTGTGGCTTACATACCTATTTTATATTATTTTTACATGTCTCTATGTTATTAGTTAGGTCAGCCTATAGAATAACCATGGCTAAGTAGACTATATATAGAAGGTAGTGGTTAGTCTTTGATCATCATATTAAGTATTTTGCTCCTATTACATTATTGTGAAGGTTTCTCCCTTGAAGTGGCTCTGTTATATTATCCATTATTCTACTATGCTATCAATTATTATTAGGTGATCTCATATCTTTGATTATTATATGATATATATAATTATTATGTGTGAACATCTATGTAATTTTATTACAAGTGGTATCAGAGCTTTAATTTGGGCAAGTTTCCTATGACATTTTTTTAGATCTGATGAGGCATAACTTCTGCAAGTCAAAGGAGCAAAAAATATAACTTGCAATCTGGGAAGAATTAATTTTTTATGTCAGCATAGTATTTTTTGAAACATTTTTTTGAAAAAATATTAAAAAAAAAATTGAAACATTTTTTAAAAAAAATATTAAAAAAAGGTCTAGAAAAAAAATTTCCCTTTGTACATTTTCAGTCATTTGAAAAAGATGAGATGATAACAATAGTATATTCTATTGGTACACTTTTTTATACTAAAATGTTTCACCCTAATGTGTAAAAAAAGTCATTGGATTCATCTACGTGGGGAAATCACAATGGTACCATATCTTGGTATACATTTTTTGGGGTGAAAACCCTCCTCAGGCTTACACATGTGGGCCCTACTGCTTAAGGGGAAAAAGGGGCGAAAATACCTAATACTCCTAAGGATGACATGGAATCTAGAACTTTATATCTGATGATTTCTAAATTTTCACTTAGTGTGATATGATGACTTTATTATAATTTAAATTGATGTTTTAGGGATGCACAGAGAGATTAATCAAGTTCACACTCAATTACATTGGATCACTACATAATTGGATGCCATTTCATCTCAATTATAGATAAACAACCCTCTACCTCATCATTTGTGTCCTCCTCTCAACACTAACAACTCCAATCCTTGTGTAAAATTAATGTTTCCAAAAGTGGACATGCATATGTTTGATGGTAAGGATATTCTCACTTGGATTACCTAAATTAAGAATTTATTTGATATACACCACACTCCTAGTTCTCAAAAGGTGATAGTGGTGTCTCTGTATCTAGAAATTGAGTAGTTCATTTGGTATCACTAGTTGTGTGCTTAAAATAAAAATAATAGTGCTCCTATTACATGGTCTATTTTGACTGATGAGTTTTTGTCTCATTATCAAAATAATGTCTCTAAGAACTACTTCAACTAGTTTTCCAAACTACATCAAATAAGAACTATGTAGGATTATATTCATCAATTTCAAAATCTATCTTTATGGGTGGAAGACATCATTAAGGCAAATTTGATTGATATTTTTCTAGGTGGACTCAAATATATCATCTAATTGGAGGCTCAAATGTTTAATCCATCATCTATATCAGAAGTTATCCTAAGGGCATGTATGGTAGAATCAAAAGAGATGGTCAAATGGAAAACTTTCACTACTAGTCATGATCACACCTTTCTAGCACCATCATTTCCTCAACCCACCAGTTGACACCTCAGCAAATTGAGGAGAAGTGAACCAAAGGGTTGTGTTATGGGTGTAAAAAAAATGGAGTAAAGGACATTTTTGTTCTAAAAAGAAGTTGTTTTACATTGAAGGTGTTGATGAGGATGCAGATGATGAGGATGTAGTTGGTGAGGATGTAGAAGGACCTGAGGAGGAATTTAAAGACTTTTAGCCTACTATTTCCTGTAATACCCTTTTAGGTATTAGTACTCCCCAAACTTGAAAGGTGGTGGGTTTTCTTAAGAAATAAAAGGTCATTATCTTGATTGATTTTGGAAGTACATGCAACTTCATCAACAATAAGTTGGCTACTCATTTGAACTATTTCATTTATCTTACTCCAAAATTTTAGGTCATGATTGTAGATGGTGGTACTGTAGACTATTCAATAAAATGCCATAATATTATACTAGCCATGGGAGACTACCTATTAGATTCTCATATTTTTACTATTCCCATGGGTGGAGCCAACATTGTTCTAGGAGTATAGTGGTTCACCACTTTGAACACTATTGAGATGAATTTTTAGAAATTATTCATGTGCTTTCATTCTCAGGGAAGGGAATTTGAGCTAAAGAAATTAAGGGCTAAATCTCCATAATTTGTTAGCTCCCATTAAATGACCAATATTCTTTGAAAGGGTGATAAAGGATTTGTGGCTCATTTATTTTCTATTGAAGTCCAGCCATCTACACCTAATTTATAACAAGTGATTGACAACCATTCTATTATTTTTGGTGACATGCTAAAAGGACTTCCACCCCATGCATGATCATGCCATCAAATTTATTTCTGGTATTACACCACCCAACATCATGCCATACAAGTATCCCTACACCCAAAAAAGTGAAATTTAAAATATGGTACAAGAGATGTTGGATGCATAATCATTTGTCACAACCAAAGTTGAATATTCTTCACTAGTTATAATGGTGAGAAAGAAAGATGACACTTGTAAGATGTACCCTAACTACAAAGAGCTCAACAAGTACACTATCAAAGATAAGTTTCTTATTCTTGACATTGATGATTTACTATATCAATTTAATGGTGCTCTTTATTTTACCAAAGTAGATCTGTGTTTTGGGTATCATCAAATCTGGATCCATGATGAAGACATACCCAGACTAGCTTTCAAAACTCATGAGTGCCATTATGAGTTTATGATTATGTCTTTTGGTTTAATAAATGCACCATCTAAATTTTATAGTTTGATGAATAATGTTTTTAGGCCATTTTTGAGAAAATTTATTCTAGTGTTTTTTGATGATATCCTCATTTATAGTAAAAATTGGGAAGACCATTTTTATCATATGAAATAGGTACTCTCCATTCTTTAATAACATCAATTATTTGCCAAACATTCCAAATGTACTTTTGGAGCTCATGAGGTTGAGTATTTAGTTCATGGTTTTACATGAAGTAGTGCAAGTGGATCCTAAAAAAATCCAAGAAATGGTGGACTGGTTGGTTTCTAATACACTCAAGAAACTAAGGGTATTTTGGGGTTAACTAGTTACTATTGCATGTTTGTCAAAAATTATGATAGCATTACATCCTCACTGTGCATGTTTATGTTTATTTTTAGAATGTTTGATTAATTCATTTCATAGTTTATTTTTTATGTGATTTGGGGATATATCTAGGTTTAATTTATCCTAATAAGTGGTATCAAAGAAAAGTTTTTTTTTGCATAATTTTAAATCATAGGAAGAAAAGGGTTTGACCTTGAGTGGGAGCTATGGTGGATGAAAATATATATAAGGTGGAGAAGTTTAATGGAAAAAACTTTGGATTATGGAAGATTAACTTTACTAAAATGACCTCTATTTGCCATTGAGAGGGCAAGCCAAGAAGCCAACAACAATGTCAAATGAAGATTGGGAATTATTGGATCAGGGAGCCCTTGGAACCATATGTTTATGATTTGCACCTTCTGTAGAATTCATCATATCACAATGAAATATGATAGAAGGTCTTATGATCACATTAGTAAAGTTATATGAAAAACCCTCTGCCTCAAATAAAATATTTTTGATGAAAAAATTGTTTAATATGAAAATGTATGAAAATGGTTTAGTACCATATCATGTAAATGAGTTTAACACGGTTACTAGTCAATTACATTCCATAAATATTTAATTTAATGATGAGGTTAGGGATCTTCTCATTCTTTTTTCCTTGCTTGAAAGCTAGAATAGCTTGGTAAGGCCAGTAAGCAACTCTGTGTCTAATAATGCCAAACTAAAGTTTAAAGATGTGGTGGGTGTTATCCTAAGCGATGAAATATGAAGGAAAATAACAAGTGAAACATCCATATCTATAAATTCATTAACAATGGAGAATAGAGGAAGGCAAAATAATAGAGGAAGATGAAACCATAGAAAATCAAAAGGGGATCCAAGATCTAAATCAAGAGGCAAGATGGAATGTTGGATTGGTGGCAAACTAGGACACACAAAGTAAGAGTGTTGGTTTTGAAAGGAAAAATTGGTTAAGGACCAAAAAAAAGGTAATAGAGAAGAAAATGTATCAGGTGATGTATTACAAGATGCTCTTATACTTTCTTTCGATAATATTATTGAATATTGAGTTTTAGATTTAGGTGCTTCTTTTCATGCTACCCCTCATAGACATTATTTTATAGATTATGTTCAAGGTAATTATGTGAATATTTACTTTGGTAATGATGAACCCTATAGCATTGTTGGAAAAGGAAGTGTGCAAGTTTAATTATAGAATGGAAACACTTGATTACTAAAGGATGTCAAGCATGTTCCAAGCTTGAGGAAAAATCTGATCTCTGTAAGGTAGTTGGGTAGTGAGGGTTGTATGGTCACATTTACAGTCAAATCATGGAAGGTTATAAAGGGTTTTTTGGTGGTTGTAAAATTTAAAAAATTAGGCACTTTATATTTGTATACAAATAATGCTAATTCATCTTGTGTTATAGCTAATATAGGTAAAGACACAACTTTGGGGCATTAAAGACTTGGCCACATGAGTGAAAAAGAATGAAGACCCTACATGAAAATGTTAAACTATCGGGTCTAAAATAATTAGATGTAGAATTTTGTGACTACTTTTTCTATGGGAAAAAATGTGTGAGCTTTCTCAAGGTTGGACTAGCCAGGAAGGAGTAGAAGTTAGAGCTTGTACATATATATGTATGGGGACCAAATCAGGAATCTTCACTTGGTGGTTCAGATGATTGAACTAGGAAGCCTTGGGTATACTGTATAAAAATGAAGTCTAATGTTTTTGATACATTAAATAAATGGAAAGACTTAGTTGAAAATGAAATAGTTTTATAAATAAAATGTCTTATATCAAATAATGGAGGTGAGTATTGTAGTAACACTTTTAACAATTACTATTTAGTAAGTGGAATTCATAGATAGAAAATAGTTATAGGAACACCATAATAGAATAGTGTGTCATAAAGAATGAACAAGAATATTATGGAGAGTGTTAGATGCATGAGATTGCACGTAGATTTACCTTTACAATTTTGGGTAGATGTTGTAACTACAATAATTTATCTAATAAATAGAGGACCTTTGAGTGCTTTGGATGGTGGAATACCAGAGGAGGCATGGACTAGAAAGAAGGTAGATTATTATTTTCTAAGATTTTTTAGTTGTGAGGCATTTTATTATATTAAAAAATATCATAGGAATAAGTTAGAAGCTAAGTCTCATAAATGCACATTTATTGGTTATAAAATTGATGACTTTGGATTTTGGTTATGGAATATGGAAGATGAGAAAATAATTAGGAGAAGAGATGTTGTGTTCCATGAAAAAATCATTTATATGGACTAGTTACAAGAAAAGAAGCAATAAGAATCCAAAAAGGACTATACATTATTAAAAGACATTACATGAAAACATATCCCAAAGGTTCTTGATCAAAATGTGCAAAAGGAACATGTACCTCAAACCCCTATTAGAAGATCTGCAAGAGTAAGTAGACCACCTGATCATTTTTCTCCTTTTTATTATTTATTACTTATTGATGGTGGTGAGACAAAAATATATGAATAAGTAGTGTAGATTGATGCCAAGGATAAGTGGGAGCAAGTTATGGATGAGGAGTATGATGCGCTAATGGAAAACCAAACATGGGATTTGGTGGAGCTTCCCAAAGGAAAGAAGGCATTAACGAATAAGTGGGTATACATGATAAAGGAGGAGAATGTAGGTAAAAATAAATTCAAGGCAAAAATGGTGGTTAAAGGTTTTTTACAAAAGAAAGGTATAGATTTTGATGAAATATTTTCTCTAGTTGTTAAAATGACTTCAATTAGAACTATTTTGAGCTTAGTAGCTATTGAAGATTTACACTTAGAATAATTATATGTAAATACCACTTTCTTTCATGGGGATTTGAAGGAGGAAACATACATGGAGCAGCCACAAGGTTATGAAGTTAATGGTAAGGAGAATTTGGTGTGCAAATTAAAGAAGAGCTTGTATGGCGTGAAATAAGCTCTAAGACAATGGTATATTAAGTTTGATAGTTTTATAATGGAACATGATTATTATAGATTACATTCAAACCATTGTGTATATTTTAAAATGTTTTAAAATGGTAGCTATATTATTTTACTTTTATATGTAGATGATATGATTGTAGCTAGTTCCAACATGCACAATATTAATGTACTCAAGAAATAGTTAAGTGATTGATTTTCTATGAAGGATCTAGGTGCTACTAAACTGATCCTTGGTATAAGGATAACTAGAGATAGAAATAATAAGAAGCTACAATTATCATAGGGAGAGTACATCATAAAAGTGTTAGAAAGATGTGATATGAAGGATGCAAAATCAGTTGGGACACCTTTGGCTACACACTTTAAATTAATAAAAAAAATCCCTAAAACATAAGAAGAAAAGAACATGATGTCTAAAATTCCATACTAATCAGTAATTGGTAGTTTAATGTATGTAATGGTGTGTATGAGGTTGAACATTACACATGTAATGGGAGTGGTGAGTAGGTTCATGAGTGATCCAAGAAAGGAACATTGGAAGGCAATAAAATGGATCCTTCATTACTTAAGAGGGATAATAGATACAATGATAGGTTATGGTGGATCAGATGTGACATTAAAAGGATATGTTGACTTAGATATGGTAGGTGACTTAGATGGTATAAGAAGAACTACAAGGTATGTGTTTATAATAGGTGGTACAATAGTTAGTTGGGTATCATGGTTGCATAAGGTTATGGAAATTTCAACCATAGAGGCTGAGTATGTTGCTAATATAGAAGTAAGTAAGGAAATAACTTGGTTACAGAGGTTGATAGAATAATTGGGACATAGTCAAGAAATATGTACAATATATAGTGATAGTCAAAGTGAAATCCATCTAGAAAAAAACTTAACTTTTCACTCTAGGACAAAACACATTTAGTTGCGGTATCATTTCATTCATTTAGTGATAGAGGAAGAGCAACTAAAATTGGAGAAGATACATACCAATGAAAATCTTATGGATATGATGACCAAGGTAGTTAAAAGAGAAAAGTTGAAGATTTGTTTAGCTTTAGTTGGTCTTCATGGATGATAATTAAACTAAGTAACTTGTCTAAGTCTATATAGTATAGTGGATGTAGTAGTAGTGGAGTTGTTGCAATCAATCTCCAAGTGGGAGATTGTTAGGTATAGAGCCTAATTGTCTTCTAGAATCAGAGGTTAAAATTTTGATGTTATTTCAACTGGGTTTAGAGCCCATTATTTGAATCCCTCATGGCATGGGGGGTTTCAATGGGGGTACCTCCATTGTAGGCTTTGAGGGGGATTTGGGGTTAGCACCCCCAAAGCGAGAATTTTTATTAAAATTGCCTTGTTAAATTGTCATTTTTTAGTCAATTTGGGCTACTGATTAAAGGTTTCCAGATTTGATGGTAGAGGTTATGTTTAGGTGTTTTTCACCCTAAACTGTATTGATATATGGTTGAGATGTATGATTTTGAAATATGATGAAATATTATACATAGAGAGGAGGAAAAATAGGTAGAGAGGTGTAATAGGGTTTGTTATAGGATTTTATTTCTCCCTTATATTGCTAGAAATAATATACTAGACAAGTTTGGTGGATTTATCTCATATTGGGTGAACCACGTTAAATCTAGAATCTTCTGTTATGTGCATGTTTATGTTTATTTTAAAAATGTTTGATTAATTCATTTCATATTTTCTCATGTATGCAATTTGGGGATAGATCTAGGTTTAATTTATCCTAACAGTTTGGACTCCCAATAGATCTTACTTGCTTGACTTATTTATGTGGTTTTAGATTGATATATTTTTATATTTATACATATGATAAATGTGTTTTACATGATTATACTAGTTTTTATTTATATATATTTTACACATGGTGCATGTAAGCCCTTTCTTTCGAGATAAGTGATATGTAAGTTATCCCATAGCTCAAAAATGAGGCATGTGATCTAATTATTCTATCTTCATATACATGATTTACAAAAAAGAGAGTTACACAACATTTTCCCACATATAGTTATAAGTAATCAATATATATTATTTTATTTTCCCTAGATGCCATCCACTGGACACATTATGGTTGCTTCTTTAGTTGAGAGGCACTCAATATAGAGCTATAGGTCACCTTCCATTAGTAAGAGATTATACAGAGATGGTGACACAATTCACATACTTATTTAATTATCTCATCATTTTATTTTCTATTTATTTAAATATATAAAAAAAAATTATAATTTTTTTGTTTGCTTGTAACTGCACCAAAGATTTGGACACAAGAGCATTAGTGTTCATTCATGGACCCTTGGGGGTAATTAAGACATTCATGAAAGAATGCGGAGACATTGTTTTTTGTTTTATATGTTGCATGAGTTGGACTCTATGAAAATATAACATTTTTCATTCTTTTTAATTTTAGTTCATTATCATATCCAATATAAATTTCAAGAAAAACTTATAGGTTTTGTTGATAAGTCCAATTTGTTTTACATTAATATGTACACACACACATATATAAAATTGGGACATTATGTAGATACCTAAATTTAATACAAGACTAATTATTTTATATGGTATTAGTGTTTTTTAATGTATATGGATAATTGGTTCACGTTAGGCTCTTAATGGGATATTTTCCATTTATGTTGGCCCCATTTCCCTTCCTTTTCTTTGTGTTATTCTTAAAAATTTACTTCTAATATTTTTTGTGTGTATGATAATATCACCATTTAATTTAGAATATCTAAAAACTGATAATTTGATTGTTTGTTTGCCTTGGCATGACTCCTAATTCTACTTGAAGGTCAAAAACATTGTTTTTAGGGTTTTAGGTATGTCTACCAAGATGAAAAATTTGATAGTGGCTATTGATGAAATCAAACTACTCGATTTAAATTGTGAATAAATTTGATTAATTTGATTTCAGTCACTTATGCTTTGTGGATCCTTTTTTTCCCTTCTCTCCCAATTTTTTCAAAATTTTGGACTTATTTATTAAAATTTCCCACCTTTTTAGTTGTAGGACTGCATACCAACATATATTAATTCAGATTTAATAAGTCTATATATAAACAAGCATGTTAATGAATTTATGACACATGAGGGTGTGTATAAAACGGTTGGAACTCATATCCTAAGTTACACCATCATTTTTTCTTCTATGACTATCTATTGAAGTGTATGCACCCTTTGTACCAAATGTCAAAGAATAGTGAAAGAGTATGTAAAATGTACTTGTTATTTGCATCTCATATCTAAGGATAAGGGTCAAGATATTCATATTACACTAGAATATTTTTTGGATTACATGAGTGTTGGTTTCTAAACCATCTAGGAATAGGGGTCTGAATGAGGTAGGCCCCTCATAAGTACAACCAATTTTTATGCTCTTTTAAGGTCTCTTAGAGTGTATTAGGCCATATAAAATGAAGAATAAATTATTTAATTTCTTCACATCAATAAAAAAATTTGAGACAAGTTTCTAATTAGAATACACAAATAAAGGCACCAATAAAACTTCAAAAGGATCTACCACTATTTTCCTAAAATCAAACTGCACCTACCAAAATCAAACACTATTGTTGAAATCAAGGCATGTGATCCTTTTCACTTTCAAAATCTAGTCATTCAATTTTAGATTTTTTCTTGCTCTATTGTGTTTTGCACCAAATTTTCATATCTAATTTAGGACTATTTCCAAATTAGTTTTTAGTCACTTTCAGATTTCCAACATATGTAAGTCATAGTCAAGTTGATAATTCTAAATCCCTCTTGTAAAGTTTCAAGATTAATAATTCTCTATTTACTTTTCACATTTCTATTACATTTGTTGTTAACTTTTGTATTCAACTCAAATATGTCTAGTGCAAACCCTTTTAATGATTAGTGTAGTGTATGTTGACCATTGAACACTTTTCATCAAAACATTTTGGTGACCTCTTATTCTAAATACTCATAAAAATAGGCAAGGACTTGGTTATAACAATGATGAAATGACACACAAATATTCCAAGAGTGAATATATGAGTAATCAAGTTCATATTAATATTTCCAACAACAAAAACTCTTTTCATAAGACAATACAATCCCTTGATACCCAATTTAAGAATTTTATGAATCACTTTTGAGAAATGAAATCAATAATTTATATTTCACAACAAGATGTGTATAAATGTATGCCTCGACACTCAATTTTTTCTCAATCCCTTATTATCATTATTATTTTATAATAATTAAATCACATAAACAAGTGAATATCCTTCCATGATTCATTGAACCTCTTGGTATGCATTTCTAATATACCATAACTCTTTGTGAGCCCTTGGTCCACTTTCCTACTCTACTATGATGCTTTGAAACCTCTTGGTCTATTTCACTAACATCATTTATGATTAAATTATTTACCACATATATACATAGAATATAATTATTCAATTAGTATTCTAACATTATATATGTGTCATACATTATATAAATATGATCATGGATTTCTAATGGCTTTAAGGCATTGTGGTAACATTTTATTTATCTTTACATTCTGTGACTTCAATTTATTTTTATTGATTGATCATTTTATTTTATTTAATGTATTTCCACATAGTTTATTTCCCCTTTGGTTATCATTCTTGCTTATTTATTTCTTCCCAAGAGTTTATTTTATTAATATTTTATTTACATACTTTGATTTGTGTTCACTCACCTCATTTTTATTTTCAATTTTTTCCTTTGGTCATTATGTGTTATTGAATCCATTATTAAACATGATTATATTTTCATACCATACATTTATTAAGTGCAAGGACCCTTTTGGTCTCACTTAAATTAAATATGCCCTAGCCATAATGGGGCATATCATTATTTCACATCAATTTATTATATATTTACCATTAAGAGGCATAATACTTACACACTTCTCATGCACGTTATCAATTAAATCTTGCACATATGAGGGGAATCTTATTAGTATACTTATATTTATTTTTTATTGCCTATATAGGGGCATACTATTATAACAATTCCTTAATTCTATATTTTTCATTGGGTGCATGGTCCTTCCATGTGTCCACAAATTATACACTTGTTATATTAGGGTCAGCTCTCATGGTCTCACCATATGTCCTTACCTACATATTATTCACATTGGGCCATAATATTTGTTTATGCCTACAAATATTATATATTTTTTCTATTTTAGAATACCCTTGTGATGCTTCATTACCCAAATTTGTTTTACATCAAAGTATTATATTATTTGTATTCACATTGATTGTATTTTTCATCTCAAGGATAATCCACTACTCTTGTGTTTATACTAATTACACTTATCTATATAAAATATAACATATCTCTCTTGGAATTATATAAAACACACCTTAACCATAAAAGAGTGGTACTGTAAATTCATAAATTAATTTCACTCCATACATACATGAATCTAGTTATTTATTATAGACACACTTTTACAACGATACAAGGTTGTACTAAGCATATTTAGTAGATGACTATTATGTTATTGATCATATGAGACATTTTTTATAGATGCATGTTTTAAAAATTTATTTACTATTCAATCCAATCATTGCACTATGATGTTTTATCATTTTGGTTATTTTATCATACCTAGTAGTTTATTTATTATGACAATAGTTGAGATGTTTTTATTATTATTAGATGAATAATTATAGTTATACTAATTCAATTGTGCATATAATCATCATAATAAAATAAATATATGATTATATATATTTTGATAAAAATAGATACCATGTATTTTGGTTGTTTTGTAGGTGCCTAGATAGGCCATTGAAAGCTAGGCTTGGTTGTAGGAAAAACATAGAAAAAAAAAAGATAAAAGCAAACATAAAATGAGAGAGAATATAAAACCTTTAGTTGGCCTTAGATGTAAATTATTACATGTATAAATTATATATTTATATTATATATTTTTCATAATGTTATGCTCATAATAATCAAGCTATGATTCTTAATAGTTTGGTCATAATTAACAACACTTGTAGTGTCAGAATAAGTGACGTTTAGTCAGAATGAGCCATGATCAAAGATTGGTAGATTAGAGAACACTTAATAGCTATGTTGTGAAATTAGAACCAAATATGAGAAGAATAAAAATATATTTTATTCAAAAGTTATAGAAATATCTTACATGAGAGATACATTTAGAGGTACAAGAGAGACATAAAGTCAAATTAGTGGATGAAAATACCATTTACATTTACCCACCAATATTTATATTTTGGACCTCATTATCATAACTAAATGACCTAATATCCATCTAAGTATACTGAATACTAAAAATGTAGTAAACACCTAAGTAAGGTAACAAACTATACTAACACCTCCCTTAAGTGCAACTTAGGTGGGTAGAAATATTGGGTCCTAACAACATGGCCTAATGAGGTACCCAAAGTACAATGCAATTCTCATAAAATGGAGAAAAGGGGAAAAACTATAAGAAAAACTCCCCTAAAAATAGAGAAGAAAATAAGAGGACTAGAAGGCCTCCACATGAAGATGATGTTGATGCAACCTGCACCCCAAAAAGATCTTGAAAGTGAAGATACTTGATTTTAACGAAGTGTTTGGTGAATATGTCAGTAATATACTCTATTGTCTGATAATATTTAAGATCAATGATCTATACATGAATAAGTTCCATGATAAAATGCATGTGAATCTCAATGTTATTTGTTTGCTGATGTTGGAATAAATTTATATAATTTTGAATGGTACTTTAGCTATCATAGTAGATGATAGTGGTTCATCTGAACTAGATACTAAATTCTATGAGAATCCCTTGAATCTAGATGGCCTTCATGGTAGCACTAACAAATCCTCTATATTCAATATTAGTATATGATAAATTTATCTAATTCTAATTCTTATTTAATAAACTAATTAGACTAAAACCAAGAGAAAAACTATAACTTAAAGTGGACTATGATGTTGAGTATTGCTAACCCAATCTGAATCTATGTATCCTATCAAGTCAATATCAATGTTTTCTCTATAGTTAATCCCAAAACTATGAGTACCCTAAATGTAGTGGAGAATCCATGTAGATTTTTTCCAATGTAGTTCATGTGATGTCAACATAAATATAGAAACCATGCCTACTACATATGAAATATCTGTCTAGTGCGAGTAAGATAGATGAGGATGCCTACAAGTTTTTGATAAAATGTAACATCAACCAGTGAAAAAAATACTCAGCTTGTAGTTTGACTCCAAAAAGAAAGGGATTTGTAGCTGGCTTACATTCAACCATGTGAAACTATGCAAGCAAATCAAGATCACATTTGGACTATCTAATGGTGATCCCTGAGTTAGATTATGAAATCTCAATACCAGGGAAGTAATGTAACAAAATCAAGTCAGTCATGGAGAATATATCATAAAAATTAGTTTTCACTTCTATAATAGAGGATGAAGAATTCATTATGATCAATAGGTTATCCACATATAGGACCAAAATCAAGAGTGAATCATCCTATCATAAAATATAGACATTCAGCTCAGAATGGCATCTAGTGAACCCAAATATGAGAAGGAAGGAATCCATCCTAGCATACCAAGTGTAAGGGGCTTGTTTATGGCCATAAATAGATTTATGAAGTCTACACGCTAAATAAGATTCCTTCATAAAATCCTATGGATACTCATTATATATCTCTTCCTCAAGGTCACCAAAAAGAAAGACACTCTTTACATCCATTTGATGAACATCCCAATGATGAGTTATATAAGTAGAAAGAGTGAGTTAGATAGAGTTTATTTTGATGACTGGAACAAATGTCTCAATATATTTTATGTCAGGGACTTGTGAAAATCCTTTTGCTACCAACTATGCTTTGAACTTATCCATTGACCCATTTACTACAAATTTTGTTTAATAAATCCACTTACATAGAAGAAGTTTCCTTCCCTTGGGAAGAGGTACTAGATCCCAATTACAGTTCCTTATTAAGTAACTATACTCCTTGTGAATAGTTGTATCCCACTCAGGAATGTCATATTACTTATGAAATTTCTGTGGGTTAGAAGCAAAAGCAATGAAAACATGTGGAATACCCTAAAACTATGAATGAGTTTGACTAACATTTGATAGATCCCCAACCTAATCACCTACATTTTGTAGTGTCTATCTAGTGCAAAGAGGACCTAAATTCAGAGAGCCAAGAGAAGATTCCTCAATTTTAGAAATGTAAATTTGTATGGAATGAGGTGTCCCTATTACTATCATCATCATCTAATCTGAAAGAAGAATCATCATCATCAGGTATTTGATTTGGATGATCTAAAATATATAAACTATCATCATATCCTAATGAGTCCAAGGAAGAGTGATGAGTGTTAGGTATAGAGTCTGAATGACCCTCCTAAAAGTATACACTCCTATCAATGAATAAATCATGCATTGTAGGATGAAGAAGCCTATATCTCTTAACACCTTCATCATACACAATAATGATGTAAGACCTATTATAAGGTTACATGGACTTACATTTCTTCATAGGAATCTAAGACATAGATAGAGATCCAAAGACCCCAAAGTGATTAATTATGGGATTGTAACCAATCCAAGATTCAAAATAAGTGATTCCTTTCAAGGCTTTATGAGGAAGATGATTTTGGATATAATATACATAGTTAATGGTTCTACCTAATGTTGTGGTGCAAGTGATTTAAAGTGTATCATATAGTTTATCATTTTATTCAAATACCTATTCTTCCCTTATACACCACCATTATGTTTAGAACTGTATAAAACTATATGTTGTAGATCAATCCCTTTTGAAGTATAAAATTGCTCAATGTGATGATTGACATACTCACCACCATTGTTTGTGTGTAAAACCCTGATGGTTTTTACTAACTATCTCTCAATAAGAGCCTTGAAATATTTAAAATGGTTAAAGACCTTAGAATTTTATTGAATAAAATACACCCAAGTATACCTAAATAAGTCATTTATGAAGGTACGCATGTATCTAGTGTTATTGAATGAAGGCTTCAAAAATGGACCAAAAATATCACTATGAATCAGATCCAAAATTTGAGTGGCTTTCCATGATTTTCCTTTACTATCATAAAAATAAACATGAGGCAACCTTGTCACCATATCTTATCGACTGAATTGTTCTAAGTAGCATTAGTTTAGATGGATGAATCACTCATGCCATAGTTTACTCACCCCATCTGAATGAGTGAGTAGTAAAAATAAGGTTGATCAGTATTAAGGTGTGATAAAGTATACAATCATGATTAAATATTTAATTTCCCAACTTCTAATATAGAATCACTATGTGACTCACTAATGACCATTGAATATGGACTAAAGTCAACTCTTTTACCTCCTTCTATGTGGGAGCTTTGGTAAAATGAGAAGAGATTGGTTGATAATGAGGGAACACATAAAACATCCTCAAATGTCCCATCACTTAATTTAATATATCCTCTCACACAAACATCAATAGAAGTGTCATCACCTATCAAAATGAAAGTCATAGTACATGATTATAAGGATGACAACAAGTCTTGTGAAGAATACATCTTGTGTGAAGCACCATAATCAAGAACCCATGAAGACAACTGAGATACAACTATAATAAGTTCCTAACCTTTACCTTTGACTTTAATACTATCTTTAACCTTGGAAGACTCTTGTGTTGATGACCTCTATTTAAATAAATCAAGGACATTAATGTTGTTTTTCTCAAGGATTTTTGTCGCTTGCTCAATCTATTTCTTCATACATTTTGTCTCATCATGCCTAGTTCTCTTGAAATAGGCAAATGGGAGAATATTTATCTTGGATTTACTACCTAAAGAGGAGAATTCATATGATGATTTTGGTTTAGCATCTAATTTTTTTCCTTTTTGTTGCTCTTGGTCCTTCTTGGTATGTTTCTTTTCCTTATTTCTTGAAGTATTTTTTTTCATGACTCACTATCAAAACATGAGATTTGGATGACTTAAAAGAACCCATATAAATGAGATTATCTTGATTCCTAGTCAATTCTTTGGAAAAAACATCTAAGGATGGCACATTCCATGTAGTTCTTAAGGCACTTTTTGTACCATAAAATGTAGATACAAACATAGTATAATTAGGACTCGACTTGGAAAGAGTAGAGAGGATTAATTGTTCATCCTTTTTATCTATGACACTCAATTTTAATTATAACCCAAGTGATTTAAGTTTGGTGAAAAAATATTATATAGTGTCAAAACTACATGGACTCAAACTAATGAGCTCATTCTCTAGCTCATGATCCCTCATTACATCCTATTTCCCAAAGAGTTCTTGTAAAGTTGTCTAGATCTCATTTAGTGTTTTGGTAGATTCAAGGTGAAAAAGTAAGTTAGGATAAATAGACAAACATAAAATACCATATGATTCATCACACCTATTATACCACTTAATTTTATCTACCTCAAGTGTTGGTTTAGTTTTCATGTTCATAGTTACCCTGTGTAAACCTTTGCTTCTTAGAAAAATTTACACTTTAGATTTCCAGTCATGATAATTTAATAGAGTAAGAAGTAGAACCAAGTTGTGATCCATGATGCAGTGAAAGTAGAAACTAAATAAGCAAGAGAAAAAGTCAAGAACAAAATAACCCCCTAAAACTATCATAAAGAACCCCCTGATTACATAAGTTTGACACTTTATATTTATTTGTGTATATAATCAACACTTTTAGTGTGGATATAATTGGCAAAAATAATTTTTTGCACAATAAATCCTAGTAAATTTTAAGATATTATGCAGGTCCAAAGACAATCGTAAGCATAAGTAAAAATTTGTTTCACACTTCTAGCTCTCTTGATAGTAACTTTAGCCTTGAACAGTTGTATCAGTGCTATTATCTAGGTTCTATGCTAGTGTCATGTATGGAATATCTATTGAATTAGGATGTGGCCACCTAGATCTTTATATATTTTTATTCATCTTCACTAGTGTATAATTAGATCTAGGTCATGGACATTCACTTCTTGTGAAATGACAAAACCCTAGCTTTTCATATTTAATGTGATATTGGGGGGAAATGGGTTAGTGGGTACATGGTGTTGAGTTGACCCCAATGTTCCCACTATCAAAGGACATTACATACATAACCAATACTCTAAATAGGGTATTATATTGATGAATTTTTCCCTTACATGTTGGATTATGTGTGAATCATGTAATGTGTGTAAAGTAAGTACAATAGTGACCTATCTTGTAACTTGGCAAATCAAAATATTTGGTTTCTCTTTTAGTACTTTAGACTTGTAGATGCGCAGTCCCTATGAATGGTATGGAAATAGGAATAAATAAGGAAAATTTGATCAATTGTATGCTCTTTTAATATTCTTTGGTGTTTTTTATTTGATTTTAGGTGTTATTCAAGTGAGGCATGAGTGAGGGTTGATCTTATATTTATATCAATTGCTTTACAGTATTAGATTGCATAAAAGTACTTAGGCTGAACATTAAAATACATTTTCTTAGTAAATTAGATGACTTAAGGGCATTATGAATTTACATTAAAAGAGGATAATAAATTTTATGTTAATGTCTAACCCAAACATTAGTGTCCAAGGAGCATGAGAGCAAGTGCAAGTTTTGAACTTGCAAAGATGGAAGATAGGTACATTCTAGGCATTCTAGGAAAGATTAAAGACTTGGGTCATCAATATAAGACTAGTTAGACTAAAATATATAGGGCAAGTGGCACAAATATGGAGTAGATGTGATACTTGTGGAAGAAGGAAAGGTATGTTAGAGACTTATGTTGCACCTTAGCTGAGAAGGGGATTGTTCGGGTCCTCTTACTCAAACCTAGTCCAACATGGGAATGACCCTATGCTAATCTTGGGTTAGACATCTAGGATTTTTAATGAGGCTAGCTCATCTAATGTATCACTTAGATAATTTCCACTAAAACCTACTCATTATTGGGGTGAAAAAGGGGAGAGAGAAACTAAAGGGGAAACCCTAATCTATTATTGGTGATACACCTAGACTGATTGTTCATCCACTCTTACTTGAGATTATAAAACACTAATGAGATAGAGAAAATGACTGGATCTACAACTCCTAAGTCTCTTATGCATTAATTTTTTATGTATAGGTTTCATCAATTGATCAAATCTTGAGGGAAGTGATTGAATAGGCTTGATTCAAGGAAATAACTAATCGATGTATCCACTATTAGATTTAACCAAATGACATCAAGCACTAAGAATGAATTGCATAACATGTAAAACTACCAACTAGGTTAGATTAAGACTTGCCAAGGAAGAAATATCTACCACATATGCAAATCAACTGACATAAACACACTAGACAAGCATAATGAAATCTTAACATAGTCTTCTATTCATCTTAAGAGGTTACAAATCTCAATATTGGTAGATTTTAGTCATGCCTAAGAGAGGGATCCAAATCAAGATCTCAAAGCTTGAATTTATATGAGAATGGGATGAGAGAGGGGAAGAGACATGTGGGAGAGTGGAGAAGGGGTCATAATGATCAAGGATAAGATTACCATTGGAAGCAATAAAAATATACACTTAAAACTTCATTGAGCCCTTCCCTACATTAGTGCCACTATGTCTTTTCCTAGCATGGAAGGATGGATCATGATGGCCAATACCACTATGGGAAGTAACCACCCCTACCGCATGAATCCTTATTGATCTCCTCTATATTAATACCCTTCACTACAAAGATAAAATCCTCATATTTATGCACCTGACAAAGCCATGATTAAGTCTACTTTGAGAAGCTATAGGTACCTATTTTTCAAAGCTATAGTTTTGTCTAAAGATGAGACACTTAAAACCTACCCCTAATCCAACTTGGACATAGGTCTTTACTATAGATTGAAAACCAATCCAATATATTGGTTTTCATATAGTCATTATATCAATGAAGATCTAAAGATATCATAACTTTATTTTAGACTATATTAGGTTTAAACAAACCTATCATGTATCTGAACTTTAATGGTAATAAAGCCTCATTATTAGTAATCTTGACTATATGGCTATGTCTAATTGATGGTATTTTATTGAGCTCTAATGGCAATACAACCCTTTGAAACCTTTCTCTTAGTTTGAATTGAACCATGTTCGACCTCTATTTGAAATATCCTAGATTCAAATTTTAATATTAACCATCGATCTTGATCTGGGCTTCTCAATCATGCTATTTGTTTATGACATGCCCCTTCTTATGATCTTGATATCAGTCTATCTACTTCCATGTTTGCACCACATGGTGGCCTCACATTTAATCTAAGCTTGTTAACTTCTTGACCTTATGTGTACTATTGATCTTACTTTACATGAATCAAACATGTACCATTGAGTTATTAGATAGTTATCATGGTCATGACACTTGGTAGATTTTCATTTATTCTTGGGATCCACTAACTAGTTGACCTTTCACTCACTATTGATCTGCTTTGGTATGATGGATCATACATCAATGATTATCTTAGACCCACTAGCTTTTTTAATTGCTTCGCATTGTTAGATATTTGTATGGGCAATCAAGATCTTGCCACTTGTCCATAATGAATTAAATTTTAGGATACATTGACTTTTTTATTACAATCTCATCATTGATCTTTGATGCATGATTTAATGTGCTCTATTGGATATTTTAGACCCACTAACATTGATGATAGTCTAATCACCATTAGATTTTGACTCAAGATTCCATGATTTAGAGACTTATCAGCCCTACATTTATCTTCAAGAACATTTGAATTCAAATATCTATTTGCCACAACGTTAACTTGATGTCCCCATGCACATCCCACTCTGCTAGATTATCCCTACATGACATTTTCATCATAGTCTAGTTTCTCTAGGATTGAGTTAGTCATTTTTCCTTTAAACTAAGGTGCTATGAGGCATCAAAAACAATATAAAATAAATAACATCAAGAGTTTCAAATGATGAGGGTTTACATTTGGCTCATGAGGCTAGAATTTTAACATTTTTTATGACTCTAATGGGAAGCATGCTTGTTATGCTTAAGAAACCAAACCATTTACATGATTTTGGACTTTTAAAATAATGATAAAATTGAGCTATGACTGTAAGCAACCCCTTTGAATGAAAAGACAACACCCACCAAAATAAGAAAGGAAACACAAAAAACAAGAAAACTAACCTAAATAAAGCAATAATAAATAGACAAATATGCTAGGACAATACTTGGATGAAAACATGAAAACTACTCTAATATGTACAGGGTTAAAAATTCATAAGTACATTCCTCCTGGATCAAATGGAAAGCTAGATTGTCCATCTTGGAACTTTAAAACATGTTTTCCACCTCTTGATGGCCTCTTCTTATAGATTGGAGCAATTGGATGTTCATGACCTCTTGATGAGGTAGATGGGCCTCAAACTTCTATTCTAAGTTACATGGATTGAATATGTGGATTTGATACCCAAACATATTCTTCCCACATTCTTCTATTTTGTAAGAATGCTGCCAATTCTTCTTCATTCATTGGTTGCCAATGATTTGAGGCATCTTCCATTATTCCTTCATTATTCTCCTCATGAACAAGTAACTTGTCAAGGTCTTCATGATTGACCTCTTAAATCTCTTTAAGCATGCTGGATGATAAGACCTATTCATTTGATTTGTGTTCAGGATTAATGATCTGAGGTATTAGATCAACAAACACTTATTCATTCTTATCATCTTCATGTACTTGCTCTTCTTGTGAGCTAAAATCAATAGTTGATTGGTCTTTAAGATCTTTAATAAGAAGTGTAAGACCTTGAATATATTGATATTATTTTTAAATATCCATATATTAATGCCAAAAATCCTCATCATTGCCTTCATGTTTATCTTCCTTGGCTGGGCTTCACTCATTAATGGTCAATTCTACAAGTTCTTGAAAAGCATCTTGATGTGGGACAATTGGTTTGTGATCAAAAGGATCTTGAAAATGACCGTATATGACACATCTAAAACTAATTCTTCATGGCTCTCATTTTCTACTTGTACTTGTTCTTGAAACTCATCTTTTTTGATTCTATAGAAGAATGAATCATTTTTGTTCCTACCAAGATGTGTCCCAAGAACCATTTCCTCCTCAAGCTCATCTAAATCATCATCATCAACTACAATTTCAATTTGAATTTTAATTTTTACCTCTTAAATAATGGGTGCTCTCTCCATAATTGGCATAGAAGATCCTTGGAGTGACTCCAAGAGAGATGAAATATATACCTCATTCCTTTCATCAAGTTGCTTGTCTTCAACAATCACCAATTCCTCCTTCTGCATATCACTTTGGATAAATGTCCATAAGGGAAAGGACTTAGATTATTGATGAGGTAGAGGTGGGAATTGAGTAGCTTTGGGTTTGATTGACTACATGACTTGACTCTAAGGTTTAAATTTGGGCTCATGGATTTCTTGCATAGTGTGTATTGTGGCTTAAGGAATGAAAGGAGGTATGCACAATTGAGGTGATGTTGTCTTTTCAGCTACCAATGTTTGGTATAGATTTTTATATACAACTTCAATTTTTCTAGCAAGGGAGGCTTCAAAATCAAACCTTGATTGTTCATGATGGCTAGCTCTTTCAACACAAACTTGCCTTTCTTCTTGGACTCTCCCTTGGATAGATTTATATGAGGGGAAGGTTTAGATGATTTGGGGGAAACTATGATAACCTTGAAACTCATTTGGTGAGGGTTTATGAGTGGTGATCGGAAGTTGAACATGAGGCTAACATGGAGTGAATGAGGGAAGGCATGATGGGTAATGAGGTGTTTGATGTTCGTCATGGGCTGCCAACTTCTCCTCAATCTTGGAGATGAGTCCATGTATGTCAAGTATGTCACTACTATTTCTAGAATAACCTCTCCTAATGAAAGACATCTAACTTTATTTTTCCTATTGCATTAAAGTTTTAGCCCCCCTAATGACATGTTTTGGAATTTCCTATCCATACCCCTTCAATGTATCAATGTTTATCATATTCTTTTCTTGGTCCAATAGAACTTGTTTAAGGTTAGATATGGAATGGATTGGGGTATGAGTAAGATGTTTAAGAATGTCATGTTGTTACCATGACTGACCAAGATGGTAATTAGGATATAAATAGGGTAGTTGAGGCTCATAGTAGGTTTGATGATCTTGGTAATAAGGGGGCTCAACATAAGAATGGGAGGGGTGAAGATATGGTTGATATAGGGTAGGATAACATGGGTATGGATTTGTTTAGTACTCCTGCATCTATGATTGATATAGGTCTTCATACTGTTGGTGAGGATCATAGTGTGGTTGATCATATTGATCATATTGAGAAATGTATAGGTCCATACTAAAACTAGCTATTAGAGACCATTAGTAAGCCAATTGATAAAAGAAACCAATATTTGAAATGATACATGATGTTTATAACCATCTTTAAGTACTTGAAGGTTGCACTAATATTCTGAATGCTTCTAAAAGCTAGTGTGTAAGACCACCATCACACTGGGAATGCCGAAAATTATTGGAGACTTAGGTTGTACCCTGGTTGAGAAGGGGAGTGTTCGTGTCCTCTTGTTCAAACCTAGTCCAACATGGGAATCACCCTAGGTTGTGGATCACCTAAACTTGGGTTAGACCTCTAAGATTTTTAATGAGGCTAGCTCATCTAATGTATCACTTAGCTCATTTCCACTAAAACCTACTTATTATTGGGGTGAAAAGGGGGAGAAAAAAACTAAAATGGAAACCCTAAGCTACTATTGGTGATACACCTAGAATTATTGTTCATCCACTCTTACTTGAGCTTCCAAAACACTAATAAGACAAAATAAATGACTAGATCCACAACTACTATGTCTCTTATGCATCAATGTTTCATGTAAAGGTTTCATCAATTGATCAAATCTTGAGGGAAGTGATGGAATAGGCCTGATTCAAGGCACTAACCAATTTATGTTTCCACTATTAGCTTTAACCAAATGACATCAAGAACTAGTCATGGCCTGCATAACATGACATACTACCAACTAGGTGAGATCAGGACTTGCCAAGGTAGAAATCTCTACCACATATACAAATCAACTAACATGAACACACTAGATAAGAATAATGAAATCTTTACATAGTATTTTATTCATCTCAAGAGGTTACAAAGCTCAATATTGGTAGAGTCTAGTCATGCCAAAGAGAGGGATCCAACTCAAGAGATCAAATCTTTAATTTATATTAGAATGGGATGAGAGAGGGAAAGGGATGTGTGGGAGAGTGGAGAAGGGGTCATAATGATCAAGGTTGAGATTACCATTAGAAGCAATCACAATAACCACTTAAAACTTCATTGAGCCCTTCCTTGCATTAATGCCACTGTGTCTTTTTGTAGAGTGGAAGGATGGATCATAAAGGTCAAGACCACTACAAAAAGCAACCAACCCTACTGCATGAATCCTTCTTGAGATCTTATGTATTAATTCCCTTCACTATAAATACAACATCCTTTTATTTATGCACCTAACAAAGCCATGATTAAGTCTACTTTGAGTAGTTATAGGTACTTATTTGTCTAAGCTATAGCTTTTCCTAAAGATGATACACTTCAAACCTACCCCTACTCCAACCTAAACATAGGGCTTTACTATAGATTGAAAACCAATCCAATATATTGGTTTTCGTATAGTCATTATATCGATGAAGATACACATATCGTATAACTTTGTTCCAGACTATATTAGGTTTAATTAAACTTATCATGCCTCTAAACATTAATGGCCATAGAGCCTCATTATTAGAAATCTTGACTGTATGGTTTTGTCTACTTGATGGTATTCAACCAAACTTTAATGGTGATATAGCCCTTTGAAACTTTTCTCTTGGTTTGAATTGAACCATGTTTGACCTCTATTTGAAGTCTCTTGGCTTTGACTTTAATATTGACCATTAATCTTGATCTAGGATTCTCAATCATGATATTTTTTAGTGACACATCCCTTATTAGGATCCTACTATCAGTCTATCTACTTTACGCTTGCACTATGTAGTGGCCTCACATTTAATCTAAGCTTGTTGAATTATTAACCTTATGCACACCGTCGATATTCCTTTGCATAGCTCAAACATGTACCATTAATTTACCAGATAGTTGTCATAGTCATGATACTTGGAAGCTTATCATTCATTATTAAGATCCATTGACTACTTAACCTTTTATTCACCCTTGATATACTTTGGTATGATTGATCACACTCTGTTGATTACCTTGGACCTACTAGCTTTATCAGTTGATGCATACTATTAAATCTTTGTATGGGTACCCAAAATTTTGACACTTGTTAGTTGTGCATCTAATCTTAGGATACATTAACCTTTTGACTATGAGATCAATATTGATCTTTGAAGCATGATTTAACACACTCTATTGGATCTTCCATAGCCACTAACATCATTGATCACCTGCTCGCTATTGGATTTTCACTCAAGCATCCATGATTCGGAAACTTATCTTCTCCATGTTTATCTTCAGGAAAATTTGAATTCAAATGGATATTTTCCATAGTTTTGATGTGATGTACTTCATGTCCCACTCTACTAGATTATCCCTTCATGATGTTTTCATGACAATCTAGTTTCTCTAGGATTAAGTTAGTCCTTTTTCCTTTAAACCAAGGCACTATGAGGCATTAAAATCAAGTTGAAATAAATACCATCAAGATTTTCAAATGATGAGGGTTGACATTTGGCTCATGATGTCAAAATGTTAATAGGTAGATAATTGAGAGGAATAACCAAGGTCTGAGTTTGCCAAGTGTACAAGCCTGAAGTGATATTTAATCATTAAATATTGTCTATAAATACATAGTTACATAGAACTACCATATAGAGATAAATCAAGTAAGGAGTGATGAGGTTAATCAAGGATAAAACCTTGAACCATATGTGGAGAAGGAAGATGGAATATTATAGAAAATTTTTGAAGATAAAAAGACACATCAAGCTAAGCAATGACTGGTATGAAGAGAAGGTCCAAGAATATTATAAATATCCCCATCAATCTATGAATTTTAGACGTAAATATAGTGAAAGGTTTGAAGACACATTTTGAATGGTGAAAGAGGAAGATTTTGTATACATATAATATTTATAAACTTTATCATTTACTAATGCTTTATGTCATGCAGTGACCTATCAAGTTTTAATATCTTTGGTGCATGCCTTAAAGGGTGCACAAGGAAAAGGGTGGGAAAATTAATGTTGCTTTATGAGAGATATTATTCTTTTATCTATAATGCCTATTTGGACTATAGTTCCCTCATACTTGATCCCTTAATAAATCTTCCTCCTTATGACCCCTAACTTTACCAAGACCCATATTTTTTGACTATATTGGATTGTCTTGATGTAGTAGTTATTCATTCCTATAAATTTTAAAACAAAGTCAGACTAGGTCGATGTTGTATGAAAGTTATGATAGACACTCTATAACTATATCAGTGTTGAGTGACCTAGTTCAAGGTTAAACTATCATATTTATAACTATCTAAAGGTTTAGGATCATCCATCACTATAAATACAAGTCTTGATTTCAATCCAATTGAATGTAGCATTCATTTTCACATTATCATTGCTTATAATTATGCTTAAGTCTACATTTGGAGAAGCTATTTCTTATATCTTGTCTCAGAGGGAAATACTTATCTTGTGGAGTCTTGGATTTAATAGGAGGAGTCATTTTAGCCTAGAGATCGATTCAACCTTTTGATCCTTATAACCATAATAATCTCTTGCAAAGGACCATTGGCCAAGGGGAGATTGAGGCTTGATATGTTTCATTCAATGTAAGTATATTATAACCCTAGTATTTCACCCAACATCACCTTCTTTCCATAAGAAATGGGAACCCAATTTTTTCAAACTTTGGTCTTGATATAGAGCCCCTCTTCTATATGTTTATATAAAATTTGGGAGAAGATTGATTATTGGCCTATTTGTACTTTAGCAAAATGGCATCCGTATTATGTTCATAGTCTAATTATTTCAATTGGGCTTATCTTTTTGTGATTATCTTTATCAAACTTATGCAATTTTTCTTTGTTACGTATTTTGTCCATTATCTGAATTCCTTTAGACTTTATGTTTTAGACCTATTATTATGGGATTTTTTGTCATGGACTTACCTTTATTGGAGACATTGTTATGGACATTTTGTTTGAAGTAATTCCCCTGATAGAATTGGGTTTGTAGAAATTTTGTCATGACCATTTTGTCTAAGATATCATGTCTTTTTCCCTTTGTCCCATCCCTTTTAACAATCCTTCAAACTTTGTGGTTTGGAATTATTGTTGCAAGCTTTTTGGCTACATACTTACCATTGTCAGGGACATTATTGTGGACATTTTATCTGAAGCCATTCCCCCAATGGAATTGGATCTATAGGATTTTTTGTGGCCATTTTGTCCATGATATAATGCCTTTCTCCCTTAGGCCCATCCCTTCAAACATTCCTTCAAACTTTGTGTTTTAGACTTATTTTTGTAGGTTTTTTTACCATGGACTTACCTTTTTCAGAAACATTATTACAAACATTTTGTTTGAATGAATTCCCTCAATGGAATTAGGTCCATGGGACTTTTATTGTGGCCATTTTTTTAATGATATCATGACTTTCACCTTTTGGCCCATCCCTTCAAACTTTCCTTTGACCTTTGTGTTTTGGACTTATTCCATCAAGGAAAGTATTGTAGACATTTTGTCCAAAATAGTTCCCCAAATGAATTTTGTCCCAGACATTTTGTTTGAAACAAATCCTCTGATAGATTTCCTTTATCCCTTCAAACTTACCCTTCAACCTTTATGAAGTAGATACTTGGGGACTTTTGTCATGGATGAAATTCCCTACAAAGTAGACCCTTCAGATTTATCCCTAATTAAAATGACCCTTCAGCCTTAACCCAATTACCCTTTAGCCTTTTTTAAAGTGCCCTTTAACTTTTTAGAAATACCCTTTAGTAATTTTATCCTGGGCCTTTTGCCCTTTGGCAAATTCCTCAAGACATTTTGTTTAAAACATCATGACCCTTTGGACCTTTTGTCCTTAGATATTTTGTCTGACATAAAAATCCCAAAATAATTCCCTAAAGTAATATTACCAATATAATTTTTCTAAAACAATGACCCAAAAGGCACATACCCTTTGGTCTTTGTGCAACCTACCTATCAAGACTTTGTCTTGGCCCCTTTTCCATTCATACCTACCTATTTGGACTTTGTCCTTGACCTTTTGCCATTTGGCCAATTCCTTTGGACATTTTTTTGAGACATCATATCCTTCAACCTTTTTGAGACCATCTCTTCAAACATTTTTTTTGACAAAAGTGACACTTCAAAATATTTATTTAAACATTTTATCTGAGATAATTAGGTCTTTAGGAGAATTATTACAAACATTTTGCTCGAAGTAGTTCCATTGATGGAATTTTTGTGGATTTTATGTCTCAAACATTTTTTTTGATTAAATTAGGGTGTTTCTACGCTAGATTCACTTTTCACATTCAAGAAACAGGGAATATGAGAAACTAAGAAGAAAATGGTCTAAGGCTTGTGTGTACCTGGATATAGTTTTGCGCACCAGAATTCAGACGATAGTGAGAACTCCTCTTTGGTTGTGGAGGATGACACCTGAAAGAGAAAACACTAAGACAAAGAAGGCGTTAGATAAGGAGATGGTGGGTTGCCAAGCAAAAGCTTGAGAGATGTCAACCCACTGATTGATAAAAGGATGTCTGATAAATAGCAGAATGATAAAAGACTGCAATGATAAAGACTAAAAAGGAAATGGAAGCAAATACTTACCTGAATGATGCTATCGGCCTGGTCATAGCCACCGGCATCGGTGGTCCTACCAGCGTCAGTTGTCAATGTCTGTCGACGTTAATTAGTATGCCGACGTTAGTTGGGGAAATGGTCTCTGTGGCTGGCATCGATCGGGGTAGTAGTCTGTGGTCTGTAGACAACGCTGAAAAGGGGTTTGGATGGGTTTTCATGCTGTTTGGATGGTCTGAGAGAGTCTGGATGGGTTTATGGTTTTGGACAGGTCTGAGAAAGGGTATGGGTTAATGGACAGAGTGTTGAGAAGGGATAGAGGGGCAGAGGAGGCAATAGGGAGATAGAGAAATAAGGATTCAGGTCTGGTCTGGTTGACAATCTAGTCTGGGGGTGATGTTACTAGAAAGCAATAACTGAAAACATAATGAAAACACAGACAATATACATACCTGTGGCTTGTAGAAGGAGTGATGCTGATACATGTTCTTGTTGTTGATGTAGTTTATGTGGAGGACCTGTTGCTGTTGTAGAAGCTTGCTGTGTGAGGGAGAGTGAAAGATCTGGTTTGAAGATTGGCAGATTGGTGGATGGTCAAAGACTCAAAGATTCAAGGATTCAAGAGTCAGATGAAGAGCAGGGGCCAACAATTTGTTATTAGCCTTGCCAGAGGTTAGAAATTTGGTTTAAGTAAAATTGACGTTAGTGATCCCACCGGCATCGGCTGACATTTGACCGACGTCGGCGGATGCAGAATGAGTAAAAGAGCCACCAAGCCTGTTCTCCATCTGCCAAGTGCACGATCCATTGGAGAATTGTCGAAGGTTGGGTTAAATACGCATGAGAGTTGGTTAGGTGGTTAGAGAGAAGTAAGAATAGGTCTTGGGTGAGTCATAGGGTGGGAAATAGTCCAAGGCGAGGTGTCAGACGAAGTGTTATAGGTGATGTGTCAAGGGGGAGGATAATTATTAATTTAAAATAAGATAATTATTTCAAATTAATAAGACATGGGTTAGGAGTGGTTAAGTGGACCAAAGGGGACTAAGGGGGGAGAAAGGACCAAGGAATAGACATGATTTTGGTGTCTACATTTGCCCCTTTTTGTCTTGTTGGTTGTTCTAGATGAACTACAAGACAAAAATAGGAGTTGATTGCCCCAGGTGTGGGATAAGGTTGATTTCATCTTGTTGGTTGTTCAAGTGAACTATAAGACAAAAATAGGAGGGTTGTTTGCCCCGATTATGGATGAGGTATTCCCCCTCAAAGCAGGAGTTGAGGGAAAGGAACCTAAAATCCGGTGCTGATTTGACAAAGAGTGGATGAAGATGGTGAAGATAGAGTGAGAATGCTACAAAAGTCATGATTGCGCGTACACCACTTCACGAGATGGTCAGGTCAAATTGTCATAGGTCAAGGGTCGAGGAGAGCCAAAATTGAAGTAATCGGGCCCCAGCATTTGGTCGTAGCTAATCAGGTTATTCAATTTAAGTTGAAGCTCCAATGGTCGTCATGTTCCAAGTATCCCAGACTCAGGAAGTGCTCCTAGAAACACGAAAAAGTCACAAGTAGTGGGGATCAACCAGCTTGCGATCCTATACTTGTGAAGGTCATAAATAGTCTACACACAATTTTGCTAACCATTCATGAGGTAGCATACATGCAAAAACAACCAAGGCAATGTTTGTCTTGGAAGTGGTTGCGATCAGAGGAGATGGGCATGATCTCGAATGGTCATTGGTTGAGGTGGATGGATGGATGAAATAATGTGGCCGAGCTAACCTCAGAAGACTGAGTGCTGCCTACATAGCCCTTGTTGTGAGGGCCTCAGGCCAATGTAGTTCTCCCAAAAAAGGGAGGAAAGGTCAAAGTGGTTGATGGTCTGGTCAGGGTCAAGGTCATGGTCAAAAGAGAAGAATATGGTTTGTCCATCAGGTAGATGAACAAATGAGGGTCGTCGAGCTAAAAGACCTCGTGTCATCTGAGTGCTGCCTACGTAGCCCCAGTCTTAAGGCCTCAAACCAATGTAGTTTAGACTAGTTGAGAAGATTGGTCGATGATTGGTTTGGTCATGTGTCAAAATGATGAGGAGAAAAAGATGTTACAGCCTTTTCAAAATGGTGTATTCTGTAACATTAGTTGAGGGTCTTTCATCCCTAGCAATTTTCCATATTCGTGATGGATGTATGCTAAAAATGAATTGAGGTCTATTTATGCTTCAACAAGTATTGGTTTATGCTTAACATAAATTGCGTCTGGTTGATAGTTTCCATGTGTATTGGTGTCCATAGAAACTATGTGAAAAAGACTAGGATGATGTCATGATGTATGATGTCGTGTTGTTGGTCTGAAAATGTTTGGGTTGGTTTGGTTGGGTAGAAAAAGGTTTGGTTGAATGTGACCAAAGTGTGAAAGATAAGTGAAAGGCATATTGCTCTTTCATTGACAAGGACCAGAATGACAGCATAGATAGGGGTTGTTAAAACAAAAAGCCCCATTTAGGCATCACGTCATTGACCAGGGGTTGATGTTAGAGAAGTAATCAAATCACTTGACGTTAAGTGAGCTCGAAGTCCCTTGAGTATGTTGGGGTGATAGGATGAATATATGTGATATGAGAAGATGGGGTAACCCATTTTGGTGGCAGGAATAACCTTGCCCCTTTTATAGGTGACCCAAGAATGACTACAGGCATGTCCATGACTTGATAGAATGTCAGTCATTTTTTTTTTGGTGGTGGACTAATCGATGTGGGAAGTCCATGTAGGGATGTTGTTTTTCTTGGTGGTCATTTGTGAAGCTGATCGATGCGAAAAGCTTCAAAAAGAGTGCTATCTATAGCAATATTTAGTCATAGCCATCCTTCGAGGGAGTGGTCTATACTTTGCTTTGAATGCTTTTGATATGACTTTGGCCTAGTTGTCCTTCAAGGGAGCAGTCTAGTAATAGAGCAATTATGTAGCTGTCCTTCGAGGGAGCAGTCTACATTTAGAGTTTTATGACCTTTGATATGATAGGTATCCCATTTTTGATATATGTTTGTTGACTGAAGTTTTTATCCTTGGATGAGCCTCTAGAGGTTTAAGGGTTCCCTTTTATTAGGACAAAGCATTACTGCTTGATAAAAAAGGGTTGACAAAGTGTTGGGGAAACAGGGTTGAAAGGAATAGGAATGAAAATGACAGGGGGTTGCTCAAGGGATGAGCTCAAGTAAAATGTCAAGTGATCGAGTACTCGACTAACAGTAGAATGGTCGAAGATGCAAGGCATAAAAGGGGCTCAGGTTCTGATAAGTCCCTGGGCCATGCTTGTGCATTATGATAAGGTCCGAGTCAATTAAGAATTGACTTGCCCCATTTGCCTCTTTCCAGATTGGTCACGTATTGATGTTGGATGGTCGATGATTGATATGGTCACTAATTGGTCGAGACTGGTTGAATATTTGTTTGGTCGAGGTCATGATTGATGTTTGGTTAGTGTCTAGTTTAAGGTCTGGTCGATGGTTTGGTCGATGTCTGGTTGATATTTGGTTGATGGTTGGGTTGAAATTGGTATTAGGTCAATGATTGGTCAAATTTGGTCGAGACTGGTTGAAGCTTGGTTGATTGATTGGGTGAAAAAGTTGGTTGATTGATTTGGTTGAGATTGGTCGAGGTTGGGTTGAATGTGTAGTCGAGGTTTGGGATTAAAAGAGTGATTGATATTTGGTTGAGACTGGGTTGAAGGGTTGGTCAAGGCTTGGATGAAAGTTGAATTCCCCCAGCAGCTAGGGGGAAGGTTTGACAGATTGGTCAAGGTCGGTTGAGGCTTGGTGGTCAGATTGACTGTGTTGATGTCGAATAAGGGGGTCAAAGGTGGCAAAAGGACCATAGTATGGCATGGAGATTCTAATTTAGGTGATGAGGTTTGAGAAGAATGGGTTGGTATTGATGATTTGTCAAAGAGGTGGTCAAGAGGATCCTTGATGAGAAGGGTATCCTTTCTCTGCTATTGACAAGTGACAGCTTTAAGAGTGCAACAACGCTCAGTGTCATGTCCCAGAGTGTGATGATAGTGACAAAATTTAGAGTTGTCAAACCAAGATGGTCTTGATCTGAGAGTCGATGAGTGGGGTGGTGTTGAAGGCTTGTTGGTAACATGGTCGAGAAGAAAGGTGTCATTCCTTAGCATTGGCAAATGGCAACCTTGAGGGCACAACAATGCTCAGTGTCGTACCCAGGCATGCGATGATATGCACAAATTTGAGTGTCATCAAACCAGGGTGGTTTTGGTATGAGATATTGATATGGTTTAAGAGGTGGGAGATTGATGTGAGAGGACTGCAACAATTGCCGTAACAGCAAGGCATAAGAACCTACTAACGGGTCTAGATGTTTTGTTACAATGGGGGTTAATGACTTTGGTTTGAGAAGTGTAAGAGGCATGGGTTGATGGTTTGGAGGAGATATATGTCTAAGGGGTTGAGGGAGTAATGGAGGTGACTTGCCTCTGTGAAGTATGGGAGTAGGAAGCACTCCTATTAAAGTGGACGGATGCAGGCCTAAAATTGAAGGTAATGATGAAGGTGGGGGAGGAATCCTCCGGTGTGGTCTAGTAGCCTTCTTTAGCATGGTTTGAGGGCCACTATTGTGCAAGGCGAGGTTAGATGTGGGGCGAACACCAAGAGGTTTAATCTCTTTGGGCATGATGGACGCCTGTGCGGGTTTGGGCTTATATGTGGACGGTTCTTCTCTTGATGGAGAAGGGATTGAAGATGTGGGCTCTTTAAGTGGAAAGAGCACTGGAGTAGTCATGGCTTTTGTGTGTGGTTGAGGAGTTGAAAAGGTATGATCATCTAATGATGTTAAGAAGGATGAAGGTGAGACAGCTGGTGTTGATGTGGTCAAAACGTCCTCCAATATGGGAGAGGGTGATGGAGGACTAATAGGAGAAGAAGATTCTTCTACCTGTGGAAGACAAATGGGAGAAGATGGCTCTTCTACCTGTGAAAGACAAATAGGAGAAGATGGCTCTTTTACCTGTGATGGAGGTTGGTCAGGGACAAGAGGCAAAACCGTGTTGACCGTGTGTATGCCATGCTCGTGGGAGCTATCGGCCATGGTCTGGATGTTGTTTTGAGTAGGTGGGTGGTTTAGGAATGGTTGTTTGAAGATGTTGATGTGTTGGTTGGGTGGGGCATTTGGGTTATCCAAAACAAGATCTCCCTTGTCGATCATGTCTTGGACTATGTTTTTGAAGGTTCGGCAATTGTTAATGTCATGGCCGTGGACGTGATGAAAGTGACAGAAGTCAGCCTCCCTATACCCTGTAGGGAGGGCTTTTGAAGGGTCGAATTGGGGTGTTCAAATTGGAGGGAGATTGAGGACCCCCTACTTGATAAGTTTTTCCAAAATGGAAGCGTATGATTCTCTAAGCGGAGTGTATGAATGCTGGATGTACCGTTGTTGGAATTGTTTGGTGATGCTTGGAAATGTAGAAGGTTGAGAGTGATTAGTTGTTGTCGAGGATGGTGATCTAATGACCACAATGTTGGCCACTCCTTTATACTTGGAGTTGGCAGAAGAAGGAGGTCTGGAAGAAGAATGGTCATTGGCTCTTGCATTAGTATTACGCAATTTGACCTTATCTTCTTCAATGGCACAGAGTTTGAGCTTTTGGGCCATGGTGAAAGCTTCGTCAAAAGTGCAAAATGTTTGAATCTGCAAGGTAGAAGAGATGTGCCTAGCACATGTTCAAGAAAAGAGCTCAATGAGCTCAGGTTGAGGCAAGGAGAAGGAGAGTTGGTTAATCAAGCCTCTCCAATAGGCGACAAAATTGACTATTGATTTGTCATCAAATTCCCTGATGGAGTAGAGGTTTGTGATCGAGACTTGTTTGGTGATGTTGATAGAAAAATGGTCGAGAAATAATTGGGCAAGTTGAATGAATGAAAAGATAAAATGTCTGGTAAGAGAGCTATACCAGTCAAGGGCAGGGCCAGAAAGTGACATGGAGAATGTGTGTAAAAGTAACACATCGTTGTGGGCTATGAGGTAGCAGGCATGTCTAAATGCCCGTAAGTGCTGTTGTAGGTCTTCCTTACTCTGGAAGCGAGTAAATTTAGGAAGCTCCCACTGGTTGGGGTATGGTCGGATAGGGACGGAAGGATGGATGGGTTCATTACAAATTTGCTCATACGAGAGAGCATTACATGAACCAAAAATAGAGGTCTCGAGATTGGACATTTTATCCATCAGCATTTTGATGAGATTTGCTAATGGATTGGTGGGTGGAGTGCCTCCTAAGTTATAAGGCGCTTGAAAGATATTGAGAAGGGCATACGACGTAGTCAGTTGCGCTTGTAGGGGTGCAACGTATTTGTAACTAGTCACAGGGACAGAAGTGGAGGCCAAAGGTGGTTGGGTCATGAAGGTAGAAGGCATAAGTTGATTGGATACCACCAAAGGTGGTTACGTGGCGGCATTCACAAAAGGAGAGGTAGACACTCTTGCATTTATGGGGGCAAGAGTGTGAGGGGTCGAGATAATCAAGTTCTGGTATGATGTAGAACTTGATTGAATTGCGTGTGGTTGAGGGGGTAATGAAACCCTGATGGAGGTCGGTCTAGATGGAGAGGCCAAACTTTGTGTATTGGCCATGGTCGGGTTAACGGTTGAGGCAAAATGCTAGGTAGTGGGTGGTGTTAGTGTCATCACCACTTCACCCGAAAGGTCTCGCGTTGGGTTTCTTGCGAGATAGTTTTGGAGGGCTGTGACATTGAGGTCCAAGAATCTTTCAAAATCTTGGTCCCCTTCAAGGATGATGGGGGTCTGAGTTGGGGTCGGTCGAGTTGAAGTTCTTTCGGTCTCTGAGTGGAACTCCATTATAGGACTAGTTATAGATGGGGAAGGCGGAAGTGATTGATGGCTAGCGTGGTCAAGAAGGGCCTTGGTTTGACTGCGTGTCAAAACCATTCAAGGCAAGAAGGGTCAGGTTCCAGAAATTGTGTTTTTTCAGTTTCAAAAACTCAAAATGTGGTTTTTGATAGAAAAAGGGTCGGGTTTTAGGCTGGTATTTTGGGAAAAAAAAGACTGTGACAGTGACCAACTTCGGTTGAAAAAATTGATGTCGGTGATAAATATGGCCGACGTCAGTCAGATAACCGATGCCGATGGAGGAAGGTGACCGACGTTAGTGGTAAAGCTGATGTCGGTGATTGTGGTTTCTAGAAACTCAAAAAATTTGAAGATTCTTGGAAAAAAAAGGAAGAAAAACGTCCTCACTAGCTAAAAAAAACCAGATAGGAATAGAAAAATAGAGATGGAGATAGGCAAACACTAAGCGTTAAATCCTAAGAATCAACTTTTAGAATCTTATGGCTTATGCCTTAAAGTGATGTTTGGGGAGGTTGGCTGTTAGAGGGGTCCTAGAAGAGGTAGTCTATGGATGGTTTCAGGTTTGTTTAGGCACTCAAGAAGTCTGGGTTAGGTTCCGTACATTCCCTGGTGCTAAGGAGCAAGCTCCCCTCACTTCACGATCCCAGTGGTAAGCTGGTCTCGCTTAGCCAAAATATACTTTCCCTAGAGATTAGACTCTGCTAGAGAACAGAGTGGGCTTTCCCCTTGGTGATGAAATTCAAGTAGGATTGCCGGGACGAGTAAGGTATCCACTGGGGAATGAAATCCCAGTCGGGCCTTGTCTCAGGTAAGTTTGATGTTTGATTTGGTGCAAGTGGTTTGGGTTGTGTAACATCAAGTGGACTACGATTAATTCAATATATGTTTTGTTAATTACTAAGTGTGGACTAAGAAATGCAAGTAAGCAGAAATGCAATGCAACGTGTTTTAAGCCCTAAGTCGAAATGTTAAGTTCGGATGAAAAACAAGTTGAGAAAGGGTTGAAGGATATGACTTTTGACTAGTCTAGAAATGCAAGAAAAGAAAGAAAGGTTCTTTTAATCCTGCTTATGATGTCATTTAGAAGAGAAGAAAGAGGTGAAAAGGGAGAAACCTAATGCACCTAAATGAAAAAAGAAGGAAAAGAACCCAAGGAAGGGCCTAAGGGTCCCACCGGGCGTGCCAGAATGTTTCTACACTAAATTCGCTTTTCACATTCAAGAAAGAGGGAATATGAGAAACTAAGAAGGAAATGGTCTAAGGCTTGTTTGTACCTAGATATAGTTTTGCGCACCAGAATTCAGATGATAGTGAGAACTCCTCTTTGGTTGTGGAGGATGACACCTGAAAGAGAAAACACTAAGACAAAGAAGGCATTAGATAAGGAGATGGTGGGTTGCCAAGCAAAATCTTGAGAGATGTCAACCCACTGATTGATAAAAGGATGTTTGATAAATAGCAAAATGATAAAAGACTGCAATGATAAAGACTAAAAAGGAAATGGAAGTAAATACTTACCTGAATGATGCTATCGGCCTGGTCACAGTCACCGGGTCGGTGGTCCTACCAGCGTCAGTTGTCAATGTCTGTTGACGTCAGTTAGTATGCCGATGTTGATTGGGGAAATGGTCTCTGCAGCTGGCGTCAGTTGGGGCAGTAGTTTGTGGTCTGTAGACAGTGCTGCAAAGGGGTCTGGATGGGTTTTCATGCTGTTTGGATGGTCTGAGAGAGTCTGGACGGGTTTATGGTTTTGGACAGGTCTGAGAAAGGGTCTAGATTAATGGACAGAGCATTGAGAAGGGACAGAGGGGTAGAGGAGGCAATAGGGAGATAGAGAAATAAGGATTTGGGTCTGGTCTGGTTGACAGTCTGGTCTGGGGGGTGATATTACTAGAAAGCAATAACTGAAAACATAATGAAAACATAGACAATATACATACCTGTGCCCTGTAGAAGGAGTGCTGCTGATACCTGTTCCTATTGTTGATGTAGCCTGTGTGGAGGACCTATTGCTATTGTAGAAGCCTGTTGTGTGAGGGAGAGTGAAAGATCTAGTTTGAAGATTGGCAGATTGATTGGCAGAGTGGCAGATGGTCAAAGACTCGAAGATTCAAGGATTCAAGAGTCAGATGAAGAGCAGGGGCCAACAATTTGTGATTAGCCTTGCCAGAGGTTAGAAATTTGGTTTAAATAAAATTGACATCGGCGATCCCACCGACTTCAGCCGACATTTGATCGATGTCGGCGGATGCAGAACGAGTAAAAGAGCCACCAAGCCTATTCTCCATCCGCCAAGTGCACGATCCGTTGGAGAATTGTCGAAGGTTGGGCTAAATACGAATGAGAGTTGGTTAGGCGGTTAGAGAGAACTAAGAATAGGTCTTGGGTGAGTCATAGGGTGGGAAATAGTCCAAGGCGAGGTGTTAGACGAGGTGTTATAGGTGATGTGTCAAGGGGGAGGATAATTATTAATTTAAAATAAGATAATTATTTCAAATTAATAAGACATGAGTTAGGAGTGGTTAAGTGGACCAAAGGGGACTTAGGGGGGAGAAAGGACCAAAGAGTAGACACGATTTTGGTATCTACATAGGGTCTCCATAATAGAAACTACATAACTATCCCCCCCACATAGAAGTCTCATAACATTTCCCCCCACAATAATTTCCCTAACCAAAATGACTAAAGCAATAGACCACAATCCTTATAAAATTAATAAGTGTCACCCCTATAGTCAAGAACTATATATATATATATATATATATATATATATATATATATATATAAAGTCACGTTTACATTTACTCTTGTAGGAGAAAATATGGAAATGAGAAATGTCAGCCTCACAGTCAAAATGTCAAGCACCAAAATCTACAGTGTGTGTTAATTCAAGTACTAAAGATCTAATGGTGCATAATCAAGCATAATAAAAAATGGCTATCCAAATTGAGTGTGGTGGTGACAAATCTCACCCTTACAAGAACATTTAAACAAAGGATTTTTTCAAAAGCTTTGTGAGAGTGCTAAGTGGCAACATTATAGGAGACCAATACTTAGAGATCCAATGGTGTGTGGGAGCCTAGCACACGAAGATCAATAGTGCAAGATCATCGATGGAATTTTCAAAGGTCTTGATATAAGTGAGAAGTTACCACATGGTGAAAAGGCACTAAGCAATGGAGTGTGCTTTGAGAAAGAGCCCAAAAAGCCCACAGAGCTACCAAATGACATGCTCACATTCCATCATGCATAGGGATCTGACGGTTTGAGTCCTAAGTGGACTTTTTAGAGATACAAACTTAGTGAGAGGCATGAGCAACATGCAATGTACATTTATTTTTGGTTATTCATATTTTCTCTAGTTCTAAAGGATTGATACAAAAATACTTGTCTTTGATGCATGCCTGAGATCCATTTGAAGGAGGCTAATCTAAAAATTATCAACAATTTGTTCTCATGTATAGTTTTGGTAAAGTGATGCATATATATATATATATAGTTTGCATGTAATTCAATCTATAATTGTAAAAAAAATACCTTTATCTTTATACACATGCACATGTTACATAATTTTTCAAAGGCTATTTTAAACTTATAACTACAAATAGACTCTTATACGGTTTTGAACCATAGTTAGATCTCATTTTATTACTACCACATGTAATGACCTTGCATGAAATTGGAGGATGAGGTGACCCCTTCCCCAAGTCTATAAAAACAATTGTAATCCAAATTGGATTTTTATCATAGAAATTTGAATACATGAGCAGCATCAATTTTGATCATCAATGAATGTGTTTATGTATATTCTTTCAAATTTTTGTGTAATTAGTTGTCACTTTATTTGGTTGTATTTTCTTTCATATTTTCTCTAGTTTCAATAATTTTTAGTGTGCAATAGATTTGAATGGATTCTTATTTATAATAATTGATGTGTTGATTTTAAAATGTGAAAAAACTATTGAAGGATAGGTAAATATATTGGTTAAGACAGTCAAGTTCAAATTGATTCATAATTTTGATTGTGCATGAGTGCTTTCTTAGATGTAGTTTTCTATGTGTGTGTAATAACTACCTCAGATACTTCACTATCCGAAGCCATAATCTCTTGATTAAGGGTGTGAAATAGCTTATTTAAAAGGAGAAACCTTTGTTTGAGGCCTATTAATTTCATGTGTCTTTATCTCCTTAGACTTCTTTGACATGTTTTACTGTTTGTGTGCAATTGCTACTAGAAACATGCATAGGTTCTGAAAGCACTTGTCCTTTTAGAAACCAACCAGGGAAGTGATTCCTAAAAACCATAAAAGATTTATTATATACCTTACTCTTCCCTCCTATTTTTTGAGTTTAATATTGATACCTACCCACTCTAGATTATCAACCAATTGCCCATCCAACTCATGTAGAGATTCACTACATTTTAGGAATCACACCTCTATTGAAAAACCTACATGCCCTACTAGCTATTCCATTAATAGGTTGTAACAAAATGAATACCTACAACTCATGCCCTAGAGTGGAGTTTACCTCTATTGAGATCCTAAAATACTAGAGGATACCTTGTTAAGGTTATGGTGTGCATATAACCTATATTACAAGTCTAGTTGGTGATAGAAGGAGGGCTTGAAAATTCAATTATCGTTAACACAAGAGTGCCCCCTTATGAAAATCCCAAAAAAACCAAAATGAATCATAAAACTTATAAAACAAAAAAAATTGAGATTGGATTGGCTCGACAAATCACCCATAGATATCCCAAGAATTTAACATGATTTCCCTATTGACCCATTCACATACCTTTCTAGGTTCTTGTAGACACTAAAAAACTACACACAATAGTTTTAGTTGTCAAAATGCCTTAGGACCCCTATCAGACATTGACTCTAGTTGACCACCTAGTTAGCTAACTCATCAACCTATTAACCTAAACTTTAAACCACCTTTTTTTAACCCTTTCACCTTTGGATGCTTGACTGTCGATGGTTAGCCTAACCATCGATAGTTATCCTGATGATTGATGGTTAGGTCCTCACCTCCTCACCTTCCTAACACATCAATCAATAATGTGTGAGATAATGAGGCATAATTTAATATTTTCATCTTATGAAATGTTAATGAACTTCTAAGCATCATGATCAACAACCTCACCCTCTAGGGAACCTTCCATCCTCCATCTCTCTTTGCCTATAACATGAGGGGAGTGGGAGGCGAAAAGGATCCATGTTTATGTTATCAAATCATCTTTCATACAAGTATTCAAGTCTTCCAACATCCAATCTTCCTTCAACAACTTATTACCAGTAAAAGAGACCTGAACCTCTACTAAATTTGATTTTGAGGCCAAAGTACTGTTACTTTGTTAAAATTGCTTCAACCATCAACCAAAAAATAAGATACAGGTATATTAATACTTTAGCATTATTATTTCAAAGGTTTGATCTTTTGAACCTAATCATACCTATCTACACCTTGTTCCCTCTCTATCATATCCTTAATAGAACCCTCCTCTGACCATTCACTCATTCTACAACCTCTCTTTTGGTGACCTTCTAAAACACACAGGTAATCACACATGGTTAGCACAACCACCGACAATCACCCCCAACCACTGATGGTTACCTAACCAATGATAATTCACCTAATCATAAATGGTCACTATGGTAGGGAATAACAAGTTATTTTTAGCCCCTTACCCTCAACTAAACCAAAAAATTTATGTTCCTACCTATTCACATACCCTTTTCTGATTTTTTGATCCTCACTTCACCCACCTTAGCACAAGTATTAACCCACTTTTACTATAGTTAGTCATTTTATTTAACAATCACTCTACTTTTTTCTTATATTGAATTTCATTTACTTTATGCAAGTTATTTACTTTATCATTTTCAACTTTATTGTTATCAATAGTGGATTAACAACCTCCTAACAAGCATATGCTTATTAGATCTAACTCATGCTAGGCAGTCCACTTAACTATCTTACTAACGATGCATTTTGTTAGTTCTTTCTTATTTGTAGGTTATCCTTTCCTAGCCAAAGAGGAGATCTCAATATTCATTTGGATTATGCACACATCACCAACCAGGTATTTATACCACACCCTTATTACTAGTTTCTTATCTTCTTCCAAAATTAAAAAATGAGAAAAAATTAAGATAAACATTTTGGCAATCTTGATGGGACCCTAGCATCATCTAGGTGCCCCTTATTTCTTCTTTTATTCTATACTCATTGAATAAAATCTAAAATTTCTTTTGACATAAAATAAACCCTTTACATACATTGATTTCTTGCTTGTTTTAGTTCATCTAGTAACTTAAAGGTAAAGTAATTAATCATAGTTTTTACTCTTGTTATCACACACTTATCCAAACCACATAATCAATCAACACATCAAAACAAAATTGAGACAAGGTCTAAATAAGATTTCATCACCTAGTGGTAAACCTTACCCTTTTCCAATAATCCTACTTGGAGGTCATTACCAAGAGGAGAACTAACTTAGCTCTCTAGTTGAGTATAAACTCTAAAATTTAGTATATTTTGGCTAAGCACTCAACACCCTTATTGTTGCAGTGTGTGAAGTGAGGGGGTAGACCCTAATACCAAGCCACATACTAAAGTTTAATACAAATTCTCTCTTAAGCACCTAAACACAACCTAAAACCAACCTTAGATTTCCTCTTTAGTACCTGATCTACAAGCCAAATTTATTCTTCACACTTTTTAATGCATAAGCCAAAAGTAATCTAAAAAATAATCCTAAGTTTAAACGCACTATTAGTGTATATTTGGATTGCCTTGAATTCTTTTATTTTTCTTGGTTTTTGTTTGAGGTGTGAGTTTTCATCATTCTTTTCTTATTTTCTCACATGGTCTTTACTAAACAACAATTGAGAAATCAAACCAACCAAGGACCACCTTCCTCTTCCTCTTCCTCCTCTATGGAGTATACTTCAGATGTTAAGTGTTCTCCTCATCATTCTACCCATCCTATCATGCCACAAATAGTTATTGAGGGTGATGTGAATTTCACCACATTCTTTGATAACAACCCCACAACCCTAAAAAATTATCTAAACACCATAGCTTACCATCCCCCTCCTACTTCGGTTCTTCCCATGGATCCACACTTTGGTATGCCTTCCCCTCTTATGGTTGGTGTTACTTCTACCCAACCTTTGATCACCCAAGCTTCTTCTTCTACCAATATCTCATCCACTACTACCACTAAAACCCAATCCAAAATTCCAACCTATAACCAAACCCCTCCTACACCAATCAATACCTCCACTATAGGGGGAACCTTACCTCTTATTACCTATACCCCACCTATCATGGGGATATATTCTACCCCTATTCCCACCTTTCCTCTTACCACCACTAACTATCCCATCTCTACCCCTCTTTAAAATTTGGTACTTTCCATACGCCCTACCCTTTCACCTATTAGCACAAGAGTTAACACCCAACCTCAACCAACTAATTCAACCATACCTCTAAACTAACCCATGTTCATCCCTCAACAAACACCCATGAAATTATACCAATATGTTCCTAATCTATGAAGATACATACGACCTTCTACCCAACCTTTTTTGCCTAGATACTAATATGGGGCACCATCCCAACATTTAATTACCACATACCAATATGTGGCACTTTCCCAACCTTCCACCTCTTATCCATACATTACAATAACTTAATTTGTTATTTTTGTGAATAATGGAGTTTTATTCCTATTTAATAAATAGGTATGAGTAGGAGAAATTAGTAAATGATATTCCTAATTAAAGCTACTAATTTGTGAAATTAAATTGTAATTAGACCTTTTCTAAAAATAGCAGTGAAAGAGATAAAATTAAACTTATATTATTTTGGACTATTTTAATTGAGACAAGGTCTAGAAATTTGTGTGCAGGATTGGGACACTGTTGTAAACAAAATCCTAGACTTCATTTTCTGATTAGATAGGAGCACCAGAACTGGACACCCTAGTCTCTAAAACTATAGTCATTATCCAATGCTATTGTCTTAAGGATTAATTATTTATAGGTTATGTTTGATTATTTAGTTTGAGTTTGTGTACCAATTTTTAGGTCCTCACTATCAATAGATCTCTCTATACAGATAATTTTTCATGTACTTGTATCTTCTATGCAATTGAAAAAATGTTGGCAAATGGAGAAAATGGGTTAGTGTGTGTAATATACACTAGACATGATTCACACCCTGTGTGTGGACATGCTTCCTACATACCAATACTTCGAGGAGGGATCAAGCCATATATAGTTCTCCCTTTAAGAGTGCTTGGTGCAATAGTGAATGAAATGTAAGAAATGTTTAAACTAGATATGCTTGAGATGACTAGGGACTGGTGTAAGGATTTGAATTAGTTTTAAAGTTTATAGGTTGGTTGTATGTAGAGAATAGGGAAGATTTCTTGAGTGGTCTTGCTTGTATTCTTTTTTGCTTGAATGATATTTACCAACCCTTTCTAAATGATCTTTGAATAGGCTTTTATATGGATCTATTGGTCATGGGTTAAATGAATTCATGTTAGGCTAACATGATTGAAGATAAGGATTTGGAAGGAAATGACCATTGATCCCTAAGATGAACTTGGATAATAGCACCAAAAGTTAGACACTCTAGCGTTCGATGCTAGTGTCTAAGTTTGGCACTATTATTCTAAGCTGATGGGACCTAGGGGAATGGATTAGTCATAAAGAGAGGGTCTTGTATTATCTAGGATCAAGTTTGGAAGGCCATAAATGATTGGGAATTAGTGAAAGTAAGTATAAGAGGGCCATGAGAGTAAGTAAGAGGGACCTAAGGATTGGGTGTCATTAGCCATGCTTAAATTACCAAGTTTTGCATTTTATATGATTAAATTTTCCCTTCCTTTATTATAGTGATGTAGAAAAGTGAAATAATAGGATAAAGGAAAATAAAAAGTGTACCTAAACTTCAAAGGTGAAACCCATGAAGCTTGTGTGATGTTGAGTAATGTTGGATAGTGCATAGAGAGCATGTTGTGTAAGTGTGAATCTATGAAATTAAAAAAAAAAGAGTAAATAATTTCTTATTATATGTAATATGAAATAAAAATGTATAAAGATGTGTAAGAGAGAGGAAAAAAAAGGAAAGAATACACCTTATTGGGTATGCAAACTAATGCAAAACCTATCGTGATGTTGAGTAAGGTTGAGTGTGTTAGGTATGTGTTGAGTGATCTTGTATCAAAAGTTAGATCATTAATTGTTATGAGCTCTCAATTCCCCAAAAAGTGGCTCAAGAATGCAAAGGCTGGCCTTTTTGCTCTATCATCACCCACTAAGTGAATCTAGGTGATCATGGTGTGCTAATCAATGTTTAGACTGTGTGTCCAATCCCTCTGAATAGGTGGCTCAAGAATATAAATGTTGGCCATTTGGCTCTATCATTTCCTATTGAGTGAAGCTAAATGATCATGCATGTGATAATTAATGTCTGTATTGTGTGTTCAATCCCTCTAAATAGGTGGCTCAAGAATACAAAATCTAGTCATTTGGTTCCATCATTGCCCCATGAAGTGAAGCTATGAACTGATACCAATATGTATGAATGTGGATGTCATATGAGATGGCTTCTAAAGCCCCTAAATTATCTAAAAATCTAATAATGTGGCATGGATAGTTGAATGTGTGTAAGAAACTAGGCCAATGTTGGCCAACTCAGAAAGATGGAGATTAGGCTTGTATGAAAGCCACTTTAAAACTAAAAATTTGGCTTTTGTGGAAGCCACTCAGGAACTTAGGAATGTGGAGGTTAGCCTTATATTAAATCCAATCTAAAATGATTCCAACCACCTGTAGATGGAATGAGGTACACAACTACTAAGAATGCTTGGGTAATGCTAAACTTGGAAAGAAGAGAAGTAAACGTGTTGTGTAATCTACCCACAATCACTTGTGTCTGAAACATGGATTTTGAACTAGAATTTATACAAACTATCATATTTGAAATTGGAAGTGAAATTTATCATGTCACACATGATGCCCCCTATATCTAAATTCTTTGACCAAAACTATACTTAAACTATTGATTTTGGTCTGAATTATAGCTGACAAAACTGTAATTGATCTTACCTATCTGTTTGTTTTTGGAAAACCTATTTTTTATATTATTTGGATAGGAGCACTAAAATAGGACACATTTATGTTTAGTGTTGTAGTCCAACCTTGGCACTATTGTCTTGAACTGAAAATGATCACTATTCTCGATTCTTGACTATCTGATTGGTCTATTTTGAGTGGTTTGATAACTGGTTGTTCTAAAACCAAATTTTTCAATTGATAGGATCTCTGATCTCTATAGAAAAACCTTTATTTGTTACCCCCTCTTTTTAGGGTTTGAATAAGTACCCTATAATGACTAACTTCAGAAGAATAAGACCTACAAGTGTGTTAAGCTAGAAATATACATGATATAGCAATGATAATCAACAAGATATATCATAATTTGAATTAAGAGATTGTTAGATCAATAGGGGTAGTCCTAGATAGATATAAAAATTTAATATCATGTGAAATGTACTTGAATTAAATTAAAATTGGAAATATTAGTTGTTAGTTAGAGGTATAGAGCATGATATCCATCATGGCATTTAACAAAATAGGAAAATGCATGATATGGATGATAGCATTACAATAATCGAGAAGCAATCAAGCAATAATAACACAAAGCAAGAAGCATATAAGGGTAGCCAAGGGACCACACAAACAAGGTACATGAGCACATGTCACTCAAACTATAAAGCAAGCATACAATGCATGTTCAAATTCCATATACACATATAAGTGAAACAAGCAAATTGGCATGAAAGCCATAATCACATAGAAGAGTAAAGGTAAGGGACATTGGTAAATGTCCAAAGGTACACACATGAATAAAATAAAAGGACATTGTTAAATGTCCTAAGGCACATATAGAAGACAAGAAATAACTAGAAATGCAATCCAACAAGCTACACTAAGCAAAGAGAGAAAGCATGTAATAATTGAAAAGATAGAATCACATCTAACTAATCAAATTAAGAGTGAAAGTATACAAGACATGTTTAGTACAAGACTAGGTATATGCCAAGAAATACACAAGTGCTAAATATTAGTGAAATGTCAAAATAGTAATCTAATAAGTAATGTACATCAGCATGATAACTTGGAGTGTGTAGTGTAATAATGACATAACTTGGATGGTGTAGTCATGTAAAAGATGCACTTAGGGGGAAGATATATTGATGTGTGTCTTGAATATAGAATTAATATTCCCCCTAATGGGTAGAGTGAAGTAATCAAGTAGCTACATGTCACTACACACACTCAAATAAGATTAAGTGAAGCATGCTAATGTAGATAAATTAACATACAATAGCATGAAATAATAGATGTAAATCCTAGCATAGTAGTAGTAATATAAATCATAGATGAAGCATACAATCAAAATGTTTTTTGGTGTTTTGTTATATTTAAATGTTTTTGGATTTTTGAAATGTTATATTGTTTTTCTATTTTTTGAATATTTGAACTATGTACAATAAAGTAAAATAAACTATGTACAAGTATTGTTGAGGATAAATGATACTAACCGATGAGTCTCATACGAGAATACCTATCATGGTGTCTTGTATTAAGGAGTGGAATTATGTGTGATCATGAAGCATGATGGAAATGCTAAGGCTATGGATCTAAAAGTTGTATATGTTATAGATACTTTGAAATATCTGAAGTAGAAACTAATTATGGGATCCCTCTATAACTCTAAGAAGTGGATGCTATTGTAGGGCTCTTAGGGACCCATCTAGAAGTAGGATAAGCTCTTTGAACATGTGCTTTATGTGTAGACTCATGAGATCTCATTAAAACTACTCTGGGTGTGAATACTATAGTTAGAAGTTGTCTAGAGTCCCAAAGCTATGGAGGTGTATGAAACCTCTGTACTATAAATGGATGCCTCAACTATGTCTAAATCTAAATTAGAAGAGGAACTAAAATTGGAGGAGAAGCTAAAATTGGTGGCAAAATTGAAATGAGTGGTGAAACTAAAATTGGTAATTGTAAACTAGTAGATGGCTCTGAAGTGGAAAGTGGTAACTCGTATGGAACTCCACTAACTATAAAAACATGATTAGCGTGAATGAATTTCATGCATTTGTGAACTATCAAAGGTACTACTCAAATTTTTTGAATCCATGGTCAACCAAGTAACATATCAAAAAATCATGCATTGGGAACTATAGTGAATGGTGTGGCTACATCTGTAGGACCAACCTATAGTGTAATTACTATCTCAACCAATGAAATTTGTATATTCCCACTAAAACTAGTGATAAATATGTCTATCATAGTGATATTTTGCTCTTAATAACCCAAATTCTATAGTAATGTCAAGGTGCAAATGTTAAGACTAGAAACATTATCAATAAGCACACTGCAAATAGGATGATTATGAATGTGATCTCTAATAAAGAGTGCATGATAATCTAAATCATCCTCAATGATCTCCTTCTCAAAGAAGAAGAAGATAGAAGGTCTAGATAAAACTCAAAAAAATTATACACTGATCATGTTTCTCAAAGGATGTAACTCAACTAATAGTGCCTTGTATGTATCTGGTGGTGGATGTGCATGATATGCATGATGAACCCTTGATGTGTCCCCTGTATCTTACTTTGAATGTTTTTTAAATAGATCTGAGAAAAGTTGTAATGATTTATCCTATATTTTCTTTTCCAGTGGAGGCTCAAATGAAGTACCATGATCAATAGCATTTGAATCTATTAGGTCATGTATCTTGTGCTTTAGACTGATGCATGTATTTTTCATATGGCCTGGTGCCCTGTGGTAGTCATAAAATGCTACTGATCATATCCCTTTGAAAGAGGATTTATTGGATCAACTTCACAAATGGGAGGGAGAGATATGATACTACAATCCAAAAGCTACTATAAAACCCTAACTGGAGGAACTGGAAGATGGGACAAAATATGTTGAGGGGTTGCCAATAAAACTATTTTTCTGAGGAGAATTTGAAGTATCATTGACTATAGGTTGATTATGCCCTTTAGTATCATTGAACTTGACCTTATATGGGACTTCATTGTTACTCTTATTAGTTATGTCTAATGTATTAGTGTACTTTAGTTTGCCCATTGAAATTAGTTTGACTTCTCTTTCCTTTAATGTGTGACACAATTTAGTGAAGAGAATCTTTTGAACATGATTGATTCATGAAGTGTTGGTAGAAGACTTTGTTTGAAAATGTTCTATAACTCTTGATCTACCATGGGGCTAGTCATCTTAGCTAGATGGTCCTATACCAAAGAACACAGTCTATGAGATTCTCATTTGGTCATTGTTTCTATTGAGAAATTTGAGAATATGAAACCTTATCACTAATGTTGATACTAAAGTATGCTAGGAACATGTTAGCTAAAGGATTGAATGCATTGACTAATTGATTTTCTAGACTATGGAGCCATTGTAAATCATAATCCTTTAGGCTTCATGGAAATAGCTTCATAAGTAGCCAGTCATTTGGTATATAGTCTAAGCATGCTACATGAAATACTCTCAAATGTGTCTCTGGATCACCTTTGCCATCATAAAGAGTCATCTTAGGTTGAACAAAACCTTGTGGCAAGGGTGTAGAGGCAATGTGATGTGTCAATGGTGTATGCAGTAAATCAAAAGAATCCAAATCCTGTGTAAGTATAGAGGCACCTTGCTTAAGATGTTGTATGTTAGATTGAAGAGATCTTATCTCTTGCACAAGGGTTGCTACATCAAGAGACAAAGATGTAATATCTATAACTAGTGGCACTGAAGAAGGTTGGGCTACTATAGGGGGTTATTGAGACATAGTTTCTCCTATAGTGTCATTTACAATTGGTTTCTCTGAAGGAATAGATGACTCAACTTGCTTAGCCTTTTTAATTTCCATGATAGATTTCAAGATAACATTATGATATTGGGGCTATTCCTTAAGTCTTTCTCTAAAAATTTGTAAAATCAAATCTTTATTGAGGACCACTTCATTATCAACAATAAATGGAAGTGGATCAGTAGTCCAATGTGGTGGAGCATGAGCATCAGTGTGCACATCATCATTGGTATTTTCATACTTCTCATTATAAGAGTTATCCTCATGAAAAATTTTGTAATCTGGATGTGTAAGATTTATAAAAATAACCTGAGCTAGTTGTTTGCCCATGGTGTATGGTTATATTGAAATAATCTGGGTGAATTAGGGAGGATTACCACTAAGTCTTGCATTTCATCTTGAAGGAAGAGATGAAAGGAACTTAGGTGGCATAAGGAAATGTTTTTGGATAATAGTAGAAAAGATTAAAATGATATATTATAAACAAGGAAATGGAATATGCATAGAAAGGATATGAGCTCCCAAACATGTAAGGTGATACCTCAAGAAGCAAAATAAGAGCTAGTACATGCAGCTAGGGATTTTTCAAAAAAATATTTTTGTAAAATACTATGAATTTTTTAAATTGAAATTGAATTTTTGAGTTAAGTATTTAGGAAAAAATTCAAAACATTATGAGAAAGTGCTTGATTTATTGGAACCTAGTAGATGCAACTAGGGTTTTGAAAAAAAAAATTAAAAATTACTATGAATTTTTAAAATTTGAAGTGATTTTTAATTATAATATGCAACTAAAAATTTAGAAAATGATTGGAAAATACTGGGAGCTAATTGAATATACTAGGGTTTGAAATAAAATTATTTTAGAATTTACTACAAATTTTTAAAATTTGAAATAAATTTTTGATTTATATGTGCAAGCAAAAAATTAGGAAATTATTGGATTAATGATAGAAAATTACTGGGAGCTAGTTGATGCAACTAGGGTTTGAAATAAATTTATTTTAAAATTTACTATAAAATTTTAAAATTTGAGAGGAATTTATAATTTTAATATTAAAAAATTAATGGGAAAAATTATCTAGGAATTTACCCTGGGGTTTTTATACAAAATTCAAAGTAAGGTTCACAAAATGATTTGTTATTTTTGAGAATTATGGATTTTTATTCCTATTTAATAAATAGGTCTGAGTAGGAGAAATCAGTAAATAATATTCTTAATTAAATCTATTGATTTGTGAAATTAAATTGCAATTAGACCTTTTCTAAAAATAGCAGTGAGAGAGAAAATTAAACTTAGATTATTCTAGATTGTTTCAACTAAGACATGGTCTAAAAATTTGTGTGTAGGAATGGAACACTATCACAAATAATATCCTTGACTTTGTTTTTTGATTAGATAGGAGTGTCAAAATTGAAAACCTTTAGCTCTAGCGTGTAGTCCTTCTCTAGTGATTTTATCCTAAGGATTTAAGCTTTTTGGGTTTTGTTCACTTGCTCCGTGTGAGCTTTTATACCAATTTTTAGGTATTTGATATCAACAAAGCTCCTTGTAGAACTAATTCTTTGTGTACTTTTATTTTTTATGCAATTGAAAGAAATTTTGGCAAATGGGAAAAGGAGGTTAGTGTGTGTAAGATGCACTGGACGTGCTTCACACCTTGTGCATGAGAATGTTTCCTACATACTAATACTTTAAGGAGGGATCAACTCATATATAGTTCTCCCTTTAAGAGTGATTGGTACAATAGTAAATGAAATGCAAGAAATGCTAAAATTGGGTATGCTTGGGATGACTAAGGACTGGTGTAAGGACTTGAATTGGTTTGAAAGTGTATAGGATGGCTATATGCAGAGATTAGGGAAGATTGCTTGAGTGGTCTTTCTTGTATCCTTGCTTGCTTGAATAATATTTATCAACCATTTACAAATTATCTTTGAATGGGATTTTATATGGATATATTTGTCATGGGTTAAATGAATTCGCATTAGGTTGACATGATTAAAGATAAGGATATAGAAAGAAATGATCATTGGGACCTAAGATTCACTTGGACATTAGTGTCAAAAATTGGATGCCATAGGGTTTGGTACTAGTTTCCAAGTTGGGAACTATTATCCTAAGATGATGGGGCTTAGGGGATGGATTAGTCATGAAGAGAGGGTCCTGACTCAGCTAGGATCAAGTGTAGAAGGCCATGGATGATTAGGAATCAATGAAAGTAAGCCTAAGAGAGTCATGAGATCAAGAAAGAGGGACCTAAGTATTGGGTGTCATTATCCATTCTCAAGTTACCATTTTTTTCATTTTATATGACTACACCACCCAACCTCAACCAAACCTACTACCCAACTATGAAGCTCCCCAACCTCAAATAGATTTAGTTAAGATGTTTATGGATAAAATGTCCAATATTGAATCATTTATTTTTGGAGTGCATAACCTTCTATCTTATGATCAAATTTGTAATGAACCCATTCATCCATTTGTCCCTATCCAACCTTGTCCTCCTCAATGAGAACTACCTAAATTTTCAAAGTTCCAAAGTAAGGAGGACCCCCAACAACACTTGAGATAATTCCACCATTCTTGCTATTTAATTACATATGATGATGCTCTCCTTCTTCATACCTTCCCAATGTCCCTATCTAGACTAACATTGGATTGGTATAGTGCTCTCACCAAGCACTCTATCTTCTCTTTTTCTTGACTAGCCCAAATCTTTTTAGATCACTTTTCATTTAGTATATCTAAAAAGGTTTCCATTACTAACCTTTATCCATTAGGCAATTCGATGATGAATCAATTGTTGATTTCATAGCTAGATGGAGAGGTCTCATTAACCAAATTTATTTCTCATTACCCCAACTCGAACTGATTGAAATTTTTTCTCAAGGTTTTGACAAAAATATTGCTCCAAATCTTTAGGTTCAAACTTTTATAACCTTTGACGAGGAATATACCATGGCACGTAAACTTGAAATTAGAGCCATTGATGAAGGGAAATTGAAACTGAGAAACAAGAATTCCATCTTTAAATCTAATGACCCTTCTTCAACCAAAACCACTAACCCATTCAACCATCCCAATACCAAGACAGGAATTATTAAACATAATTGTGTTAAATATGCTCCACCTCCAATTATCAACTAACCTAATCAAACCAATTCTTCCAACCCATTAAACCAATAGATTCAAAACCAAAATTGAACCACTCCAAGACAATATACTCCCATAGGGGAATCATATGCTTTAGTTTTGGATAAACTACTTAAAAAGGTAATCTCATATAAATTTCTCCTATCAAACCATCCCAAAAAATTGATGCCTCTCACCCCACACCTGGTTGGTACAATGAGAATGATCGATGTGCCTTCCATCGTGTTATCAGACATGATGTTAGTAGGTGCAATACCTTTATAAATATTGTCCAAAACATGATTGACAAGGGTGAACTTGCATTAGATAATCCTAATTCACCTCCAAAATATTCATCATATGTCTATATAAAACCTTTTCCTAACCATGCACCTTCGACCAACCATGACAATAGCCAATCAAAATCATCTCACGCTCCTGATATGCACACGATCAATGTTGTTACCATTGAACCCATTATTGAAGAAACCATTACCTCAACTACCACTTCTTCCACCCCACTTATTGAAGTGGTGGAATATTCTTCTATTCCTTTGGATAACCAAACAAAGGAATAAATCTCCTCTCTTTTAATTAAAGAGACCATTAACTTACCCACCTCTCTTTTGATATAAATACCAAAGGAGCCAACCACTGGTTTAACTACTTCTTCCTCCAATCCACTTATGGAAGTGGTAGAATCACTAATATTTCCATTGAACATCCAAACAAAGGAAGTAACCACCTCCCTTTTTCCATTTAAACAAAGCACAACCCTCTTTACCTACTATAGAACCAACCACTCCTCTTTTGGCAACCACTCCAAAGGAAGAGATCATCTCCTTTATTCTTTCGCTAGAAACACCATCTTCCTCAACCATCGAACCTTCCACCCTAGACAAAGGTGAATAAACTATTCCCTCACCTCAACCTATGGGTTTAATATTTAGAACCAATAACCAAGGAATCAAACCCATCTATTAACCCTTTTCTAGATTAGTCCAAAATCTAGAGTTTACCTCTCAACCCAATCTAGATAGGGCCACCTTTTGGAACCATCTTGGGATACCTTACCAAAATAAACCAGAACCTTTAACCTCACTTACCTCTACCCTCAAACCCATTATTACCTCAACCCTATCTATAGATACTTCTTCCTCCAAAACCATAGGGGAACCATCCAACCCACCTTAATCTAAAATTGCTAAATCATCCTACCCCTCTTTGACCAAACCTATCAAGAATCTAGGAATACCTCCTAGCCCTAGATCGGCTCATCCATCTTTAAAGTGGAACCATCTAAACCATCTACAACTAGACCAATACCACCCCCTTCTCTTTTATCTTCAATTTTAGGACCCCATCTATCTACTATCCCCATCACCTATTCCTCATCTAGTAAACCTTCTCCTTTTACTCTACCTACACCTACCCCTACCAAAAAAACAAAATCCCCATCATTCTTAACTAACCTATCTACCTCTACCTTCCCACCTATCACCAAACCTTTACCCTCCACCTCTAAATCTTTCACCTCCAAACCAATCATAACCAAAAAATCCCAACTAAAACCACCTACCAAAATCACTCCACCACATCTAATTTCCATGGTAAATCCTACTCCCAATAAGGCTCCCGCTCCTAAAACTAAAAACCCAACACCCTCAATACCTTTGATCGAATCTCATATGACCATTCTACAAAGGTTGTTGCAAACCTCTTGATGTAGATATTCTTCCAACTCTCTCTATTCTCTACCTACTTATCTCACTCTATAATCCAAAATTATGTAGAGCATATGCACCAAATTATTCAATCTTCTTCACAAGCTCTCTCTCTCTATGAGCTTTTTGTAGCAACTACTCTACTTGTAAAAACCTCTCAATATCTTTCCCATAGAAACTACCCTACTTATACAAGACAACTCAACTTGTATCAACTGTCTATTTCACATAGCATTATCATTCTCAACCTTCTTCACAATCTTTTGTTTCGTAGTGTCACATAATTATTTATCCACTCTCGATCCATACAAGTGTGAAATCAAACCAAAAATCAAAATATCCTATTGTGCCATTGATCAATCTCTTTTTCTCTATTTATCAAGCACACTATGTAGTCTAACCATAATGCATGCTATAGACAACTAATTGAGTAAACTTAAAATAACATAAATTAATCAAGATCTTGAAAACTGTACTCATTGTTTCCCTTTATTCTACATTTAAACAAGATTTGATCTTTTAATGCATACAAACACAACATGCAGTCTTTTTTTATATTTATTTTCTAGATTTATAATTATCAATAGGGTTTTTCCACCTGGTGTAACTCATTGTTTCACACCTTCTTACTCAATCTCACAAGGAACTCCAATAGTAATACAACATATACTTTTGGTCTTAGTTACCACCCAGTTAGTCTTTCACAAGTCCACTTTCCTTTAAGATGCACATGCAAATGTATTTTAAATTAGTGTTAATCTATAGTAGTTCATGACATCCACATCTCCTTCAACTAGATAAGAGAAATTATAAATAACTAACTGCATAAACATAATAGGGACTATATGAGGAACCACCAATAGGGTTTTATTTCATAATGTCCTTCAACAAAATCTGCTCCATCACAAAGTTTGAGAACTTAAAGGGTTCTTAGAAACCTCTTGAATTATATATTTTCAAACACTAACACATAGGCTTTATAAATTCATAGAATGAATTTATCAACTATTATTGTTTCTCAGCCTGAAATGACACAACCCATAATTAAGCAAATAACACACTAAAACAAATAGAGTTTGTATTTCCTTCTTTGATAGGAACATATTTCCTTCAAATTATCTCAAAAAAAAATTAACCTCAAAACATACTTGGATATAATTCCATTTCCAATGTTTTATAAACAAACACTTACAGTCATTAGCAAATATCAAAGGACCTCAACAAGGTCTATGTTAATTCTCTATTCAAAGACAGAGTGTTTTTAAAAAAAAAAACATATCATATTCTTCCTCTTACCCATTATTGTTCATACCATCTAACCTCATTTGTTTGAAAGGAATATCAATAACCTTCTCCTAAACTGACTCCAAGTCTCTTACAAACATGCATAATTGAATCTTGGAAGTTGCTACATGTAAGTAATTGAAAATTACATTGCATTTTAATGTTTTTCCACTATAAGAAATATATGACCATGCATAAATACTAAAGAAGATATGTAGGACCTATAATACATCTTAAAAACATATAATTGGACCACCTTATAAAAAATTGAATCAAACTTTGGGTCCTTATAAGATGTCCCTACATCATACTACCAAGCTGGAAAAATATTTGGCACATGTGTTGAATGTTGAACTTGGTATATTTTGTTGATGAAATACATTGGACCTTCCCACTAAAGGCATCCACTTCCATTTTCTTCTCATAAGGTATAACATGCTCTTGGGCCCCACATTTAGGCCTCCTTCACTTCTTCTCCTTCATCACCATACCTGCACACAAAACAAACGTGTTAAACAAAAAATAGTTGTCCACTTCTTCTTGCCATGTAGGTGTCTTTCATTATTTATCCTCTACAAATTGATCCTCCTTATCCTTAAATCCATATTCACCACTTCTATAAGTATTATATCTTCCTTTTCACCCATTCTTCTTATACTATCCATTTCATTTTATGCACAACTTGTGCTTATTCTTTTCTGAGCTCATCTTTATGTACTTGTTGTTGTGCATCATCATCTTTACTGCCCTTTTTCACTTGTATATACATGGGCTGAATACTCTCATCCCACCTTTCATCTTCTTGATCTCTCTCTCTATTGATCAAAACAAAAATTGACTACTTTTGCTTGATGCTCCTACATCATACTCCCCAAGAGGGAGAAAACTTGAGCCACCTCATTTCTTTCTTGGTTTCCAATTGATATTTTTAGGGTCCTTCATGCTCATCATGCTACTAGTACTTTGCTATGATACCAAAATGATGTAGACATTCTCCCAAATCTCTCTTCTGTACGTACTTATCTCACTCTATACTCCAAAATGATGTAGAGCATATGCACCAAATTATTCAATCTTCTTCACAAACTCTCTCTATGTGCTTCCTGTAGAAACTACTCTACTTGTAGCAACATCTCAATACCTTTCCCATATAAACTCTCTATTTCCTTTATAATTATCATTCTCAGCCTTCTTCACAATCTTTCATTTCATAGAGTCACAAAATTCTTTATCCACTCTCAATCCATACAAGTGTGAAATCAAACCAAAAATCAAAATCTCATGTTGTGGCATCGATCAATCTCTTTTTATCCATTCATTAAGCACAGTATGCAGTCTACCCATAATGCAATCTACAAAAAAATAACTAAGTAAACTTCAAATAAAATAAATTAATCAAGATCTTGAAAATTGTATTCACTGTTTCCCTTTATTCTATGTTTAAACAAGATTTTATCTTTTAATGCATGCAAACACAACATGCAGTCCTTTTTTATTATTATTTTATAGATTTAAAATTATCACTAGATTTTTTCCACCTGGCATAACTCCCATTCACCTATAGAATCAATATCCTCACATATTGACACTTTACCATAAACTCATTTTTTCACACCTTCTTACCCAATCCCATAAGGAACTCCAATAATATTAAAACATAGACTTTTGGTCTTAGTTATCACCTAGTCAGTTGTTGACGCAGTGGATTACACTCGGGGTAGGAGGTCGAGCTCCTGCCTTTCCACATGCAATAATGGAAACTCCCCTCTCACCTGTGGGACTGGCGAAGCTAGAGGGGAGAGTCTCTAGGTAAGGGCTAGCTCCCTTTGATGCATCTGAGTTATTCCAATAAGTGCTAATATAGGTATATAGATATATAATGGGGGGTGAAAAGGGAAAAGGATCATAGGAAAACAAAGCTACTCTAAAAGAGGTGATGCACCAAATGATTCGACCTACTCACTATCACACTTGAAGCCAGACAAACACATACATACACTTCAACTGGTAAATAGACCAGACTACAAGAAGCTTAACAAGGAGGCTTTAATGGAACATACATAAAATAGAGACTCACCATAGGTGTTGTGGAAAGAGCACACAGTATAGTAGATTATTTTTGTCTCTACGCTTCTAGGTATAACTCTTCTTGTCACCTGCAGGAATGGCACCTTATAGACACCAGGTGTGTTGGTATTAAATCTATGGAAGCATTCAGAAGCAATGACTAAACACAAAACTAACACTCAGACACACACAGAGATATCTAACCAGAATAGAGGTAAAAATTTCCCAGGGCTTTGCCTTAAAAAAGTGAAAGATCCTTTTCCAAATGACATGTCCACAATATATAGAGGAAGGAAGGAGGCCTTTTGGTGCCCCTTTTTACAAATGACCCATGTGCACTCTGATCATTAGGAAGAGCAGGCTACTTAAACATCAATGAGAAATTATGAGCTGCACCATTTGTCTACTTGCAAGACCACTCCTTCAAGGTGATTACGTGGTTTGTCTGCTCATTAATGTGAAATGAAGAAAAATGGGTCACACTGTTAGCCATTTGCACCTCCTAATAATCAATTCATAGACACTGTATCACTTGCTAGAGTAACTCCTTAAATTGGCACCTCCCTTCACCACTTGGAATATCTACCTATTCCTACACTTAGCACTTTTCTCTCTTTGTTCTCTGGACTCCTTGTCTTTTTCCTACTTTGTCTTCTTCTGGTTGGCGCTTAGACAATTTAAAAGCAAATGGATATTTCACCATTTTAAAATTGACATCTATGCACCTGTCATCATTTGAAAAACAATGGCTAATCCATCTTCTTAAGGTTGACAGCTTCCAGGATGTCACCGTCCTTGGTGAATTCCTTTAGCCCTTTTCTACAGGCTTTTCTTTGTTTTAGACCCTCTCGAAGGGGAAGTGTCCCTTCAGCTCTAGAGGGATGCCCTTCATTTAGCTGATCGAGAGCCCCCTGCAAGGGTACCTACCCTTCAGTGGCCTTTTGTCTCTTCAGCCTTTTCTACGGGCCCTTTTCCCACAGTCAAAAAGTCTATGAGAATTGGCCGCTTTGACTTGTCCTTTATTTTCTTCACGCTGGCGGCCTTCCTTCAAATTCCTTTGGACAAAAAGTCTAAAAGAATTCATTTCAATGCTAAGTCTGAAAAAATCTTACCTTTACTGCTCTTTTCTTTTGAAGTGCTTCCTGCCCTTTGCAAGGGCTCTTAAACCTAGAACTGCCCTTCGCAAGGGCACTTGTCCTTTGGCTTTAGGATGCTCCCTTGAACTAAGCCATTGAGCTAACCGATTGAACCAAAAATGGTTCAACGGTTCAACGGTTCAACACTGCATGCCACTCATTTGTTGAACTAAGCTTTCAAACTTGTCGATGAACCAAACACGTTAAACTGAAGAATTAAACCTAGCAATTAAACCAAGGCATTGAAACAACTCATTGAACCAAAAATGGTTCAACGGTTCAACAGTTCAAACAATTGTTGAACCAAGGCACTGAATCATTTGATTGAACCTGCCAATGAATCGACTGAGTGAATTGAATGATTGAACCATCCAATGAACCAAGGCTAATGAGCTTGAGATTTGAACTAAAATTTTGAACTTTTCTGAATGAACCAAGGCATTGAACCAGTTCAATGGTTCAAAGGTGCTAACTCTTTGAAAGATCATGCCATTGAAACACTTTAAGCTCACTTTCCTTATGAATTTCTTCGGACAAGAGTCTAAAGAAGCTTTGTAAAACCTTGCACTCTCTGAATTGGTTCTTCATCTTCCAAAAGATTACACTTGCAGAGTTTGTATAAAAACCTCACTATAGAGTCCATAGAAAATCAAGCCCTACATAGTCCGTAGAAAATCAAGCCCTACATAGTCTGTAGAAAATCAAGTCCTATAGAGTCCGTAGAAATAGACCTGCAGAGTCTGTAGAAATAGACCTATAGATTTCATAGAAAATTCTTGGACTTGTGCAAAATAAAAAATGAATCGGCCTAAAACAACAAAGGAAAAGGGGACCAATTTTTGGTCTGTTAGACCAAAAAATGGTCAACAAATTGGTGAATCTTAGGGAAAGCATGCCTGCTATGCTTAGAAGCCAGTTGCCTCAAAATCCATTGGGCATGGGGTCAGATTAATCTTAAAAATCAGTAATAGCTCTGATAAATTCTAGAACCAATCATGAATATTTACCTTAAAAGGAAATGAAAACACACACAAAGCTAAGAAAAACTACTAACATGTGTAGAAAGCACTTAGGGAAAATAGGAGAAAAGCAAGGGAAATATATACATGATGGAGGAGGGGCTCAGTGGTAATGCTTAAGATGTATCCCATTAATTGGGATATATAGTTCTTCACCATCCAACTTGGAGAGTTGGAATGCATTATGCTGCTTACACTGAGTGATTACGTATGGGCCACTCCATAAGGCATCAAACTTCGCATGCTTTCCAAGCTTAGCTCAGTCTTCATCCCATTTCAAGACAATGTCTCCTTCAGAGAAACCTTTTGATGAAGACTTCTAGTTGAAGTGTCTCTTCACTTGTTATTGGTGGCTAGTCATAGAAGCCATACCCTGGTCCCTTGTCTCTTGGAGTTCCATCAGCTCACATGGCCTAACCTCCATGCTATTTCCTTCTTCTAATTGTAGCTGGTGAGCAAGATCCAAGGTTGGTAACTCAAGTGAAATGAGGAGCCTAACTTCCTTTCCATAGATGAGTGTGTATGGCGAGTTGCCAATTTCCCTCTTCGGGGTGACCCTATCTACCCATAGGGCTATTTTTAACTTGGCATGCCAAGTCCTCTAATTTTCCTCCATGGTTCACTTGATGATCCTGATCATGTTCTTATTTGTAGACTCAGCTAGTCCATTCCCCTATGGGTAGTAATTGGATGAAGTGCTGAGATATATACCATATATCAGCACCCATTCACTTGTTTTGGTTCCCAAAAAAGTTAACGCATTATCTGAGATTATGGTTGTTAGAACCCCAAACCTTGCCACCAGGTCCTCATAAAAATCTAGAACCACACTTTCATTTGCCTCCTTCAGAGCAATAGCCTCTACCCATCTATTGAAATAATCTATGGTGGTCAGGACCCACTTGTATCTAGCATTAGAGGGAGGATTAATCATCCCTATAAAGTCTAGGCCCCATTACATGAATGGTTGCTCCACCTGAATAGGCTGTAAAGGCATGGTAGCCGACTATTTCTTCCCATCAAAAAGTGTGCACATCTGGCACTTTCATAACCAGGCATGGGTGTCCCTAAAAAGAGTAGGCCAGAAATAGCCAGCTCTCATTATTCTTGCTACAGTAGCCCTAAGAGCAAAATGACCGCCGACTGGTCCATCATGGAAATCAGACAGCACCCTGTCGGCCTGACTTGAGTCTAAGCATTTTAAAAAGACTCCTAAGAGATCCCTACTAAACAATACTCCATTAATCAAGGCATAAAGGAGACACTAGAGTTTGAAATACCTTCTCTTGGTCCTATCAAGTGAGTGTGAGCACTCACCAGTGAGAAGGAAAGCCTCATGTCTGATGTCTAATCCTTCATGATAGCTAGTTCTTATGTTGTAGCTGCATCAAGGATTAGCAAAATATCCTCCTTTTGATGCTTAAAGTTTGCAACGAGGTGTTCACACAGGCCTCTCCCACTTACTAGTTTGGTGATCTTGATATCTACATCATATTCCATCACCTTAGTGATCCACCCTGCTCTCTTCTCATTTAGGTCTCGGTTGACCAAGAAATCTTTAATGCCAAGATGTGGAACCATGAGGTGGATTCTACTATTGGATAGCATGTGTCTGAATTTCTTCAGACTCTGTATGACTGCTAAGACTTCCTTTTCCACATATGTGTATCTAACTTCAAAACCTTCTAGGCCTTGGCTAAAAAATGCAATTGGCTATTCAAGGTTATCATCACTTGCTTGGGTAAGCATGGCAGAGATTACCTCTTCATTGCCGAAGGTGTAGGGGTTGAAATCTTTGGTGAAGTCAGGGCTAATCAAAGTAGGAGCCCAAGCTATGGCCTGCTTGATCTCTTCAAAACTATATTTTCTTTGTGTTGTCCATGTGAACTCCTCACCCTTTCTCAGCATAGAGGTCAATGGCTTGACCATTTCTATAAAATTTGGGATAAATCTCCATATGAAATTTATCTTACCAAAGAAGCTTTGTAGGCCTTTCTTGTGCTTAGGTAAGGACAGCTCCATGATGGAGCGAACTCTCTCCGAATCAATAGCCAAACCCTCTAAAGAAATAATGTGACCAAGGAGCTTCCCCTCATGGACAGTGAACACACATTTCTTAGGATTAAGAGAGATACCAAACTCTCGACACCTCTCAAAGATTTGCCTTAGGTGTTTCATGTGTTGGCTTACTTCCTTGGAGAAAATTGTCACATCATCAAGATATACCAGCACAGTCTTATTTATCATGCCTTGAAAGGCCATGTCCATAGCTCATTGGAAGGTGGCACCAGCATTAGACAGTCTGAAAGGCATTTTCCTATAAGCAAATGTTCTCCACTTGGTTTTGAAGGCTGTCTTGTGTTGGTCACAGTCTTGCACCAAAATCTAGTTGTATCCTAAATACCCATCCAGGAGGGAGAAACCCTCGCTACCCATGACCATCTGAAGGATCTACTCCATGCTTGGGAGAGGATAATGGTCTTTCAAAGAGACTCTATTGAGGTCTATGAAATCAACACATAGTCTAATCTCCCCATTCTTTTTCTAGACAGGAACAAGATTGGCCAGCCAAGAAGAGTGTTTGATTGGAAATATTATCCTAGACTCAATCAGCTTGGTGAGCTCCTTATACATGAGAGGCTCAATCATTGGGTTGACAGGCCTCTACTTCTGCTTGATTGGCTTGGCACCTTCTTCTAGTTTAATGGTATGCTAGGCCAATCTTAGGTCAAAACCCTTCAAATCACTGTACTCCCAAGTGAAGATATCAGCAAATTCTTGGCACAACAAGATGAAAGCCTGCCTTTCCTGGTCCCTACACACTTTTCCAAGTGTAAGTAGCTTGTCCTTGAATATTTCCACCTTCTCATGGTGTTCTTCCTTTGTTGCAATGCACACCTTGTCGCTTCTAAATTGATCATCTCCATTGAAGATACTCTCTAGAGTGACCAAACCTTTAGGGAGCTTATTGTTCTTCATTTGAACAATTTGGCTGCCATATTGCTATTGTAGCTTTGCCTGGTTTATTGCAGTGAATTCCACTTCTTCTTTTAGGAAGAGTGTTATTTGATGATCATTGTTAAAAACCTACCAGTTGGTGATGTTGTCAGGTACAGAAGGCCGGATCACTACTTTCAAGTGACGTGAGTTGTGGTCTCAGCCTATTTCCTGAGGAATATCGAACTGGGCACCAATTGCCGCCAGCCTATCCGCTTGCTTGTTCCATTCTCTAGGAATGGAAGAAATATTAAAAGCAAAGAATTTTTCCACTAAGTCCCATACCTTATGTTTGTAAGACTTCAGTAGAGAATTCTTCATCAAATTCTGGCCTCTTACCTAGTTGACAATCAGCTCACTGTCACCGAACACTTGCAGCTCCTTGATTCCTCTTTTCCTCACCCAATCCAAACCATGGATGAGGGATTCATATTTTGAAATATTGCATGTGCAAGAAAATTGGAATTGAAAGGTTAAAAAATACCTCTCTTTTGAAGGAGAGACCAACACCGCTCCACCACCATCTCCCAACTTACTCTTTAAACTGTCAAAGAACAATTGCCATAGACCTGAGCCTTCCTGGCTAGCTTTTATCAAATTTGGTACAAAATTACCCTCTTCATGCATGCAATAAACTCCAAGGCCTACCTCCTCTATTACTTTGTAAGAATCATGCTCGAAGTTGTCACTTCCCCATTCATCTAAGAGTAGGTCTACAACTCCTTCAAGGGCAGAGGATGGAGATTGGTCTACTTGAAACTCTTCCTGGTCAATGATGGCATAGCTGACATTTGCTACCTTGAGAGAGTAAGGTTCTAGATGATATCTATGGAGTGGTTCAGACTCAATCTTGAATTTAATCCCATACTTGGTTCTAAAAACTAGATAAGACCAATTTGTTGCTAAGTAGCTGCCTATCTTGGATGTAAAATCCCTAGATAAGCAGATGGCAAAGTAAGGAGGGACATCTGCCACTACCACGTCATGGAGAACTGAGAAAGTCAAGAAAGCATGTAGTGTCAAGCTCAAACCTTTTACTACCCCAATTTTCTTTGCTAGAGTTCCAACCAGCTATAGGACTCCCATGGTCATTTCTTTGTATTTCAAGCCTAGCTTGTCGGCTATACATTTGGGCATCACCGAGGTGCTTGCTCTACTATCAATGATGTAATTGTGCACCAAAAAATCCCCTATGACCAAGGACACATAAAAGGGAGGAACCTTTTCTTCTTTCCAAGCCTGACCTGAGGTGGAAGGCTATCCATTCATCATCAAAACATTACCAACTTTTGCTGGGACAACTTATTCATCTAGCTCATGCAATTCTTTTTGCAGCATGTCCTTTTACCCTAGTATTGATAGTGAATCCCACAAGGAGATGTTCATGTGCAACTTCTTCATCTGATCAACCACGTTGACTCGAGGGTTGCCTTCCTTCAAAATTTCTTTAGAATTATTTACAGCCTGAGGCACAGGCTAAGGAGCTAAAGGTACAACTGACGGTCTGAAACTTGGGACTTTTTTATTTACGTGTGGTGAAGAAGGTGTTGCTGGAATTTGGGCAATAGCCTAAGTTCCTTCCATTGCTTTCCTTTTGAATCTTGTGTTGGCTACAACACAATCAGCCTAATTGTCTGTAGTACCCACATAATTGACTGAATAGAATTCTCCTTCTAGATGATTCATGAGGGTAAAATTAGGTTGGGCCTGACTGCTACTCATGCTGGGTTACATTGGATCCTTAAAGACTTGAGAATGGGTAGCTACCTGATTGTCTTGTACATTTGGGTAATAACCCATCATTTCATTTGTATAAACAACCTGCTCCTGACCATATCCCATGGTCAAAAAACTTGGTTGTTCCTGCACCAGATTATTTTGAATGGGCACCATGACCTTAGATGATGAAGGGGCACCTGGGTTATAGCTTTGAAAGGGTCTGGTTTGATTAAGCTGACCCTGTCCTTGATTGTAATTTTGGAAAGGGGGTCTAGGAGCTTGACCATACTATTAGTATCCTTGGTTTGGTCGATTGCTTTGAGTTTGTTGCCTTTTAAGAGCCATAAGTTCATTTGACATACTTTACAACAGAATCTTAACTTCATGAAGCTCATTGGATGGAGCAGTAGATGGTTTCTCTATGCTAGGTAGAGGAGCTAATGTGGGAGCAATGGTTTGAATTGGAGGTAGCATTTTAGGGAAAAGTGGCATATGGGGTCTAGGAGCTATTTTCCCAACTTGCACTAGGCAATTTTTCGCTGCTATAGCTATGTCATAGGTGGCAAGAAACACATGTCCTCCCATGGATTGTATCATAACATCGATATCACTGTTCAAGGCTCTTAAGTAATACAGGAAAGCATAGCTAGGCATAGGTTTTACTAGAATGGGGATTATATCCCATGTCTTCTAAAATTGAGCATTGAAATCCTACATGTATTCATGTGGGGCTCTTTTCATGGTATTCAGCTACTCAACAAGTGAGAGGTGGTCGCTCTATTCTCCAAAATGGTCTGTCAAGTGAGTGCCCAATTCATTCCAAGAATTGATTGAATTTATAGTCAAAGTCCCATACCAGTCAAGAGCTTTACCCTTGAGATACAATGCCAACAATCTGATTGCAATATTTTCCTCAGTAACATTGTGGATATTGCAGAGGTTAGTAATATTTATGATGTGTTTGATGACTATAATGGGCCCCTCTCCATCAAATAAAGGCACACTTTTGAGGGCTACTCTTGGAATTGGGTCATAACATTGGAGATTCAAGGGGCTCTGACCACGAAAAGTCACAAAGGGTAGTGTCATAGCTATGACAAGATGTAACTATGGCCTTGTGGCATATGTGTTCTTTATAGTAGGTTTGGGAAAGTGGTTTGCTAAATAAGGATGGGTTCTCTCAAATCTCAGTCATTTTGCTGAGTTCAAAGGCAACTCAATGAAGTTGAAAGGAACGCCCTTAGAAGCAGACCATGTGGTGACTTTAGGCATAGGAAGTCAGACTGGTCTTTGATTAGAAAATGAAGTTCTTACCAGTGGAGTCACCAAATGCTAAAAATAGTTGATTTGCTATAACAAGACTAGCATCAATCTTGAAACTTTATTGACTGTAAAAACTGAGTCCCACTGGGTGTGCCAAAAACTGTTGACGCAGTGGATTGCACTTGGGGCAAGAGGCCGAGCTCCTGCCTTTCCACACGCAACAATGGAAACTCCCCTTTCACCTGTGGGACTAGCGAAGCTGGAGGGGAGAGTCTCTAGATAAGGGCTAGCTCCCTTTGATGCATCTGAGTTGTTCTAATAAGTGCTAATATAGGTATATAGATATATAATGGGGGGGTGAAAACGGAGAAGGATTACAGGAAAACAAAGCTACTCTAAAAGAGGTGATGTACCAAATTATTTAACCTACTCACTATCACACTTGAAGTCATACAAACACATACATACACTTCAAATGGTAAATGGACCAGACTGTAGGAAGTTTAACAAGGAGGCTTTAATGGAACACACAAAAAATAGAGACTCACCATAGGTGTTGTGGAAGGAGTACATGATATAGTAGATTCTTTCTATCTCTATGCTTCTAGGTACAACTCTTCTTATCACCTACAGGAACCTTATAAACACTAGGTGAGTTGGTATTAAATTTTTGGAATGATTCAGAAACAATGACTAAACATAGAACTAACACTCAGACACACACAGAGATATCTAACAGAATAGAGGTAAAAATGCATTTATTGATTTTAGGTGAAAATTTGCCAGGGCTTCACCTTACAAAAGTGAAAGATCCTTTTCCAAATGACAAGTCCACAATATATAGAGGAAGGAAGGAGGCCTTTTGGTGCCCCTTTTTACAAATGACCCATGTGCGCTCTGATCATTGGGAAGACTAGGCCGCTTAAACATCAATGAGAAATTATGAGCCATGCCATTTGTCTGCTTGCAAGACCACTCCTTCAAGGCAATTATGTAGTTTTTATGCTCATTGATGCAAAATGAAGAAAAATGGGTCGCATTGTTAGTCATTTGCACCTCCTAATAATCAATTTGTAGACACTGTATCACCTGCTAGATGAACTCCTTGGATCAGTGCCTCCCTTCCCCACTTAGACTATCTGCCTGTTCCTACACTTGGCACTTTTCTCTCTTTGTTCTCTATGCTCCTTGTCTTCTTCCTACTTTGTCTTCTTCTAGTTGGTGCTTAGGCAATTTAAAATCAAATGGCTATTTCACCATTTTAAAATTGACGTCTGCACACCCATCGTCATTTGAAAAATAATGACTAATCCATCTTCTTAAAGTTGACAGCTTCTGGGACGTCACCATCATTGGTGAATTCCTTCAGCCCTTTTCTATAGGATTTTATTTGTTTTAGACCCTCCCAAAGGGGAAGTGTCCCTTCAGCTCTGGAGGGATGCCCTTCATTTGGCCAACTAAGAGTCCCTTGCAAGGGTACCTGCCCTTCGGTGGCCTTTTGTCTCTTTAGCCTTTTCTGTGGGCCTTTTTTCTCATAGTCAAATTCTGTGAGAATTGGCCACTTTGACTTGTCCTTTTTTTTCTTCATGTTGGCGGCCTTCCTTCGAATTCCTTCAGACTTTTTGTTTGAATGAATTACTTTAGATAAAAAGTTTGAAAGAATTCATTTCAATGCTAAGTTTAAAAAAATCTTACCTTTGCGGCTCTTTTCTTTTGAAGTGCTTCCTACCCTCTGTAAGGGCTCTTGAACCTGGAACTTCCCTCTGTAAGGGTACTTGTCCTTTGGCTTTAGGATGCTCCCTTGAACCAAGCTGTTGAACTGACCGATTGAACCAAAAATGGTTCAATGGTTCAATAGTTCAACAATGCGTGCCACTCATTCGTTGAACTGAGCTTTCAAACTTGTCGATGAACCAAACGTGTTGAACCGAAGCATTGAACCTTTTGATTAAACTAAGGTGTTGAACCGACCGATTGAACCAAAAGTGGTTCAACGGTTCAATGGTTCAAACAATTGTTGAACCAAGGCACCGAACCATTTGATTGAACCTGTCGATGAACTTCCTGATGAACTGACTAAGTGAACCAAATGATTGAACCATCCAATGAACCAAGCAATGAACCAAGGCCGATGAGCTCGAACTTTGAACCAAAATGTTGAACTTTGCTTAATGAATCAAGGCATTGAATCGGTTCAATGGTTCAAAGGTGCTAACTCTTTGAAGGATCATGTTATTGAAACACTTTAAGCTCACTTTCCTTTTGAATTTATTTGAAAAAGAGTCTGAAGAATCTTTGTAAAACCTTGCACTCTCTAAATTGGTTCTTCATCTGCCAAAAGATTACACTTGCAGAGTTCATAGAAAACCTCACTGCAGAGTCTGTATAAAATCAAGCCCTATAGAGTTTGTAAAAAATCAAGTCCTACAGAGTCTGTAGAAATAGACCTATAGAGTCTGTAGAAATAGACCTATAGAGTCCGTATAAAATTCTTGAACTTATGCAAAATCAAAAATAAATTGGCCTAAAATAGCAGAGGAAGAAGGGGACCGATTTTTGGCCTGTTAGACCAAAAAATGGTCAACATCAGTCTTTCACAAGTCCACTTTCCTTTAAGATGCACATTAAAATGTATTTGAACTCATTTTTAATCTATATCAGTTCACAACATGCACATATCCTTCAACCATATAAGAGCAATTATAATTAACAAACCACATTATCATAATAGGGACTGAATGAAGAATCACTAATAGTGTTTTATTTCATAATGTCCTTCAAAAAAATGTGCTCCATCACAAAGTATGAGAACCTAAAGGGTTCTTGGAAACCTCTTAAATTATATAGTTTCAAACAATAACACATAGGCTTCAAAAATTCATAGAATGAATTTATCAACTATTATTGTTTTTTAGTCTGCAATGGCACAATCCATAATTTAAAAAATAACACACTTAAACAAATAGAGTTTGCATTTCCTTATTTGACAATAAATTATTTCATTTAAAGTCTTTCAAACAAACATTAACCTCAAAACATACCTGGACATAGTTCCATTTCCAATCTTTCATAAACAAAAACTTACAGTCATTAGCAAATATCAAAGGACCTCAACAGGGTCTGTGCTAATTCTCCATTCAAAGGTAGAGTGTTTTATTTTACAAAACATGTCATCTTCTTCCTCTTCCCACTTATTTTTCATACCATATACCCTAATTTATTCAAAATTAATATCAATAACCTTGTCCTAAACTAACTCCAAGTCTCCTACAAACATGTGTAATTGAATCCTGTAAGTTGTTATGTAGAAGTACTTGAAAATTACATTGCATTTTAATGTTTTTCCACTATAAGAACTATATTACCATGCATAAATACTAAATAAGACACTTAGGACCTCTAAGAAATCTTAAATACATGTAATTAGACTAATTTAGACAAAATTGAATCAAACTTTGGGTCCTTATAGGATGCCCCTGCATCACCTCTTCTTTGACATTACCACCCATCAAACCTTTTGACCCTTCATGTCTTAAACTAGAATGGTTCAATGAAAATTTGGTTTGCCTATACCATAGGATATTAGGATATGATATGGATAATTTCAAATCTCTCTAAACACATGTCCATAGCCTTTGGGATGAGGATGATCTATTATCAGATGAACCTCCCTTGAACCCCTTACCAACCCAGCCACTAACTCAACCATCCAACATTTACCTACTTCCCAACTCTTACCTAAGACTAAAGAGGAATTTAAGCAATAATCCAAACCAACACTTCCTCTTATCCACACCATTCATATGGTTACTCGATCTCAGGCCCATCATAAAGATAAGGAAAAAGTAAAAGTGTTCATAACATAGAAATACCCTTCCAACCCTCAACCTCCCAACATAACCCAAACACCTTCACCATTACCTAAACCTAAAGTATCCATATTGGGTACATCCCCTTACAACCCTTCTAAATCCATTCAACATGTGGTGTTGAAACAACTTTACCAAACACTGATGAAAATTAACTTATATGAATTAATCTACACCTCACTTTCTCATCATTAAACATTGATAGAGATTTTGCAATCCATAGAGGTTCAAACCAAAGATCCTCAACCCCTTATTGCTTTTATTAGAGCCCTCCAAATTTCCACCCTAGTCATTTTTAAGGATTTAAAAATACCTTCTATGCATCCTAAAGATCCCAATCCTCCCCTCTTCATCACAATATACATCAATCAAACCCACATTAAAAGAGTGATGATTGATGGAAGGGCTAGCATCAACATTATCTCATCCCATGCCTATGATGAAATTGACTTTCCAAAAAACATCATGTCTCAAATTGTAGTGGTCTTCACTCTTTCAATGACACTATGGCCACTAATTTGGGAACAATTATTCTCCATATTTGCTTGGGACCTCACACCATTCTAATACTCTTTTACATTTTTGAGGGTGAGTTCCAATACAACATTTAACTTGGATGCCCTTAGATCTATTCTATGAGTTTTGTCCCTTCCACTCTACATCATTGCATCAAATTTGAGCATGAAGATCATGTCATCACCATACCAACTTACCCTAGTCCCTTTGCATCTTGAAATATTATGTACCAATGTAATGATGTTCTTCTTCCTCATCCATCCACCTCACCACAAACTACCAACAACTCCACCCTTATATTTGATGAAGCTTCAACAAGCTCATCGATCCTTTCTTCATATATCCATGCAGAGGACCCCTTATAACCCATGTTTCAACATCTCTCATTGGGAGAATACCATCTTCTAGACTTGGATGCTTTACCTACTCCTCAAGAGTATGGGAACCTTACCCATGATTCTAGTTATGAACCTAAAATCAGAACCATCATCCCTTTTAGGCTATCTAACCATCAAATTAATTTCATCTATGGGGGACTCGATGAACCACTTCTTACTTCTGCTACCACCCCTCATATCTGACCATTCACCTTTGATTTTTCATATCTAAACAAACTTGCCTTTTAGCAAGCATACTTTCATATGTGTACTTGGAAGGGGTTTGGCCTTGTATTTTATGAATAGGGACCTCATGAGATACCCATAATCAAATCCTAAAAACCTCATGAGTTATTTGGCCTTGCATTTATACCACCCGAAGAACTCTCTTCACCTAAACCCATCACCACCATCAATGAGGATGTCCCATCCTCACCAACTCTATCTCCTCCAAAATCAAAAGATTATAATATCATCCCATCTAAATTTTTTCATCAACACTATAAGTTTGGGCCCCTTGACCTATCAAAAGGATGGCTAAACTAAAACTCTTCCTCTCATCCATCCTAAAATGGTAGAAAAATATTCTCTTACCATCAACACCATCCAACATCAGGATGATGATTCCATTCTCACCTACCTTAGTATGGGAAATTTTTATATCCATAAATCTATTCCTCTTGAGAATCAAACGATGTTGAATGAATCTACCACCGATGTCAACCTGGGTACTCAAGATAAGCCTCGTATTGTCAAAATTGAGAAATCCTTGAATCCCACAAAATAATAGGATTACCCTTCCTTTGTGATCTAAGCATAACATTTGCTTGGTCCTATTAGGATATGCCCAAGATTTATCCTTCCATTACTCTCCATAACATTATCACCCATCTTGACGCTAAGCTTGTTCAGTAAAATCTTTGCAAGATGCACACTTCCATCACCCTTCTAGTCAAAGAGGAATTTCAATGCCTCTTATTTGTTGACTTCATCCAACCCATTGATTGTACACAATGGGTTTTTAACATCATTCCCATTACCAAACCTTTATGGGGACTTTGCCTTTGTATCAACTTTCATGACCTTAACCTCCTTGCCTAATGGATGACTCTCCTTTGCCTAACATCAACCAATTGGTTGATCTTATATCTAGCCACGAGATGTTATCTCTCATGGATGGTTTCTTGAGATATAATCAGATATTGATTACTCCTAAAGATCAACATAAAACCTATTTTATCACCCCATCGATAAATTTATGCTATAGATTCATGCCCTTTGATTTAAATAATGTTGGCACAACCTACTAGCATGCCATGACTTATATCTTCCATGACCTCAGACATAAAATCATAGAGGATTATGTGTATGATATCTTTGGTAAATCCAAACATCATAAGGATCATCTATATGTCCTCAAAATGATATTCGAACTCCTTATCCATTTCCATGTCCACCTCAACCCCAAGAAATGTATTTTTGGGGTCCTTTTAGGAAATCTTCTTGGCTTTATTGTCTCCCTTCAAGGAATCAAAGTAGACCCTACCAAAGTTAGAGAAATTTTGGAAATGACACCTCTTACCCACCTTAATAAAATCCATAGCTTGTAGGGGAAGCTCCAATCAATCTAACATTTCATCTCTCAACTATCTAATAGATGTCAACCCTTTCACCATCTCCTTATGAAAGACACATCTTTTAAGTAGACTAAGGACTACCAACAAGCCTTTCATTCACTCAAAAAATACCTTCTTTCTCTACCTATTCTTACCCCACCTAAAGAGGATCACCCCTTATACCTTTACATATCTACCACTGACCATTCCTTAGGGGAAATGCTCACTCACTATGATGAATAGAATAAAGAGCAAGTTGTCTACTATATAAGTCAAACACTTATAGAGTATGAAACTCAGTATTCTCATCTCAAGAAACTTTGCCTTGCCCTCATCTTTATGGCTACCAAACTTTGTGACTACCTTTTTAATCATAAAATATACATCATCAATAACACTAACCCACTCAATTACATGCACTCCAAACCATACCAAAACTAGCATATGGCTAAGTGGGTCATGCTTTTAGTTGAGTTGGATCTTCAGTTCCTCTAACAAAAGTCAATTAAAGGGCAAGTCATTACTAACCAATTGGCTGAAAATCCTCTACCCAAAAACCAACCTCTTCCTCTTGCATTTCTTGATGAGTCCATCACAACTCTTTCTCAAGAGGACCCCACCTATCAAATGCCCATGTTCTTTGATGGCTCCAAATTCTAACACGGTAGGGGTGCTAGAGTTATTCTCATTCTCCTTAATAGTGAACCTCTTCCCCTTTCTTTTAAACTTGATTTTTAATGCACCAACAATATGGATGAGTATCAATTCCTAGTCATAGGTCTCCAAACCACTCTAGCCTTGGGAGTCAAGACAATTATCATCTTTAGTGATTCCCAAATTATGGTCAGCTAGGTCAATGGATATTACCAATGTAAGAATGATGTCTTATTAAAGTAAAAATAACTCATAGATGTACTCTTAGCATCATTCGATCATTACCTTATCTAGTCAGTTTCATGATTTACTAATAAGTTCACAAATACAATGGCTTCCCTTGCTTCCCAAATCCCATCTCAACCTTCCAAATATAAACTCTTTGTCACCATCCATCACTTTGTCACCCCATATTATATCCATTACAACCTTCCTACCATTTGTAATGTAGACACATCTCTATCAAGCATATGATACAATTATTTTTTTGATTACCTCAACCTTGGCATCATTCCTTCCAACCTCTCTCAGAATAACCAAAGAGCTTTTGTTTAGATTACCTCTCATTATACCATACTAGGGGGAATCCTTTACAAATGTGGCTTTGATGGCCTCCTTATTCGTTGCCTTCATAGTCATGAAGCTTCTCATGCTATTAAATAAACACATCATAGAATCTGTGGGGGACATTTTAGTGGTTTAGCTATCACTAAACGCATCCTTTGCCTTGGTCACTATTGGCCTACCCTTAGCCAAGGATATTATGACTATATAAAGAAGTGTGATAAGTTTCAACAACATGGTAATTTACACCATGCACCAACCTATGGCCTTCAAGTATCTAAAGACTTTTGGCCATTCTCACAATGGGGCCTTGATCTTGTTAGGGAAATCAATCCTCATTCATTACAACATCACCAATCCATCATTACTACCACTAAATATTTCACCAAGTGGGTGGAAGCCATTCCTCTCATCTTTACCAAAGCTGAGAAAATTATTGACTTCATCAACCACTATATCATCTATTGTCCTAGTGTTCCTCACAAGATCATCAGTAATAACGGTAAATCTTTCAAGAATAAATAATTCCAAGGTCTTTATGATGCATTTGGAATTAAGTTCATATTTTCCTTGCCTTATAATCCACAAGAAAATAGATAGGTGGAAGCCTATAACAAAATCCTTAACAAAATGCTAACCAAAGTCATCAATGCTTTAGGTCAAGATTGGCACTTTCACATCCATTTTTCTTTATGGGCCTATCACACTAACATTATAACCTCTACGGGTTCTACCCCTTTCTCTCTAGTCTTCAGAGTAGAGGCAGTCTTGCCTCTCAAAGTCTAGATTCCCTCTCATCACATATCTTTAAAAGAGATCATTTCTGAAAGTGACTATCATCAAGAACATCTAGAACGACTGGAGCTACTTGATGAGAATCACCTCATATCACTTAACCATCTTCATGTCTATCAAAAACAAATCAAGCACACCTATAACAAACACTTAAAAGAATGAGAATTCAATATCGGAGATCTCATCTTAAATGAAAATTAGCATGTCACCAATATGGATAAAATCAAAAGAGGAAAATTTGATTTCAATTGGCTTAGACCCTACATCATAACTCATAAGTATAGATTAGAATCTTATCATTTATCCTATCTCAAAGGCAAACCAACCCCTGCGCCTCTCAATGCTTCACATCTACATCCTTTCATTTTTTAAAAGAAGGATCAACTTCTTCTTATGGTCTAACTTAAGTTCCTCCCTTTGTTTATGAGATTTTCACCTTCATTGACCTATCCCTCTCCCTTCGAGGATAACCAACTATAGCATTGAACCATGTGATTAACTATCATAGTTATAACCTAATCCTAAATATGGGTACCATGGCTCTACCCATAACAAGGTTCTCATGGATAATTTTCATCTCTAAATAGAGGAATCCTATTATCATTGTTCCTCAAACCATTCCTTTCACCTACCATTAACCTTTTTGTGCTAAAATTTTGCCCTCATAAAGGTAAACTTATAAGCCTAATTAGACTTGTCCATGTCTAAAAACCTTACATCAAAAATAATTTGGGATACCAAAATATTATTTGGGTCACAATTTCTATCATTACAAATTGCTCCCTTGAAGGATATCTACCCAAAAACTCTTTTTTGCTTTAAAGGTAGACTACTCCCTTGAAAGATAGCTACCAAAACATAAAAACTTAAACTTAGACCACTCCCTTGAAGGATGGCTAAGTCAAATTTGTCAAAATAAATCATTTGAATCTTTTGACATCGATCAGCTTCACAAACTACCAAAAACAAAAATAACAAACAAAATACCCTATATCAAAATCAGTTATCCCAAGAAAGCTACAATCAACTTTCATATCTAGCATTAGTAGACTTCCTACATCGACCAATCTACACCTAGTATTAAGACATGAACTTGTCTATTTTGGTTCTTAGGTCACCTATAGAAAGGGTAAACTAACACACATAAGGTTACCTTACCTATCCACCCATTTACCTTTCACCTACCACCTATCTTCCCTTTATACTATCTTTTAATCAAGGGATTTTAAGCTAAATTGACATGATTGTGATTAAGACACCTATTTATCAACTTAAACATGGTAATGCAAAGCATTTAAAAGGCTTAGTTTCCTTAAGCCAATCTAAATTCAGGTTTGTTAGGTCCTTACCAATAAAAAATCATAATGTTCTTTCTTTACCCTCTTATCATTAGTTCATGTAGATAGGCGTCTCATGATTCTCATCTCTTTTTCCTACATTTAGTTTTTTATCTAACTTGATTTATGTATTTTCATCAGATCCTTAACCATAATCACATTACATCTGCATGATCATGAACACAACATTGTGAACTATATCCATGAACCACATCATGTATCTATCTATGATCAAAACATCATGAATCATATCATACATCCTCTCTCTATCTATAATATCATCCTATCCATCTACCATCAAAACATCATATACATCATATAATAAACAACCCTAATTAAACAATTCATCATCATATCCATAAATAAAATCAAGGATCTAAACATCATGAATCACATCATACCTCATCTATCTATCTATGTATCATTTTATCCATTTACCACAACATCACAACAATTCATATTATAACATCAACTCACAAAACCACATCAACATAAATAAATAAAAAATCACCATCATTGAACATCATATGACATCAAACCATGAAACCATAACATGAGCATAAACATCACATCAAAACATGCAACCATGAACATACATGATATATATATATATATATATATATATATATATATATATATATATATATATCATCATCATCATCATCATCATCACAACCCATCACTCAAACACATAACCTATCTTAAAATTACACGTAACACTTTAATCCACCCACACTAGTTTCAAACAAATAGTTTGTTTAACAAATCTTCATCTACACATTTTTAAAAAATCTTCCACAAAACACTCGACCATTAACGATCAAGGTCCCACAATTTTTTCATTTTAGGTACTTATACCTAAATGCCAAAATATGGGAGATCACCTAATCTCCACCACAACAAAACTTGAACTTTTGGAGATTACCCTTCTCCAACCTAACCATTAGACCAATTCCACCTTGACATTAGCCATTTTTGACCTAAACTATTTGCATGTTTTATGATGACCTTGCATTGGTATTTTTTACCATAGAAACCATTTTTTCCATGTTGACCATTTAAATTTTACACCACTTTGTACATGACCAAACCACTTTTGTTTTTCAATGGAGCACTTCCTACCAAAGATACCCATGAAAACATTGACCCTATCTAGGAGACTTATAGTGTTATCAGATCAGCTATGACCAATACTATGGACCAATTACCCTATTACTTATTCTTCTAGAACTAACCTTATTTTTAATATTATTGGCAACCTTAGTCTTTATGTGATCTTAACTATCACACTTAGTTTTATTTTGTGTGCATGTTTGAATTTTAAATGCCCAACCCTTTTGTCACCACCTAGTGACTCACCATCAATGACTTATCAAACCCCAACTTGATTTTTTATTCACCTCATTAACTCCTGGTTTGAGGGGGAAATAGCCCCTCTCATACTTGGGGCAATCAAACCTTCGACTAACACTTCATTTATTTTTTCAACTTGTTAATTTAAGGATACATAACAAAAAGAGGGAAAACATAGACACTAGAAAACTACACATGATAGTTCTAGTTATCAAAATGCTTCAGGCACCCTATAAAACCTTCAGTCTAGTTGACCACCTAGTTAGCTAATTCATCAACCTACTAACCTAAACTTTAAACCACCCTTTTTAACCCCCTTTACCTTCAGACATTAAACTACTAATGGTTAACCTAATCATCAATGGTTAGTCTGACCATCAACAGTCAAGTCATCACCTCCTCACCTTCCTAAGACATCGACCAATTGTGTGTAAGATAATGAGGCATAATTTAATATGTTTATCTTATGCAATGCTAACAAACTTCCAAGCATTGTGATTAGTAACCTCACCATCTAGGGAACCTTCCATCCTCCATCTCTCTTTTCTTATAAAAGGAGGGGAGTGGGAGGTGAAAAGAATCCATGTTCAAGTTATCAAATATTCTTGCACATAGGTATTTAAGTCTTCCAGCATCCAGTCTTCCTTCAATAACTCAACATCAAGAAAAGAGACCCAAAACTCTACTGAATTTACTTTTGAGGCTAAAGTATTGTTACTCTAGCAAAATTGTTTTAACCTTCAACCATCAACCAACTAACAAGTTATAGGTATATCAAGACTTTAGCATTGTTATTTTGGAGTTCTGACCTCTTGAACCTAATCAGACCTATCTGCACCTTGTTCCCTTTCTATAAAATTCTTAATAGAACCCTCCTTTGACCATTCACTCATTCTACAACCTTTGTTTTGGTTACCTATAGAGTAAATTTTTACTCTACGTTGCATTTAAAATTTTAGTCACGCACTGCAATTTTGTTTCCCACATACTTTGGTCGTGGCAGTAGATTTTTGAAGCAGAGCACGGGTTTCTTTCCCGTCTAAGTGTCAGTGCAGTGGAGGCTGCCAAGTGGTGTAGTCTAAGCATGAGTCCTATTTCCCCTTTTTGTTTCCTCCTTGCATTTTTGCCTAAGTGTTGAGTTTAAGCAAAAGCTACCAAGTGTCACTTTCTAAAACATGGAGCTAGCCAACTAGCATCATCTGAGACACTTTCCATAATTTTCAAGAGAGCCACAGATCGTGCCACATATCCAATAATGGCTCAATAGAAGTCACCACGTGTCGGCATCTGCATCTCATATCAGCACCCGCATTTCATCTATTTTTTGGTAAAGGGTTTCAATAAGCTAAGTAGCAGGATCAAGCGGAAAGTGCCAGGTGGTAGTTGCGAGAGATCTTGAACTACTTTTTAGAAGACAGCAGAAGTCACCACGTGTCAACATCTGAAAGACAATTGGTTTAATGCCTAGTTTCAATGCAATGGTTCAATGTTTTGGATTCAATACCTTGATTAATGTGTAGATGGCACGCAGTGTTGAACCATTGAACCATTTTGGTTCATCGGGCAGTTTAAGGGAGTGTCCCAAAGACCAAAGGGGTTAAGTACCCTTTTGGAAGGTAGTAAGGCACCATTTCATTTTGTTTAAGTGTTGAAGAGAAGTGAAAAGTGCCAAGTGTCACTCTTTGAGCCCCTTCCTACTTCGTTCTTAGAAGAAGTGGAAGATGCCACGTATCTTCTCAAAAATAGCAGAGGCCACCACATGTCAACTTCTGAGAGATCATCTTCAAGCTTCATTGCCAAATAAAGATTGTGGTGGGTCTTGGGTGTTATTTCAAAGGTCTGTGAAAGTGCCAAGTGTCAACATGTGGAGACTGCCACATGCATCCATCCCCTTTTTTAAAAGTTGCTTGAGCAAGGAACGCAGTGAATTTTATTTTGTTAAAATTGTTAAGTATCAAAGAGGCAGAAAGTGCCAAGTGTCATTCTCCTGTGCCTTCTAAGCAAGAAGGGGAATTTTAGGAAATTGACTAAGTGTCCTCCATTTCAACAGAACAGACTATTTTATGTATCTGTTGTCGCAAAGCAAGATGGAGGGAAACTCGATGAGAGTTATTTCTGGTAGCTAGAACAGTTCATCGAGTAGTTTTGTGGAGCCTTCAAACATTAAAAGGGCCATCTATTTGTCCCCTATAAGCGGAGGTAGAATAAACAATTGAGCAGCTAAGCAGGTGATGGAATGAGGAAATTTAGGCATAAAAGGAGGTATTAGATAGGAATTGCCATGTCGCGGATAGGGCAGCCACCCCGCCCCAACATGACCCATCTTGATAGACCAGGATGCATCCAAGGCATTGAATGCACCGAATACCATGCTATTTTATTTGTAAAATTTGAGGCTATAAAGAGGGGTCAGGATTATTGTAAAAGAGGGGGCTTTTCTATAGTTTAGATTTTCTAAAGTTTTTGACTAAGAAGTATCATTTGCTTCTATCTCATTTTCTTGAGTTGTAAAGTTGATGTAACTGTGCATGTTTCTATGCCTTTTATGTGGCTAAATGAATTAAGAAGATTGAGCTCTATGCCTTTGTTGATATTATCTGTGTCATTTAATAAATTAGTCTGGACTATAGATTTTCTAGATTTGTGATTAGGAATGTCATTTTCTTTTATCTCATTTTCTTGAGTCGGAAGGTTTACATAACTGTACATATTTCTATGCCTCTTATGTGATTGGAAGATTCTTATAAGAAGATTGAACCCTATGCCTTTGTTGACATTCTTTGTATCTTATCAAAAGAAGCCTCTGTTATGAGCCTCTATTTCTATTTGTTCCAATCTTTTACATTGATCATGCATGTCTGCTCTTAAATGTGAATGAATCTTATATATAGTCTCATTGTGTTCAAGTTCGGATCAAAATTACACTCAGGTGCATCGCCATAGTTAGGTTTCAATTCCTGCATTTGCATTTTTGTTTAATTTTCTATCCTTTTCCCCCCACATTTGATACAAAAGAAGAGACTAGCTTCTCTAAAATTTGGAGGTTGTTTCAAGCCACAATATCCCACAACTTGAAACTTCCCATTGTTGTTGATTAGAATCAGGCACAAATTTTAAACATCAACATTACCTTCAAAAACACATAGGCAATAATTGATGGTTAACACCACTACCAATGGTCACCCCTAACCATTGATAGTTGTCCAACCATCGATGGTTAACTTAACCACTGATGGTTCACCCAACTATTGATGATCACTGTGGCACAAAATAACAAGTTATTTTCATCCCCTTACCCTCAATTAAACCTAATTTTTTATGTTTCTACCTATTCATAGACCCTTTTTTGATTGTATGAACCTAAATTCACCCACCTTAGCACAAGTATTGACCCACTTTTGCTATAGTTAGTCATTTTATTTAACAAGCAATCTACTTTCTTCTTGTATTATATTTCATTTACTTTATTCAAGTGCTTTGCTTTATCATTTCCAACTTGATTTTTATTAATAGTGGATTGACAGCCTCCTAACAAGTGTATGCTTCTTGGATCTAGCTCATACTAGGTAGTCCACTTAACTATCTTACTAATGATCCCTTTTGTTATTAATTTCTTATTTGTAGGCTATTATTTCCTAGCCTAAGAGGAGTTATTAACATTCATCTAGATTATGTATGCATCACCACTAGGTATTTCTACCACACCCTTATTACTAATTTCTTATCTTCTTCTAAAATTAAGAAATAAGCAAAAATTAAGAGAAAAAGTTCCATAATAATCACCCAAGAGCTCTCAAAGGGTATCTCACTACCTACACATATGATATGCATGTTATGGATATAAAATTTGAGGATGTAATTTGTAGGTTTTTCCCATTCATGTTGGAAGAAGAAATGTATGTTTGGTTAGGAGAGTTGGCACCTAGTTCTATTACTATTTGGAGTGATCTTGAGGAACATTTTTTAATTTGATTTAGTCCAAATATTGATGTTCATTATTTTTTAAAAAAAATTAACATATTCTATGAGGTTATCTATAATAGGTATGTTGGATATGAATTGTACAAAAGATGTCTAAATAGAAATCTTCCAAATAGGAACATAGTGGAAGGGTTTCCTTTTAATCCATGCATTGTGCACAAAGAGGAAGAAGAGATCCTAGATGAAGAGAATATTACAGCCATCAATGAAGAAATTGTAATGTTACAGGATAAATTGAGATACCAACAACAAGAAGAGGAACCCATCAAGAAAGGAAAATCAGATCATGTTGATTTCATCCCTGTACTTGATGAGATAATTGGAGAAAGAAATAATGACAGTGAGGAAAGTGTCAATTTAGAAGAACATTTTAAACCTTTGCAAAAAATCAATGATATATAATATGCTTAGGTAGAGGATCAGTTACTTTGCCTTGTAAAATAAGATATTAGCTCTAAAGATGGTGTTGATGAATCTTGTGACTACCAATTTGCATCAGAATCTCTATCAGAAGACTTTTTTGATGATTTTATTCCTGAATTGTTCTCTTCTGATCATGCAATATTCAATGTTGAGATTTTACATTATATTATCCCTGAGGTAGGTACATATTTTTATCATGAGGCAAATGACAAAGGTATGTTGGCTTCCCCTAATAATTTTGATTCTATTTCTGAGATCCCTTTCAATAAAAAAGGTATGTTACTTTCTTTGGTTATATGTTTAAATAATATTTAGTGTGTAATATTAGTGAATGGATTCTTGGTTATACTAATTAATGCATTGATATATAGATTTACAATATTTGTTGAAGGATTGGTAAATATATTGGTTAAGATAGTCAAGTTCAAATTGATTCATAATTTTGATTATGCATGAGTGCTTTCTTGGATGTAGTTTTCTATGTGCGTGCAATGCTTCCTTAGATACTTCACTATCCTAAGCTATAATGTCCTTATTAAGGGTGTGTAACAACTACTATAAAAGGAGTAACCTTTGTTTGAGGCTTGTGAATTTCCTACATCTTTATTTACTTAGACTTCCTAGTTGTGTCTGATTGTGTGTGCACAATTGCTTCTAGTAATAGACATAGGTTTTGAGAACACTTATCCTTTTATAAACTAGCCTGGGAAGTGATTCCTAAAAACCATAAAAGTTTTTTTTTGTCTTACCCTACCCTCATTTTTTTGAGTTTTTTTTTAAGACCTACCCACTTTATATTAGAATCCAATCACCCATATAACTCACGTAGAGATTCACTACCCTTTAGGAACCACACCTCCATCAAAAAACCTTATCAACAACCTGCATGCCCTACTAGCTATTCCATCAATTGTAATAGATTGCATACCTACAACTCACGCCTTTAAATATAGCTTATCTTCATTGAGATCCTAAAATGTTAGAGGATATCTTTTAAAGGTTGTGGTGTGCATAAAATCCACATCAACACTTAGCTCTTTATTTTGATAGATAGAAGTTGCATAATTACTAACTTGAATGAATTTATAACTTATTATTTGAATCTCTTCTACACTAATAATTTGTGTGGCCATAGGTTTTTCCAAACTTTCCATTTCCCACCTTAGGTAACCCAAGCCTTCATTTTCCTACCATGGTTCCTTACCCTTTTTAGTTTATTTTTAACCATCCCCTTATTTGTGTTGCTATCTTAGCAATACTAAATTATATTAGTTCAAATATTAGAAGACCTAGTTAGGGTTATTTTATTGTATTGATTACCTAGAGGCTTTGGAACCTTCTATATTGATGTTGTGTCATAATTGTTCCTCTTAATAGGTTTAGCAGATCCATTTGGTCATATCCCAATACATTAAGTATCAATGAGATCTATTTGATTTACCTTAACCAAATCTAGATCTCTTAGATAGGATAAGTTTTAGGTTAATCCTAACTCATTGCATACATTTTGGTAAACTCGATGTGAACTAACCATTACTTTTTCTCTTTCAACAAACTATATCAGTGCATGTCTCTCTAGTTTTATTCCTTTGTGATTTTTTAGCATACTACATCAATGCAAGTTGATATAGTATAATTATTTTGTGTTTTTAGAAAATTATATTGATGTGAATTGATACAATATTAATATTTTATGTTTTTTAGCAGACTACATCATTATACATCAATGGATCTAATATTTGTGTGTTTTTAGGAAATTATATCATCATGGGTCAATACAATTTTATTCCTCTATGTTGTTCCAACAGGCTACATCGACATAGGTTGATATAGTATTACAATTAGATTTGAATTTTTTTCTTTAGTCAACCAAATTATTGGCCAAGTTAGAACTAGCTTTATTTACCAGGTTATCTTTTGCCCAATTATATCGACCTAGTCTGATGTAGTTTTGCTTACTCATTTTTCTAATCAACTTTATTAAGCAACTAGATTTAGTTATGTATCTAAATTTTTAATTCTATCAAAATTTATTAAAAAAACTATATTGACCATGTCTAATTTATTTCTAAATTAATTTTATCTCTCTATCAAACTATATCAACCATGGATGATATAGTTTTGTGTTTGCATTTTTTTAACAAACTTTGTCAACCTCTTATTCTTTTTATCTATATTTACAAAAAAATTATCAACCAACATTGATATAATTATGTATTGTGTTAATAACTACATCGACATGCACTGATATATTTTTGTATGCTATCATTTTTCAACATAAACAAGGCATATTTTCCTTTATTTTCAGCACTTAATCAAATATTTGATTTCATGCTAATTACCTGTTTATTTCAATTCTTTGAAAGTTTTAAATTAATTTATGAAATTTATTTTCTCATTATTTGTATTTCTCTATAAACTATTTTTTGGGATTTTTCAAACTACTTATCTACTTTCGTGAAGGGAGACATATTGTTCTATTTACAATCCTTGTATATTATTTACAAACACTGTGGCATGAGGGGATTGCCCCAATACTCATAGCCACAATACAGAGATAAACATAGACTTTATTTTCCATGTGTCTCATGATATATAAAAAACACCTATGATTACCTTTTTATTTAACCTTAGGAAGTTAGTCATTCCTCTGATTTTATAGTGCATTGATAAGCAGTTAACACTGGGAAGTTAGTCTCAGCTTACCCTTGAAATTGTATTTAATGGGATATGGGAATGATACTTCCTCCATAGTTAGTGATTTGAAATATTAGGATGACATTATCCAATGGATAATAAAGTATATTTGAGACCCTTAAAATCAGTCACATCCTCTTCATACATCTACCTGTTCTTCAAATTAGATAAATAATTAGAAAAAATAGTTAACTTTCTAATTTGTTGCTTGATATTGTATTTTATATTATAGACTGTATCAACCAATGTTTATATAATTGTGTTTTATATGTTTTAACTACACCATCTAATGCTAATATAATTTTCTACGTGTGAACATACTACATTGACCATGTTTGATATAGTTTATTGAGTTTACTTTTCCTCTACCTCTGTTTATCATACCATGTCACCTAATATGGATATAGTTTATTCATAATATAATTAATTTTTTTCTATATATGACTACATAAACCATGCTCAATATAGTTTTTTCTCAACTATTTAGTTTATGTAACTGCATCGACCATAATTGATATAATACATTTTTTATGACTATTTCTAATTATCCTTTTCTGACTTTATCGATCAAGATTGATATAGTCTATGTTTTACATCTTTGTCTATGTAATTACATTGATCATGTTTGATATATTAGATTTTTTATCACTCTTTTTATTAACTACATTAACTAGGTTGATATAGTCTGTTTTGGTCCATACAATTCATTAACAATTACTTCCCAAACTACTACATTGTGGCAAGTTGATAAAATTTATTAGATGTAATCAATCACATATTATATCAATTATCTAATTTAATTAACATCATGAAATCACCTATTAGTATATTTCTTGATAGTCTTAACCCATTTATATTTTACATTGGTTACTCTTTCCTACCTACTTTTTCCACATATGAAGACCACACTTCATGTTGTAGCTTCTCCTAATAGACATCTAGAGCCATAAATCGTAACATGATTAAAATAACTCAAAAGGATGATCTAGATGATTCTCATATCTTCAATAACCTTGATGATAATACCATTTATACCCTAACATGAATGTTATTTTACCCAAACTTCCCTACTTCACCATTGAGACATGGATACTAACCTTGGAAACCCCCCTCTAGGTAATTATCCTATCACTAATCTTGGGAATTATCCTCCTACCAATACTAGAATTCACCCTAATATTAATAAAAATCCACCTATTGATACAACTCAAATTATTGCATAAATGGTTCAATAAATGAATATTATGCAAATAAATAATAGATCCTAAATGCTCCAAATTCAAAATCATATCTTATAAATGGCAAGTAAACCTCCCATTATCATGCCTCAACATAATAATAAAAAAAATTCTCCATCCTCTTTAAGATGCCAACAAGGAAATCATCCCTAAACCTCTCATGCATAACAAAATTCTTCAACATCTTCAAAATGAACATTTAGCTCCATTTATTATATCTATAGATATTGAAAACATTCTCCAACAATTATATATGATGGGACTAAGGACTCCACTATTTTCTTTAAATATTTTGATAATCCTTACAAGCAATGGGTTCAAACTAATAATTTTACTACTAATAAACTTCTTGTCAAAAAATTTATGGGAGATGATTTATAATGGTATAATTAACTCCCTCAAAATTCCATTTTACAAAAAGAAGATTTAATCAATGTTCTAGTTAAGAAATTTCAACACAGTGATCTTCCTTAAAATAACCTTAGCCATTTCATCAATGCTAAGTAATTACTTAATGAATCCCCACATACATTTGTAAAATTATGGAAATCATTAGTCATAAAGTAGATCATAACATGAGTGATGATAATATTTTCAAAATCTTTGTCACCACCCTTAAACCTTTTATTCAATATAAGGTTTAGATTTTATCTCCCCAAAATTTATAAGATGCTTTTGATCAAGCCAAAATATGATATTTTATCATGAATCAATTTTAACATTCTCATATTATCATCAATTATTTTTTCCAAACTTCAAATAACATAATAACCATTATAAAATTTAAATATATGTCTCCTCAAACTAAAACAAGAGCAAAAAAATCTGATATTCAAACTCCCTCACACCCACCCTTGAATGTGTTAGAAATGAGGAAGTTATTACCTCCATATAAACCTTTCATTCAAACTAACACCAATCCTCCATCATGGTATGATACTAAAAAAAATTGTTGGTTCCATGCTAACATTGCTCACTCTCATGAAACATGTCATGCACTTACAAAATTTGTAATTTCCTTCATGTAAGGAGATGCTTTTGATCACGATTTTATGATCAAGACTCATCACAATGATTATCTTAAATCCTCAAAAGATTTTTTTTTCCAAATATACAACTCCAAAATCTCATAAGTTTTCTTCTGATCCTAATACACAACATCTAAATGAAATTGCCTATGTTATTGATGGTAATTATGATCAATATTGCAATAATTATTAGTATGTAAACATGGATAAAGTCCATTCTCATTATAATCATACCCACATGAATCCCATCACCAAACCCAAGAATCCTTCTACTGAGGCACAACTTCTTAAAGATACTACAACTACTCCTCTATCATCTTCAGAACTAACCATTAGTGATGACCCACTTTCATAACCACAACCAGAACCTCAACCTCATTCTGCCATCCATATAAATATTATCATCTCTAATCAAACCAATATTCATTTTGGTTTTTCCTCTTATAAAATTCATTATAACATCTTAAAGGAACTTAATTCAATGCTTTGCAAAATTCATCTTATGGAATTAGTCACAAATTCTTCTTATTATCACAAGTTCCTTATGCAAAAACTGCAAGACATTGAGGATCCCCCATATAATGATTTTGAGATACCTAATTTACCTTTTGATGGCCCTCCACCCAAAAAGTTTCACACAATTTAAATGATTTCTTCTTCCACAAAACCCACCATAGAATTCCCTAAAGATTATATGATTAATGATGAAATTATTTTTTGATTTGATGATCTACCCCTCTTTATTAAAACTAGAATCAATAATAATTTAATTAGAAAAGTATTCGTAGATGAAGGTTAAAGGATTAAGGTTACCTCTCTTTAGATAATCCAATAAATTAGATATTCTAAAAAAAACCTCAAACAAACTCCATTTACTTTTTGTGGTTTTGATAAAACCAATAAAAACTTGGTTGTATTTGTCTCCCCCTCACGATTGGACCCAAATAATTCAAACCAAACTTATGGTCTTTTATCTTCCTTTATTTTATAACATGATTTTAGGTCATCTATGGACTCATCGTATGAGAGTTATCACATCTGGTAGCTAATGTTTTGAATTTATCCATAATGATAAACATTATAAGTGTGAAGCAAATCCAAACCCTTTGAGCATCCATCTTCCACATCCTAAATCTCAATATCACATTCCTATGATTTATCATATTAATAGCCCTCCTCTTCTTTAATTTGTAATTATGTATTCTAATTTACAAGTCACTTTTATAGATTTTGATGATGATGAACCTAACGAATTGAAAAATATTTGTAATACCACTCGATTACCTCCATATATAATAGAATGCCTCCCTCCTCTAATTCCATGAGATTTCATGATTCCCTTAATTTATGATATTAACAATAGCCCTCCCCCATGCAATGCATATGAAGCCTCTTACATAGAAGATGATTTTACTTGTAATGAATATGGGTGAGCCAAGATATTTCAATATCCTTTAGCCATGTCTCCTCTTACTTTAAATAACATAGGTGTATCAACTACTGATATCCATACTAAAACTAATGCATGTAATATTTCCCCATATTATGATGATGCCTAAATTATAGCCCAAGCCTAATCATGAGGCTTAGATGTAATGCATTATCAAAATACATTAGCGAAAATACATGCTTTCAATCATGATGTTCATGTCATTCATATATCATATGATATTGAATCATAACCTAAAGATTATGTACCCCCTACTAATCCACCATTGATATATAATTCATGGATTATCCAATTTTTTCAAGACTACAACATCTAATGGTATTGATCAGCTTAATACCGTTCAACCCACTTTTTAAAATATAAAACATTGTTGACCACATTAATGGTGTTCACACTTTATCTCATTTTTTTTATTGTGTTGAATAACCTGACATACTTCAATCATCAAACTCTAAATACATCAACCATAATCAATACTTGACTGATACATTTACTTTTGAATCATCACCTCTAGTGCCTATACTGACCAATTTGATATTGTCAATTCTATTCTTGTTTTTTATTAATTTACTAAAAATCCCATATAAGTTTGACATAAAATTAATATACTAGACTATATTGATCAATTAAATATAATCAACACAATCTCTACCTTATACTCAACTTCTCAACATTACCGTAGATGTTAAGGCTACTCCTATCAGACAAACACATTCTGAGTTTGACAATAAAAGTAATCAAATTATGGATCTTGAAATAGATGTCTAATACTATGAACATCTAACCATGATTTCCAGTGATTAATATATATTATAATTACTCCATGTTAGATAACCTCAACTTTCACACAAATATCAAAATCTTGGCCATTTTTAGAAAAATGATCCTTGTTTCAAAAAAATTATTGGTAGTATTGATCCTAAAATACATATTGTCTCCAAGCTTCTCTCAACTCCATATCATTTATAAGATGAAAATGGCATGCTCATTGAATAAACTATTATGATCAATTATGGTACCATGGCCACTTCTTGACCTAAGCCTCCAACCTTGGAATATCCTTGGCCATTTTCTATGTGGGTATTAGATCTCCTTGGCCAATTACCTTAATCACAAGATGGCCATGTTCTTCATCATTATTTCCACTAAGTATTTTACCAAGTGGGGGTAAGTTATGCCTCTTATAAATTTTACTTGAATTAATATTTAAAAATCCATTCTTAATGAAATAATTTGTAAATTTAAAATCCCTCACACCATTATCTCTAACCATATGTGGGAATTTAAAAAACAAAGACATGAAATAAATATGTAAAATTCAAAATCACACACAAAGTTTCCACACCATATAATCCTCAGTTTAATGGTCATGCTAAATCCACTAAAAAAATCCTTAACAAGATTTTTAAAATGAATATTAGATATTCTTGCTCTAACTGACATCTCAAGATTTATCCTACACTTTGCGATTATCATTCTAGCATTCATATTACCACCAAGGGAACTCCTTTCTCATTAGCATATGGTTCTAAAAATGTCTTACCACTAGAAGTTGCATTACATTCCTTATGAATTTATCCTCATGACATATCTCCAAATGAATATCTTTTTGAAGTTAGTCTTCATGCCTTATATTTCGTTGATGATTGATGTATGGGTGCACTAAAACATAATCACCAATACAAAACTCACATTACTAAATAACATAACAAAAAATTCAAAGTCTATAATTTCAATGTTGGAGACTTATTACTTAGGTTAGATTACACCCACGATAAAAATAGCGAGCACACCCAAAAGTAGTGGGGTCATTACCTAATCAAAGACATTCTTGGACCTAGTACTTATAATTTTACATACTAAGGAGGGACACTCTTCAAAGAACTAACCAATGTTTAGTTTTTGAAGAATTAATTTGATAAATTACATGTTATTTATGTATTTCTCTCCTAAGTATGATTTACTTGCACATTTCTACTTACTATTCTATATACTCTAAAGTTAACATTTGTTTTAGGTCTTACTTAGACTTTTTATTGTGCAACATAACAGCCACTTCACTTCCTTACACACCTCCAGGTTTTCTTTTTTTACACATTAGCTTAGTTATTAGCTTTAGTCCTTTGATATTTTTGTGTTTTTAACACCACTTGGTTTTTAGTTTATGATTTTTCATTATAATACCATGGATAGGACCCAGTTACTCCTCATAATCACCCATTTTCTTGTTTAATCAATATTTGAGTCTTTTCAAGTCCATGGTTATTTTTTATGACTTCATCAACTCTTTGGTTCATTTATATTACTTATACTTCTTTAATTTTTAAGTTACATGGAAATACCTTAGTTAAGTCCCTCTTTACAAGCACCCATAATTTCATTCTCTTTATTAGTCATTTTTACTTCCTACCTTAACTGCATGTCTTGTTTAAATGATAAGGCAATAGTCAAGATTCACGTATATTACACTAAAAATCAGTCATATTACTTTGTGGTAAAACTCTAATAGTTTATTTTCATTTATCCATTCACATATACCATTTATCATGATGATGATTCTTGCCTACTTTTCATTAAAATGTCTTTATTAAACATTTTTGTGATTTAGGGCAACCCAGTCATTCTATGCTCATTTCCATTATTTTTATAATCCACATCACTTTAGGAACGTGAAGGTTAGTTTCAATAATGCACTATTTATCACATGCATGTTCGGGAGTCTTAGACACCATTATATTTAGGATCTCTTCTCTAGATACCAAATGTAAGTTATCTTTTGATAGTCATTCTTAGCACCCATTCTTGGTTTTTTGAATTAGTATAGAAGAGGAGTGAAAAAAACCACAAAATTAAAATCCAAATCATACAATAAAAATAAAATTATAAAAAGGAAAATATAATCTTAAAATTTACATCACACCAAAATACATGATATTTACTCAGAACATCTCCTCTTCTAGTTGAAGCTAAAACTACACAGTTAGACTCATGATAGAGTTGAGGTCCATTAGGGTGTGGTAAGTTAGTAGAATGGGATAGGAGGTATCATTATCATATATATTCATAGTGATACATAATTTCTCATGTAAAAAACTATTCTTCATAGTAGAAAAATGGATCTGTAAGGGGTCGTGAGGAACAGGGTACATGTTATGGGAAGGTACGCCCATTTTATTTTTCATGCATACTAGCCTTCATGGGATGATACTTATACTTCAGTAGTTATCAAAAATTTCATGGTTAGGTCAATTTCTCTAAATTTTATTGATGTCAAAATTTTATTAATCTCACCAACTTGATATGAGTGTCTTGTTTCTAATAAAGACTATGTTTTCACCTTGGCACCACCCTCTTTCCCCAACCACCAATTTCATTTATCCTCTTGGTAGGAAGGTTTATTTATAAATATTTTAACAATATATATACTTCTTAGTATCCATATATTTTCTACATGTTCCTAATATAATAGTTTTAGTTTATCTATCATTAGAATAAAAGTTGTATCTTTAAGTTGTTGCAAGATGTTCTCTTGGTTATTGCCTTATCTTTATTGAATCTCTCTCTATTATATTTGGGACCTTGAGTTTTATATTGGAATTTTTATGAGACATTTCATCTTGGTTCTCTAATTATATCCTATTTTTCTATCCTTGATTGAGTATGGATTGTTACTTCTCTTTCATCGATGTTGTTTATTCTTACCTTTTTCTATTTTTTCATGTTTTGTTGAGTATGGATTGTTTCTTTTATTTCATCAATGTTTTTTATAGTAATCATTTTATATTTTTTCATATTTGATTGTGTATGGATTGCTACTTATTGTACATTGATTTTGATTACATTGTCTTATTTCATGATTCCTTGGTTTGATATGGATTGTTACTTTTATTAATTTGGATATATTTTTGGGTATTTCAATTATGATTAGCCTTGGATTTTTGGCTACCTAATTTTCCCTCTATCAATAATTTATCTTGGTCTTTTGGTCCTAACTTATTATTTGTCATTTTGTCTTACCAATTTTCCCAAGTACATAAATATATCATTTATGTTGATGTTTTTGTGATTGTTTATTTTTCTCTTTAGTCTCATATCCCTATGATTTGTCCAATGTAGTTATTGTGCCCTCCATGATCAAGACTATAAATATAACATGTGACCATTCAATGATAAAGGTAAGTCAAGATATGTCTATGGTATTTTCAATTATTTCACTTCCAACATTCCTTTCAGTATTTCATTTTGAGCTAGCTCAGTTACTATGTTATTTTATTTCTCTAAGCACCATCCCATGTTACACTTTGACATGATAAGCTTTGAGTGGGGCATATGTATACACAATATTTTTATAATTTATCATTTTCTTATGCTTTATCTCCTATAATGACCTGTCGAGTCTCAATATTTTTAAGTGAACACCTTAAAGGGTGCACTAAAAAAGGGGTGGGTAGACCAATGGTGCTTTGTGAGAGATATTTTTATTTATCTATCATAAATATTTCCACTATAATTCCCATACTTGATCCCCTAATAAATATTCCTCATTATAACCCCTAACTATACCAAGACCTATATTTTTTGACTTTATCAACCTGATCCAATGTACTGGTTATTCATTCCTACCAATTTTCAAACTAAATTGGCCTAATTTGATGTACTCTAAAATTTACAACAGATGCTTCACAACTATATCAACACTAGTTAACTTAGTTTGAGGTTAAACCATCATATTTTTAAATAAATCAAGGATGGATAATGGCATTAGATAAAACATAAGAAGGGTTAAGGTCATCCATCACTACAAATATAAGTCCCCATTTCAATCCAATGGAGAGGAATATCCATTTTTGCATTATCATTGCTCGTAATTCTACTTAAGTATAAATTTGAAGAAGCCATTGTTTGGATTTTGTCTTGGAGGGAAAAATCTTGTCTTGGATGTAATAGAGTAATTTTAACCTAGATCTTGATTCAAATTTTGTGATCCTTACAACCACAATAATATCTTATAAAACACCATTGTCTAAGGTAGATATTGAGGCTCAATAGGTTTCATTCAAGGTAAGTATATTCTAACCCTAGTTCTTTCATTTCATAAATATAAGTTGCATAATTATTAGCTTTAATGAATGTATAAATCCTTGTTTGAATATCCTCTACACTTATACTTATTGTGGCTTCAGAGTTTTTCAAACTTTCCATTTCTCAACTTAGGTAACCCAGGCCTTCATTTGCCTACGATGGTTCCTTACCCTTTTTAGTTTATTTTTAACCATCCCCCTTATTTGTGTTCCTAGCTTGACAATACCAAATTATATTAATTCTAATATTAGAAAACCTAGTTAGGGTTATTTCATTACATTAATTGCCTATATGCTTTAGAACACTATCTATTGATGTTGTGTCATAAGTTCTCATCTTTTTAGGTTTAGTCGATCCATCTAGCCATATCTCCATAAATTAAGTATCAATTTATTATATTGTATTTACCTTATCCAAGTATAGATATCTTAGATATGATAAGTTATAGGTCAATCTTAATTCATTGCATAGAAAGTTGAGATAGTTTTAAAGAGATATTGTAAGATTTTGTATCGAGATGTCTTACTCTTTATCTTTCATGGAGTTGAATGTAATGAATGATCTAATCACTTTGAATCTTGATCAATGAATAACTAATTAATGTGTAAATTATGTATTTATAATTACATGTTAGGTTTATAATGGATTTTTTATAACCAATAATCACATTTGCATCTCTTTTTCATATTGGGGAACTTATGATCCATTATCGAACCTCAGATGAGTGATTATATCTTTGGTTCAAGTGATAAGTTGTATGAGTGTTTTATCTAGTGAGAATAGTTAGGTCTACATAAGACTAGATTTGGTTGAAAAATAAGCCCAATAATATGATTATAAATCTAGTGATCGATCAATGGATAATTAAACTAGCTCATCATTTTGAATAGGAACTTATCTAAAAAATATGATGGGACAATGTGGATGTTGAAACAATCCTTTGTCATTTTGTGACCTCATATAATAAATCATTTTTTATTATAATTATTTTTAAATGAAATTTTTTATAACTTTAAATTATATCAAATAATAATAAAATATTAAACTATGATCTTATGTTAGTATTTAGTGATGGAAAGAGAGGGGACATTAGATGTTCCCAAGGTGGTACAATTTTGGTTCCCAAGAATGGGAATGAGCTGGGATATCAACCACAACTAAAAAATGTGAGTCATATTGGTCATTATATTCGCATGACATATTTGAAATAGAAAAAATATATTCAACCACTAACAATACATTATAAAATTGGAGATTATTCTACACATTAATATAAAATTTGAGTAAATTAAAATATTCAACCTCCAATTTTTAACTATTTAAATAAAAATGCAATTCAAATTAAAATACTATACATGCATTATGCCTACATCTTCACCAATTTTATTCTCTAAACAAGCTTTAAAAAAATAAGACTAAGTTTAAAGATAAGTAGATTTGGTATTGGATTGCTATAATAGATTCATATTTTTGTTTAACTTATAGACTTGATGGCTTGATCAAAAGACTAATTTGGCATGATAGATTTGATAAAATATAGGACATAGATTTTCCTAATATTTATTGGTTAGTTTTAATGGAGGATGAGTTGGTTATTTATAAAGAGGGGGGAAGGAAGATCAATGGCCAAAATTAAAAGTTGGGTGTAGGAATATCAATGGTGGAGAATTGTTCAAGGAATATACATTTTTCCCCTCTTTGAAAAGACATTACAAGTGGATAAAGTAGATGGAGTAATGGTATTGAAAATAAGAAAGATACTCATGGATAAATGTTAGTAAATGATGTTAGTGGACACATGATGCCCCCTCAAGGGGACATGCAAGGAGGTTAGAGGATGATGGCCACTTGAAAAGAAGAAATAAGGGGTAGGATGGATGAATTGACAAGGGTATGGGATGTTAGACAGGGGACTGATGAGGAAGAAAATGAAATTGACATGAGCATTGAGATAAAAATTGATGATGCCATAGCAAATACCTATGCACATGGAACAAAAATGATTGTGTCACAGTTATCAACACATCCGAAAGGGGAATCATGATTAGTTATCAATTCATCATTTAATAATGTCAATCTAGGGCTAGTGTCTAAGATTGTATGTAATAAGAGAAAGAGATCTCTAGCAACCAGTCTCTTCTACCACACTCCACACTTGTACGAATTGAAAATCACACTTATAGGAAAGTAAATCACACTTATAGGAAATAAAATCACACCACACTTGGAGGAAAGTAAATTGTTGAATTAAAAATAAAGGAATGTAAATTGTTGAATTGAAAATAAATGATAAACACAAAAAACACCTACGGGTGCACAAAAAACTTTACAAAAAATAAATAATAACAATTCAAAAACATAATTACATAATAAAGAAATAAATAAAAATACATTTATCCATATTTCTTGGAATGAGTGGCCAACTCAATCCTTGAAAGAGGATTTTAATCAAAACATTGTATTTGTGTCACAAAGCTTCTGAATGTATTATTTATAACAAATATTGATTACAATGGTGTGGGAGGTTGCATTTATAATCCCATGCTTCCAACCAAATCCTTATTAAAGAATAACAATCCTAGATTTTCTCCACTAAATATGGAGAGAAACATAACAAATTAGATATTCTAGTTTATCTCAATCTTCCACAAAATATGGAGAGAGATGTTATTATCTATCTACAACATAAGGTCAATCTTCATGAAATATGAATAGAATTATTTATGGAATAAAATTATACAAATCTAAATTTAAATATAATCTTGAATTAGTCTGTAGATAGACCTGTATAATCCATAGATATGCCTACATAGTCCATAGATTTTAGAACTTGTAGAGTCTATAGATTTCAGACCTGTAGATTCCATATATTTTAGAACCTATAGAGTTCATAGATTTCAAACCTACAGAGTTCATATATTTTAGACCTATAGAGTTCATAGATTTTAGAACCTACAAATTCCATAGATTTTAGACCTATAGAGCCCATAAATTTTCTCCAAGTTATATTCTTTGAATTGTTGATGACTATAATGCCTCTCTTGACATTTTGATGCTTTGAATTGGTCTTCAATCAATGAACTACATGGATGTAGAGCTATTGACCGAGTCTGTAGATATGAATTGAGTGAGTCCATAGCTATGCCTAGAGTGCCTATAGCTCACTTCAAAGCTGATATTTGGTTGTATCGTCATGCTCAAGTCTAATATAGCTTATTATGGGCTATATATACACACATTAATAGTTTTATTCTAAATATTTAGTAACAAGAATCAACAAACAAGAAGAGAACAATTTATAAATAAATAACCAATATATAGTTCTCTATTTCATTCTAAACAAATCATAAGTTCAAAAACTACACTTAGATCCACTTCTTATGCAAGGAAAAAGGATGTTATTTCATGGATATAATGAGCCATTTTATGGTCTCATAAAATCAACCATAACATGATGATGATTTGACAAAAATATTCAAGCTTTAGACATATCCCAGGTAAGGACACATGTCATGGAGAGCTTTAAACCAAGATGATTGATAGATAAGGCCATGATATATTGACATATCCCAAACAAGGACACATGCATGGGAGAGTATCAGGCCAAAATAAGATTGATTTTATAATATTAATAATGAGTATAGCTGAAATTTAAAGTCAATAAATATGATGAAGGTGTTAGGGAAGTCCAAGAACAAACACACCTGTTCTGATTCCTCTTGTTGGATCTTGCTCCTCAGAAAGAGCACAGTATGATTACCAAATATAAGCAATTATAAATGCAGAAATAACCAGAAATACAAGTAACTAGAATTCACCAATAGCACAGAATATGAGAGACAATACACTATCTTGTATTAACACTTCACAAAAAAGAATACAACAAAGAGCCGCCACACTCTTTCACCTTACAGAGGTTTGCCACACCTCAAGTGTACAGTAATTCTTCTCACACACACTCTCCTACACAAAAAATGGTCCCAACAACCAACTCACAAACAGAATTGGTGTTCACCTCTCCAACCAGTCAGTAATAACCCTGCCGATACACCAAGCACTCTATAGCACTTCAAGCTGATCTCCCATGAACCTGCAACCTGCAATTCAACAGACCATACTCACATGTAGATCTCCAATGAGCTTGCAACACCCTGCAACTCAAATGATCTTACAATAATAGAAGGAGCTTCCTTGCCTTCCTTATCTTGTACATAAATAACAATACATGCCAATGGGTCTATAAATAGATCCCAGACTCAAACAATAACTTAGACTCTTAATTTAGACAATTATCCTCGTAGCCAAAGACTCTAGCTGGCCTTTACATGCAAACACTTTGTTTACTTAACTAACTATTCGTGTAATGAGTAGTTCTGGAACACACAGGCGACCGATGCCGGTCCCTGCTAGTCTGGTTCTACCAACGTCGGCCGACTTCCTACCGTCGCCGGTGGCCTTCTGCACTGGTCACGACTGATGTCGGTCTTGCTGCCGATGTCGGTGCTCCTGGATCTCAGCAACCTTCTTGTTCCACCTGTTTGCAAAGAGTTGAAGCTTTTAGCTCCACAACCCAACAATCTCCCACTTGGAGATAAATAGCTGCAACCTGTACTTGTACCTGTACTCAGTCTAGTTTGTTCCCTTGGCTTTGTATCCCTCCTCAAGATCACTCTTGAAGACTAACCACCACAAATCCCGTGGTGTAAAACCTGTCACCCAAATCACCTGCCACATCCACATCTACAACCATGTAGAAAATAACCTGAACCTGCATAGCATGTGCACCTGCTGCTAGTCCCTGTAAGAATCCACTGAACTGCCCTCCAATGGTTCTCTCCCGGATTGGCTCCAACTTGTGACAACTCCCACTGCTTGGGAAAACTCAGGTTTAGTACATACCATGCACTCAACCTCATTATGTGAATCAAGACACCTATTCTAAAAACTGTCCAACCATCGGTGTGCTAACCGGTTTCACACAATCATCCTAAAACAAAGTCAACATATGACCTACCATGTCTCTAGAACACACTCATGCCAAAGAATCTTGTTGCTCCTAGATTCTCCATGACAAACACCTGAACTAGCTTTACCTTTAGTTCAGCAATACCTGTATATGTAACCCTGCAACAAGCACATCATACAGTAATAGGATAATGTAGCTAATATTATCCAACCTGGTAAAGAGAAACACAATGATCAAACCTCATTGCCCTGCAGCTTATACAAGACCATATACCCTGATCTTCCATCTCACGTATCCATTTTCGCTCTTCTTCATCCTGAACATCCATTCGTCTCTCATTGCTTTCTTCCAGCTGGCTACTCTACCCAAAACCCCTATTTGGTTCTCCTCCAAGGAATCACATCCTCATCCATGCCAAGCTCCCACTGTTTCCTGGATCTACCTATTCTACTTCTTCAATAACTCCCTGGTCCTATGCCATAAGTGAGCAACAAGTAGTGTAAAGAAGGGAAATGACAAATTTAAGAACTTACTTATACCTTCAGTCCTCCATATGGGCACTTGAGACTCCTTGACAGCTTGCTGTCCACCCAAAATTCATCTCAGTAATCGATGCCGGTCACATCTTAGTCTGCAACCGACTAATGTCAGTTCCCTGCGACTGCCTCCTTATCGTATCATTTTCCCCTGGCCGACGCCGGTAGTAATCTACCCTGAGTCACCGACGTCAGGCTGCACATAGCTGACGTCGGTCCCTATCTGGACGTTGATGCCGATTTTCCTGCCGACGTCGGTCTCTGTGTTTTTCTTGTGAGACCTGACTTTTTCCCACGAGCTCTTTTTGGATCAAATCCTTGTCCAAAACACCCTTGCTCTGCTCATAATTCTTCTGCATCTTGTGTTGAACTCTGTCTATCACTTTCTCCTTGAAAACCAAGGCTTTCCTATTCTTGTCACTAACATCGAATTCCTCAAGAAACGTCACCTTCTTCTTCTGCATACAGAAATCATGATCCATACCTTCCAAATCTGAAAGCGTATCCTTTGACTCAAGAACAAGCATCTCCTTCTTATCTATGTGACCAAGCCTATCAAGCCACATCTCTGAATCTATAGCTGAAGTAGGTAACCCAGAAAGAGAATCAGTAGTACAAGTAGATAGATAAAGTGTACCTACTTTCTTACCTCTAGCTACAACAAGTGTACCCTTGGTAACCTTCCAAGAGTCTGCTGTGAGAGTTACTGTGCAACCCTCATCACCCAAACTTTTAACAAAAATCAAATTCCGCTCCAGAATTGGGACGTGCATGACCTCTTTTAACACCCATGTGTTACCTGTCTGCAGTTTCAGCTTCACTTTCCCTTTGCCAACAATCTAACAAGGCTTACCATCCCCTACATAAATTTCTCCAAAATCTCCCTGGACATACTCATGAAAAAATTCCCTATGTGGGGATGCATGAAAAGAGGCACCAGAATTTAAAACCCAAGATTCTACTTTATCCAAAGAACATACCAGAGCATCCCGTGCAGCGCAATCTGCAACATCTGCTTCTTCTTCATGTTCTTCATGCTGATCTTCACCTGATCTACAATCTCTCTTTAAGTGCCCTTACTTTCCACACTTCCAGCAGGTTATTCTGCCATACCTGGACTTGGATCTCTTGCCTGTCTTGGACCTTGATCTCCCATGCTCTATCTTTTTCTTTGTCTTTTTCTACCTTCAACACTCAAAACATTTCCTGATGACTCACCTGTACTTTTCCTGCGTATCTCTTAATTCAAGATCACACTTACAACATCATCCACTTTTAAGACTTTTGAAGGAGACACAGTATTAGAAACTGCCATTACCAAACCTTCCCAACTTTTAGGTAATGAACACAAGATTAAGAGAGCTCTAACTTCATCATCAAATACAATATTGACTGAACTTAGCTAGTTTACTAAACCATGGAAATCACTAAGATGGTTATGAATAGATCCACCTTCCAACATTTGTAAATTAAATAAATGCTTCATAAGAAATACCTTATTTGACGCTGAGGGTTTTTCATATAAATTTGCCAAAGATTCCATCAACTCCACCATTGTCTTACACTGTGATAAGCTAGAAATCACAGATGAAGCAAGACTCAATCTAATAGATCCCAGAGCCTTCTGATCAAGAACCTCCCATTCTTCATCTTTCATATCCGAGGGTTTGCAAGTAACCCCTCCCAACGATAAGTACAAATCTTTTTGATATAGATAATCCTCAATTTGCATCCTCCACAATTGGTAGTTCTTGCCATTAAACTTTTTCATTCGTAGTTGACTGTCTTCTGACATTGCTCAACTCCCACTCAAACAAAAACCCTGTGAGTAACCTGTAATCAAAACTCACTAACCAGATATAATCTAATCTATTAGTATCTCAACCAACAGCTCTGATACCAATTGTTAGGGAAGTCCAAGAACAAACACACCTGTTCTGATTCCTCTTGTTGGATCTTGCTCCTCAAAAAGAGCATAGTATGATTACCAAATATAAGCAATTATAAATGCAGAAATAACCAGAAATACAAGTAACTAGAATTTACCAATAGCACAGAATATGAGAGACAATACACTATCTTGTATTAACACTTCACAAAAAAGAATACAACAAAGAGCCACCACACTCTTTCACCTTACAGAGGTTTGCCACACCTCAAGTGTACAGTAATTCTTCTCACACACACTCTCCTACACAAAAAATGGTCCCAACAACCAACTCACAAACAAAATTGGTGTTCACCTCTCCAACCAGTCAGTAATAACCCTGCCGGTACACCAAGCACTCTATAGCACTTCAAGCTGATCTCCCATGAACCTACAACCTGCAATTCAACAGACCATACTCACATGTAGATCTCCAATGAGCTTGCAACACCCTGCAACTCAAATGATCTTACAATAATAGAAGGAGCTTCCTTGCCTTCCTTATCTTGTACATAAATAACAATACATGCCAATGGATCTATAAATAGATCCCAGACTCAAACAACTTAGACTCTTAATTTAGATAATTATCCTCGCAGCCAAAGACTCTAGCTGGTCTTTACATGCAAACACTTCATTTACTTAACTAACTATCTGTGTAATGAGTAGTTCTGGAACACACAAGCGACCGACGCCAGTCCCTGCTAGTCTGGTTCTGCCCTGGTCACGACCGACCTCGGTCCTGCTGCCGACGCCGGTGCTCCTGGATCTCAGCAACCTTCTTGTTCCACCTGTTTGTAAAGAGTTGAAGCTTTTAGCTACACAACCCAACAGAAGGAGATGAGAGAGAATAAATGAATGATCAAGTGACCAAAATATGAATGGGAAGAATTACATTACAATGCATTAAATTAGTGATACACAATGTGATTAACAATGATGAGGCCCCTAACAAAGATAGATGCAAGGGAGTGAGAGATGATAATAAACTTACAGTCTTAGTCATGCTTTAATTGAAGGAGGAAACCATAAACTTTAAATGATGAATTGAACAACTAGTAATAATGGATGGTTGATGGAATAAAAGATAGATATTGTGATTTATTGAGCCTAATTGATAGGTGCAAGTGATTGATGAAAAGATTAGGGGCATCATGTGTGGTAGGGATGGAATTGGATGGTTTTGATAGTGAGGTAGAGGATGTGGATAAGTGATATATGATGAATGTTGTGACTAGGCAGAGATCAAAAATGGGGTTCAATAGCTGCATACACCTTTGGATATGGTGGAGGGGACATTTTTGATTTGGTCCATATGCTAAATGAGGTTAAGGGATCCAAGCCCTTATAACTTATATTCTCTTTGATCCAAAGATTAGAAGGATGATCAACCACTTTACTTTTGAATTATTTTAATTATGCAGTAGTTGGTGCCACAACAACTTCTTGGTTTGCTAACTTGATTGGGTTTTTATTGCTCCCTAGTTTATGTAAATAGGCTTCACTAGGGTTATTTTCCTTTAGACTTAGATGAGGATTATTTTGAGTAGGATGATCCCATGGTACGTCAAGGATATTTTTACTAGGGGATGACACTTTTTGACTTGGTCGATAATAAATCTTTTCTTGACTTTGATTGATTACATTTAGATTATAGTTGACTTGATTATTTGAATTGATTAGTTGATTACTATCTTGGATCCTTATAGATTTGACACATGATATTGCATGCTAAGTGGAATCAAACTACGTATGTCCTTGTTTGTCCCATTTGGGGAGTGGGATGAAGGGATTATCAATAGAAGGTGGATGATTAGGGATGTGTGGTAAAAGGGGTGGATTAAGGGGATAATGAGAAACATAGACCTCATAAAAGTGACTAGGAGACCCAACCTCAACATTAGATAAAGTGTCCTCAATAATATCAAAAGGATCACTAAGATTCTTTGTAGAATTATCATCTAAAGTTGATTCATATCCAGCTTGATATTCTTCAACTGATAGAGCATCTATGAATTACGTTATGATTTCATCATCCTGAGATGGATCAAGAGCCATGCATTCTAACTAGTCAATATTCAAATTAAAGATATCATCAAATAGATAGGTGTCATAATGAATCTCATTATCTCTAAGGGATGATGATTTTGACATGGACTTTGATTCATATGTTGATCTTGGATATGATCTTAATGCAAATGACCATTCTGATGCTAAATTTGATAGGGATGTTGATGAGGTGATGTTTCCAATAGATGATTTTTAATAGTATCCATATTATTATTTACAAGTACCTTCTTCCCATTGGTTTTATGAGTGGATGATTTAGGCTTAATTGATTTGTGAAAATGGGGGATTTGATGTGAATAGGATATAGGGATGATTTTGTTAGGTATGGTGGTGGTATGGAGAGGATCTGGGTCATGACCTTCATTGAATAGGTAAGAAGCTTGATCATGGTTAAGAAGTGCCTCTTATCATACACCTTTTTGCACACTCCTAGGTGTAGATGTATTGAATTCATCCTTAATTTCAATATTTCCATTATCAACTAAGTTTTGGGACATAATCTATAAAAGGACAAAATATATTACTAAAATACCCAGGGACTTTATGGTATAATTTTTTTTTGCTTGATACCATGAGGGTGTATGTTTGGACAAATCTAGAGGTCTTATTTTCGAGTAGACAACCATGCCTATGGCCTCTAGTTTCCAAAATAGGGATTCTATAGATATTGGGAAATGGGTATATTGCTTGTCTATAGTGTTATATGTGAAAGTGTTGGATTTAGGAGTAGAAGAATGTGATGGTGATGTCATGATATCGGGGGATGGGAGTGTGTGTGATTGTTTAGAAAATGAATGGGAATTAGATGAGGTTAAAAATATAGGCATCCTTTTACTAGTAGGATGGGGGATTTGTGATGGTATATGATTGGTAAATAGAGGATTTGACTATGGATGGGTATGAACTAGAGGTAAGGTTAAATGAATGGGGTCAAAGCCTTCAAGAAGTTGGGCACCCATTTCAACTAGTCATAATAGGACTGCATTTTTGTTGGCAATAATACATTTATTTAATAAGGCAATATCTTTATGAGTATATTGACTAGGAAGGTCATGACCAAGAATAGGACTAATTGATGGGGAATCAAAATGGGATTGGTTGTCACAAGAATTAGATGTAAGGGTTGATGAGGTATATTTTGGTAGGTGACCTTAGGTTTATGGGTTCAAAATCATTTGAAAGGTGAGAACCCATATCCAATAGCTATAAAAGGCACTCATCCTTATTAGCAAATATATAATTATGAAATTGAGCAACCTCATCACTTTTATATTGGGGAACATTATGACTATGGTTATGATGAATGGACAATGGGGTGAATTGTTACATCCTAAATCTTCACTAACCAAACTTGTTTGATTATCTATGGATATTTTTAGTTAGCAATTTGATTTGGTTATTATTTCCTAAAGCTATGAGTTATATGTTGTTATGGGATAGTTAAATATTGCTTATAAGACATGATTTCATTACTATGAGTTAAATATATTATATATTATTACATTATGATCATGTTGACTTGTTATTTCATCAATATTTTATGATGTATATATGTCATGATGTTATCATCTAACTACCTACTTGTTGTGAGTTTGACACAATAGAGCCTCATCCTTTAGAGGTTGACAAAGAGAGAGCATCATCAGAGAGGGTGGTGTAGATAGATTTATTTGTGGGTGATAGAGGAACTTCTAAAACCCTACACACACCACATTAAATAGTACATACTAGATGCACAATATAATGGTGAATTTTAATATGTTTATGGTAATTAGTTGCAGGTGGAAATATTTACGCATGGTTAGATTAGTGTAATGATGATGTGGAATTAATTTTATGTGTTTGTGTTATTTAGGATTTCTATTTAGTCATTATAATCATTTTTATGTACTAAAATGATGGAATATATATCATTGAGACATTATTATTATTAATTAACAAATATACTCTAAAAATTTATAAATAGAGAAAAAGTAGAAAAAGGGAATAAAATGGAATAAAAAAATGAAAAGTTAAAATAAGGGGCAAGCTTTTTCTAGAAAAGAGGAAAATAATTAAAAAGAAAAAGAAAGATAGTAATTTATTGATTTAGGATTAAAAAAATAAGATAAATCCATTTTTAATTAAAAAAAGAGTGTTGCATAAAGAAGAGAAGAAAGGCAAAATTATAAGAGGAGAAGACAGAGTGTGGAAGTGAAGAGGCATAGAAGAAAAGGAGAAAAGACAAGGAAAAAAAGATGAAAGACAACAAATCATATAGTTAAGTAGGCAATGCAATTCAATTCTATATAATCATGTTGAATATTTTAGCATTTAGGTAACATAAACAGTGACTTACTTATAGGTATGAATTATGTGCATTGGTTTAAAATTGAATATAATTATGTAAAGCAACTTGGTTACCCTGTCCTTGTATCAACCTATGTGTGATTTCTGTAACTGAACAATGACTTATATAGGCTAATCTTGTTATCATTTTGTATATGCAACTAAACTAGAATAATCCTACATTTGATAAATTCATTACATAAATATAGGGAACCACATCAAGTTGTATAACTTTAGAAAACCTATATGTATGAAGTTCTCCAGTTGATATAAATATTCCCTCTAGTCACTGGTCTATATCCAAACTGTAACACTAAAAATATATATAATGAATTAAATCAAATGTGAGGATGATCGACAATTAGTTTTATTAGACTGAGAATGAATAAAACTATGTATATGTGTGTTGGATGATTTGATATTATTAACTTAGATCAAAGAGAAAGTAGTAATGAATCTGATATTAAAATAAGATATAATATATTAAGATGAGCTATATTATTCAAACTATGAATAAAATAACTTCATATTGGTTACTCTAGTCAACCCAACGATTTGAAATATCACAATTGAAAAATGAGTTGTGAGTTGACCCAAAGTGAGCTGAGTATATTTAATTATGACTAGAGTTTATGTGTTTCTTTTATGTAAATTAGCTCATATAGATAACATCGGTTACTATGTAGAGGGGATTTGGAATTATGAAATCTGGTTTCATAAATAATTTATTATAACTGATGTAATTTGGTCCCATAAAGTCTCCAGCACCCTAGTTAATAATAAATTATACCAGTAAACTAAAATTATCAACCAACACATTCTTTAAAAAAATATTTAGTATCGCCACCCCCAGTTCTTGTCAAATAATGGTTATACAGAGATATAAAATATACATCATCTTGGTGATATGTAATTTTTAAATTTGAATATATATTTACATTTCAATGATGTACATCAAATAAAGTAATCCAGTGTATAAGTAATAAAACACAACACTTTAATCCAATGACATGGTGGTGATATATTCATAATAATATATGAATCATTCATATATTCATGTGTAAAAATATCTCTATGAGTGTTCATAGATATTTAATGTCAAACTGTCATTGACATGAGCATATCATTCTTTTAAACATTAGGGCATTATTATCAAATCGTAGATTTATATTTATGATTGTCATTGCCAAACTATAAATTGTTATGTTCCTATATTAGTACATTCTTTTAAATAGGTATCTTGTTATTCCATTCACTTTAATTATGTGAGGCATAAATTATAAATCAAATTATCTTGATTTTAAGTAAACAAGATAAAAAATGACAAATTATAAATAGATTATATATGCCTCTTCATCTAAGATAAAATAATGATCGTATCTTTACCTATTTATACGGTATTAGGTTTTCTTGTTATGACTATAAATTTATGTGAATATGTTTATTTAATCCATAATATTATGAGGATATTGATATACTCAATAATATATTGTCAATAAGTTAAATTGATCAAGTAATCAACAAAGAATTTTAAAAAACTATTGATATCTAAATACCCTATCCATATATGTTGTTGAGTATATATGTTTATATAAAGGAAATATACCTATCTAAAGATTTAGTATTTATCATAAGAATATAAAACATAAGGGTGTATTGGGTTGTATGCCTCTAAGTTTTGTTGACATATATAAAAAAATTGGTCATAGGACTCTGAGAGTTGAGGAACTATGTCAACATAAATATAGACTCCTAACCAAGCATATAAATGAAAGGTCATGTTCATACAAAATATAATTAGGATTATGAGACATTTGATCCTCAGAATTGTTATGATTGGTTGTTTGTAGTTTAGTAGTTGTGCTCTAGAACAATGGACTATGATAATATGGGTTATCAAAGAATACATTATATTGGAAAACTACTTATTGGAATTAGAAAGTTTTAGTCTAATTGTAAGTTATACATAGATGGTATAAATTATAATTGTTATTCTTATGAAATAATGTTATGGAGATTCATTCATATGTTGATGGAATAAATGTATGCATTTCGATTATTCATGTGTTTAACATGTTTTATGATTTTCAGTAGGATGTAACCTATATGAATCTATTAGTTATATTATGTTAACCAAGTCTCGCATTGTTAGTACTGAGTAAGTAGTGAGATAGACTTCACTAGCTTATTAGCATCACAATACTAGATGAAAGTAATATGATCAATTGGTGTGTTTAAAATTGACTAATCCTAGAGATCATTAACTATTAAAATTTTTGTCTATAGTAATATTGGTTAGACATTATAATTTCATGTGTATGATTTACATATTTATGTGATATCTTGTTATAACAAGTTTCTTTATGGTGCACTACATGTTTTATTAAAAAATCATAAAACACACGGGTACTAGCTTGTTTCTCTAGAATCCCACACTATCACTATACACTCATCCATGAAGGGAGGACCATTCCATCATGGAGAACTATGCAAGGGATTGATAGTTAGTGGTTGGTGTAGAAAAGCACTCAGATGATGCTCTCCTTCTCCATAATAATACTTATTTAGAGATGACACTTGAAATTGCCATAAATACTAGAGTTTGGGAAAAATCATGTTTCATGGAGCCACGTATCTTATATTTGTACATTGTATTGTAATTATTAATAAAATATTACTTGATGAGTTGTAATTAGTTGCTTATTATTTATTGACAACAGTGATTGTATGATTGTACTTATTGTGGTTGGAAGTCTGTAGTTACTTTCTATATTTAGTTATGATGTGTTTCTTATGATGATAGTGATAAATGATGAATAATGTCACATGCTTATTTTATATTTATCATATTTATAGTATTTTATATGGATCACTAATTATATTATCATGGTGTAATCATATGAAAAAATATGTTATTAATTTTTTTTTTAAAATCATGTATTTTTAGCTAGATCCCAGTGGAGATATTACATGTGGTATCAGATCTATAGCTCAAATTCTAAGACATAATGATTCCACTAAAATTTTCATATCCTTATGTTGATAAAAAGGAGGATGTTGAAAACTAAAGTATCTAGAGAGGGTTCATAAAATGTCAAGGATAGTAATCATCCATTTGATCCTAACTAATTTACCACTGAGTAAGCAGTAAAATTGGATCAAATTCTCATAGCCATGAATGAGACTAAGGACTAGATTACAACCCTTGAGAAGTTAGTTCATGGCCATGAAAAGGAAGAACATCAAGAAGAACCTGAAGAGCATCCCATTGAGTAAGAAAACCCTTAGGATGCAAGAGATAAAGTAGCTTTAGAGTTGGCTAGAGTTATGAAAAATGTGAATCCACCTAAGTTTGATGGAACTATTTTGGGTGATGGAGCTGAATCACGACTAACTAAGATGGAGAAGTATTTCAAGATTTAAAACTAATCTAAGATCACTAAAGTAGTATGGGAAGCATACCAGTTGGCTGGTGAGGCAGCTATGTGGTGGGCCAACAAAAATTTGGAAATGAATCTTACTTGACCACCACTACTTGGGAGTAGTTTGTGACTTTGTTAAGGTCATGGTGGCTTCCATAATTATACTTTGACTAGAAGCTTATAGATTTCTAGAATCTAAATCAGGGAGACTTATCAGTGAATGAATATTAGGAATAGTTCACCAAACTTTTGAAGTATGTACCTCAGTACTAGGAAGATGAGAAGTTCAAAATCAAAAAAAATATCATGGGATTTAAACCCTAGATCATTAGAGAGGTGGACATTTATGGACCTTATATAATGGACTAGGTCTTCGATAAGGTAGTCAAATAGGAACAAAATTTTAAGTCTCTTCCATAGGCTAGGGACAAGTTCAAGAAAAAGTTTGGAAATCCTAAGTCAACTTTCAAAAATAAGAATTGGAAATAGAGGATTAGAGACTCTAGGAAGCAGTTCAAAAGTTAGAATACCAAATTCAACAATGGCTTAGGCAATAAGAAATCGGGTAATAGTTTCAAAAGTCATTTCAAAAGAAACCAATAGGCTGATAGGAAAGGACCACCTAGAGGTTTCTTCATTTATGGAGATGACCACTATGCTCATCATTGTACATAGGATAAGTAAAAAATAAATGTTTTGCTCCTTAATAGGGAACTTTTTGGAAACATATTCATGCAGTAGTTGATAATAAACAAATTAAATTTCAAGCATCACCTATAGAGCTATCAGGTATTTTACATAAACACCCTATTTCCATTTTGATAGATATAGGGGCTACAAAATATTTTATAGATCCTAAAATTCCTACTAAGTTATCAAGAAGATCTGGAGTAATGGTAAATGCATGGTCAATATAATATAGGAATGATTCAAAATTCATGATTGACAATTGTTTAGTCAAAGTAGAGATTAGTTTGATCAAATTCACAATAGAAGTGGATCTGTATGTAACACCACTAGGGTAATATGATGTGATCTTAGGAGTCAACTTTCTTGAAAAAAATAAGGCCAAGGTTGATTGTTAACTAAAGAAGGTTGAGTGTCTAGATGATTCTTAAAATAAGACAAATTTAGGGTGAGAAAAGAGAGTTGAATCTTAGGTAGATTTTATGCAATGCAACTCAAGAGGGCCCGAATAAAAAGGTGTCAAGCATTTATCATCAAGATAAATGAAATAGAGGAACCCAAGGAACCATATCTCAAAGATTATCCATTCCTTAGGAATTTTTATGATGTGTTTCCATAATAATTATTTGGATTGTCTCTTAGATGTGAGTTTGACTTTTCTATCGATATCATACCTAGATCAGAACCATAGTCTAAAGCACCTTATAGGATGACAACCACTGAATTGGTCAAATTAAAGGTTCAACTCTAAGAATTTTTATCAAGGGGGTTGATCAGGCTATAAGCGTGTCACCATGGGGTGCACTAGTTGTATTTATTAAGAAGAAAGATAGTACTCTTCAACTTTGCATTGACTATAGAATGTTGAACAAGGTAAATATCAAAAACATGTATCCACTACCTCATATAAATGATTTTTTTAATCAAATTCGAGGAGCAATGGTATTTTATAATATTGATCTTAGATCATTTGGCCTTATCATCAATTTCTTCTATCAAATTTATTGTTTGATGATCAATTATATCTCCTAAAAGTACTGACTGTTGGGGATTAGATCTTGTCACTTTGGCAACTATTTCACACAACTTAGAAATGTGCTCCTTTAGTTTAGATTTATTAGCCTTTTCTTCATCAAGCTTCTGAAAGATGGTATTGATAAGATTTTGTGTGTCTTGCTTCAGGCCTTCTGTAGTGACTTTCCCTAGGGATACCTTTGTAATTATCAAGTCTTCTTTAGTGATTTCATTTGTATACTTACCCTATAGAGGAACTGGTATCTCTTCAAATTTTTGACTTGAAGGCTCAATTATCAGTTTTGAAGTCACTCTAGAAATCTTGGGATTTTTACCCTTATGATCAAAAAATTTCAAAAATTGCAAGTCTATCTCTTCTAAATTTATTAGTTAAGGATAAGGGATGAGGATATTCCAAAAATAATATTCAAAATTTGGTATGGGCATTATGAGCTCATAGTATTGCCATTTGAGTTGACAAATGCTCTAACAACATTCATGAATCTCATGAATAGTGTGTTCATAAATTATCTAGATCACTTTATTTTGGTCTTTCTTGATGACATTATTATATACTCTAAGAATGAAGAGGAACATCTTCAACATCTAGAACTGCCTCTGCAATGGTTACAAAAGCACAAGTTATATGGTAATTTATCTAAGTATGCATTTTTCTAAGAGAGAGTGCAATATTTGGGACATATTATCTCTATAGAAAATATCTCAGTAGATCCAACAAAGATACGATCCATTATGGAATGGCCAATGCCAAAGAATGTGCATGAAGTAAGAAGTTTCATGGGATTAGCTAGGTATTACAAGAAGTTCATTTTGAAATTTTACAAGATAGCTAATTTGATTACCTCTCTACAATAGAAGAACCAAAGTTTTTCCTGATCAGATAAATGTGAAGTAGCTTTCTAGGAATTAAAAAGAAGGCTTACTTTAGCACTAGTGTTAAGAGTTCCTGACCTCAACGGTCAATTTTTAGTGATCACTAATGTGTCTAGGGATGGACTTGGAGGATTTATTATGCAGGATGGTGCAATATTAGCTTATGAATCAAGGAAGCTAAAACATTATGAGGTAAATAATTCCCCTCATGACTTGGAACTTGCAACAATTGTGCATGCTTTACAAGTTTGGTGGCATTACTTATTGGGAAAATTATTTGAACTCAAGATAGATAACTTGGGAATCAAGTATATCTTCACCCAAATGAATCTAAATTCTCATCAGAGACATTGTCTAGAGTTCTTATCTAATAATGATTTTGATATCAACTATATCAAGGGTAAGAAAAATAGAGTAGCTGATGTCTTAAGTCATAGAAGGTACATAGATGTTGTGGCTACTATTAGGAATATTTTCAAGGATCAAGTGATCAAATTATATGATCAAGTCAGAAAAGCATTGTCTAATAATGCTCAGAGACTTAGTTATAAAGGATTCAGATTAGAGAGTGATGGTCTTTTGTATTACAATGGAAGAATGCATGTTCCAAATAAAGAGAATTTATGGAGTACATTATTAAAGGAAATATATAATGTGTCATATTCAAGACATCCAAGAGTAACCAATCTCATGGTAAATATTAGACCATTATATTTTTTGAAGGGGATCAAGAAAGATGTAGTGGATTTTGTGTCACATTGTCTAGAATATCAACGAGTGAAAGTTAAACATGTGCATCTAGTTGGTTGGTTATATTTGCATCATATACTAGAATGGAAGTGTCAGGTGATCAATATGGACTTTTTCCAAGGATTACAAATGTCAAAAAATAGGCACAACATGATATTAGAGGTAGTTGATAAACTAATCAAGGTGGTTCAGTTTATGCTATGTAATTTGATAAATGATGCACCTACTCTCAAAAAGAGGTTTGTGAAGGAAGTGTATCAATTTAATGGATTTAAAGATAATATAATTTTGGATCATAATCTGAAGATAACTTCTATATTTTGGGTAACTCTGAATTCAGCTTTGGGTTCACAACTAAATTTTAACACTGCATATCACCCAGAGACTGATGGTCAGATTGAGTGAGTTAATCAAGTGCTAGAGGATCTTATTCATATGCATTTCATGGATCAATAGTAAAAGTGGTAATATTATATTTCATTAGTTTATTTTTCTTATATAACTCTTAGCAATTAGCTTTGAAGATGACACCATTTGAGGCACTATATGGAAGAAAGTGAAGGATACCAATCAGTTGGGATAGGTTGGAAGATAGTGTAGTCTTTGGACCTAAGATGCTTTCATAAATGAAATATAAAGTTAGAATAATTAGGTAGATATTGGACTAGGCTAATGATAGATAAAATATTTATGATGATATGAAGAGGACAAATAGACAATTTTCTATAGGTGATAAAGTGTTCTTACAAGCTAAGCCACAAAAGAGCTCGATTAAATTTGGAAAGTTAGTGAAATTGTCACCAAGATATTTGAGACCCATCAAGGTGTTAGAAGTGGTCAATCATGTAACATATAGGCTTGCATTACCACCATACCTATCTTTATTACATAATGTCTTCCATTTTTCTTATTTTAAAAAATATATACCTAATCTTATGCATGCATTGGATTGTAATGATTTTTAGGATGGATCCCAAGGTAGTCATATTAAAACAAACCAGAGTAATTTATAGTCGTAAATTTTTTTTAAGTAATAGATATATATCATAGTGTAAGGTCTTGTGGGACCAATACTCTGAGGATAGTGCTACTTGGGAGGACTGTGATGATTTTTACAGGAGATTTTAATATTTATTTGCTTGATTTAATAATTTATACTATGTTAATTTTATGCTGAACAATGTTTTAATTTAGAATTTTTTTTTTAAAAAGAGTCATCTGAGATGATGACTACCTTTAGAGGGGAAGGATGTTACATCCTGATTCTTCATTAAACAAACTTCCTTAATTATCCATGGATATTTGTAGTTAGAAATTTGATTTTGTTTTTAATGCCTAAAGCTATGTGTTATATGTTGTTATGGGATAGTTAAATATTGCTTAGATTACATGATTTCATTGTTATGAATTAATTGTAGTGTATATTCTTACATTATGATCATGTTGACTTGTTATTTCAATAGTATTTTATGATGTATATATGTTATAATGCTATGATCTAACTACCTGCTTGTTGTGAGTTTGCCATAGGAGAGACTCATCCCTTAGATCTTGACAGAGGCAGAGCATAATCAGAGAGGGTGATGTAGATAGAGTTATTAGGGTTGACAGAGGAATGGATAGAACCTTGCACATACCACATTAAATAGTACATACTAGATGCATAATAAGATTATAAATGTTAGTATGTTTATGATGATTATTTGCATTTGAAATTATTTTCACATGGTTAGCTTAGTGTAACGATGATGTGGAATTAATTTTATGTGTTTGTGTTATGTAGAATTTTTATTAAGTCATTATAATTAGTTTTATGTACTAAAATGAGTGAATATATATAATTAAACTATATTACTATTAATTAAAAAATATACTCTAATAAATTTATAAATAGAGAAAAAATGAAAAAAGGGAATAAAACAAAAAGAAAAAATGGCAAGTTAAAAAAAGAGGCAAAAGAGTCTCAAAAGAAAAGGAGAAAAAGATAAGGAAGGAAAGAGGAAAGACAACAAAGCATATATCCAGATAAGCAATGTAATTTAATTATGTATAATCATGTTAAAATTTAGCATTCTAGTAACATAAACAATGACTTATTTATAGGTATGAATTGTGTGCATCAGTTTATAATTGAATATAAGTATGTAAAGTAACTTAGCTACCATGTCCTCATAACAGCCTTTATGTGCTTTCCATAATTGAATGTCCACTTATATAGGCTAATATTTTTACAATTTTGTATATGCAACCAAACTAGCATAATCCTAAATTTACTAAATATGCTACATAAATATAGGGAACTATGTCAAGTTGTATAACTTTAGTGAACCCATAGGTATGAATTTATCTAGCTCATATAAATATTCCCTCTAGTCATTGGTGTATATCCAAACTGTAATACTAAAAACATATACAATGAATTAAATCAGTTGTGAGGATGACCAGGCATTAGTTTTATTGGACTGAGAATGAATAAAAATATGTATAGGTGTGTTGGGCGATTTGATATTATTAACTCATCTCAAAGAGAAAGTAGTAATGAATCTGATATTAAAATAAGACATAATATATTAAGGCAAACTATAGTATTTAAACTATGAATAGAATAACTTCATAGAACTTAATCTAGTCATCCTTATGATCTGAAATATCAAAATTACAAAATGAGTTGCAAGTTAACCCAAGGCAAGCTAAGTATATTTAATTATGAATGGATCTAATGTGGTGCTTTGTTATACAAATGAGTTCATATAGATATAACATCAGTTATTGTGCATAGGGGCTTTGGAATTATGAAATCTAGTTTCATAAATAATTCATTATAATTGATGTAATTCAATCCCATAAAGTCTCCAATTCCCTAGTTAATAATAAATTCCACTATTAAACTAAAATTATCAACCAACACATTATTTTAAAAAAATTATACTTGGTATATCCACCCTAGTTCTTGTCAAATAATGGTTATACAGAGATATAAAATATATATCATCTTGGCGATATGTAATTGTTATATTCGGATATATATTTACATTTCAATGATGTATATAAAATAGAGTAATCCAATGTATATGTAATAAAACATAACACATTAATCTAATGACATGGTGGTGATATATTCATAATAATATATGAATTGTACATATATTACTATATGGGGTGTGTGTGTGTGTGTATTACTATATATATATATATATATATATATATATATATATATATATATATATATATCATGTGATATATTTATAGACATAGTGATCAATATGTGGTAGTAGATATATTACATCCCCATAACCATTAAAAGGGGAAATTTATTCATATGTACAAATATCACTATGAGTGTTCGCAAATATTTAATGTCAAACTATCATTGACATGAGCATAGCATTCTTTTAAATATTAGGCCATTATTGTCAAACCATATATTTTATTTATGACTGTCATTGCCAAACTATAGATCACTATGTTATTATATTGGTACATTCTTTTAAACATGTATCTTGTTATTCCATTCATTTTAATTATATGAGGCATAAATTATAAATTGAATTATCTTGAATTTAAGTGAACAAGATAAAACATGACAAATTATAAATAAATTATATATACCTCTTAGTCCAATATGAAACAATGATCCTATCTTTACCTATTTATATGGTATTGGGTTTTCTTGTTATGACTATGACTTTTTGTGAATATGTTTATTTGTTTCAAAATATTATGGGGATATTGATATATTCTATAATATGTTTTAAATAAGGTTAAATTGATCAAGTAATCAACTAAGAAGTGTAAAATACTATTGATATCTATATACCCTATCCATATATGTTGTTGAGTACATATATATTTATATAAAGGAAATATACCTATCTAAATATTTAGGAGTTATTGTGAGAATATAATGTATAAGGGTGTATTGGGTCATATATCTCTAAGTTTTGTTTATAGATATAAAACAATTGCTCATAGGACTCTAAGAGTTGAGGAACTATGTCAACACAAATATAGACTCCTAACCAAGCATAAAAATGAAAGGTCATGTTCATACAAAATATAATAAAGACTATGAGACATTTGATCCTTGAAATTGTTATGACTGGTTATTTGTATTTGATTAGATATTCTATAGAATAGTGGACTATGATAATATGGGTTATCATAATACATTATATTGGAAAACTACTTATTGGAATTATAAAGTTGTAGTCTTATTGTAAGTTATACCCAGTTGGTATAAACTATAGTTGTTAGTCTTAGTAAGCAATGTTGTGGAGTTAATTTATACATTGATGGAATAAATATATGCATTTTGATTATTCCTATGCTTATCATGATTTATTATTGATAATAGGATGTAATATGTATGAATCTATTGGTTATTTATGTTAACCAAGTCTTGTATTACTAGTATTAAATAAGTAGTGAGACAGACTTCACTAGATTATTATAATCATAATGTCAGATGAAGGTAATCTGATCAAGTGGTGTGTTTAAAATTGAGTGATCCTCTAGATAATTAACTATTGAAAACTTTGACCAAAATAATGTTAGTTATACATTATGATTTCATGTGTATGATTTACATGTTTAGATGATATCTTGTTAGAATGAGTTTCTTTATAGTACGTCACATATTTTTTTAGAAATCATATAGTACAAATGTACTAGTTTGTCTCTCTAGATTCTTTCACCATTACTATCTACTCATCTGTGAATATGAATAATTGTGTGGGGGCTCTATGTTCTATGGTTGGTCTAGAAAAGCACTTGGATTATGCTCTCCCTCTCCACAATAGTACTTAATTAGAAATGATACTTGAGATTGTCATAGATACTAGAGTTTGAGAAAATTCATGCTCTGTGGAGCCATGTATCTTGTCTTTGTACATTATATTTTAATTATTATTGAAACATTATATGATGAGTTGCAATTACTTATTGTATATTGACAACAGTGGTTGTATGATTATACCAGTCGTGGTTGAAAGTTTGTAGTTACTTTCTATATTCATTTATGATGTGTTGCTTATGATGATATTGATCAGTGATGAATAATATCACATGATCATTTTATATTTATCATACTTATATTATTTTATATGGATCACTAGTTATATTCTCGTGGTGTAATCTAATGAAAAAAATATGTTGTTAAACTTTTTTTAAAAAAATCTTGTATTTCTAAGTAGATCCTAGTAGGGTTGTTACATGAATTGTGGTGGGCTAGCATGTGGGATAGGTGTAGATGGGGATTGATGATGGGTAAGGACATGGGACATTACTTTAGGCTTTATGGGATCAAGGTTTGAAGGTAGGAAGGCACCCATTTCTAAAACCCATAAAAGGATCTTATCCTTGTTGTCAAATAGGTATTGTTCTACAAGAACTAGGTCCAAATCCATGTGAGTAGATGACAAAAGGGGTAATGAATGAAAGGTATTTATATGACAAAAGGGGGTTGATGTGAAGGTAGAGTAGGGATTGGGTAAAAATATGGTCCTAGGATAAAACAAGTCTAAATTATTGAGCTAGTATGACAGGTGATGATGAGGACGAAATAGACTAAATAGATTAAAATATTAGTTTAGGATCAAATTTCAAACTGATAGTATGATAGGTGATTAAAATCTATCAATGATTATGATTGTTATAGGTAGTGACTTGAAATCAAAACAGTGACTACCTAGAAGCAATTTTGAAAAGTATGCAAAAATCAAGATATTTACAAATTTTACACAGACTAAATGGACTTTGTGATATGTTAGGTTATGTTTTTACCATAATAAGATATTTATAGTAGTTTTTAGGATTGAAATAAGATTAAATTAATGTTGTTTCAAAATCACAACTAGAGAGTTGTGGTTTTTCTCGATAGTACACACACACATACATATACATATACATATACATATATTAAGTCAACCCTATAAAAACAAAAGTTAAAAATGGATAGTAGATATTTATAGATAGTGATATTTACAAATAAAAAGTAAACAGATTATAGATTAAAAACCTTAAATTTTTTACTATTAGTTAAAATCATGACTGAATATGTTTAAATCATATTTGGATATCAAAATCATAACTACATATTCAAAATCATAAATTACGAGAAGTAATTTTGAATAAAAAGACTAAATTGCTAAGTTACCATAATGACTAATAGTTAGGTTGGTGGTTTATGTCAAAATCACCACTGTCAATCTCAAAACCTCAAATACAAAATCACTTTTTGGAAAGCAAAATCACCTTTCACCTCGAGGATGAGATTTTTGAAAATTTGAGCCCCAAATTTATCCTAAATCTTTCCTACAAGCTTCAAAGTCACACTTCACACAAGATAAGTACAAAAGAGGGATCCCACTGTGGTCTACTTTTTAATGCAAATAGATTGATTTATATAAACTTATCACTATCCTACACAAAATTTCAGCACACCTCTAATTTTGAGCTAATTAAATAAAAATACAATTCAAATAAAAAGATTATACCTGTATTATGCCTACATCTTCACCAATTTTATACTCCAAATAAGATAAGACAAAAACAAGACTAATATTAAAGATTACTAGATTTGGTGTTGGATTTCTATAATAGACTTAGATTTTTATTCAACTTATAGACTTGAAGGCTTGATCAAATTACTAATTTGCATGTTATATTTGATCATAGATTGGGCATGAATTTGCATGTTATATTTGATCATAGATTGGACATGAATTTTCCTCACATTTCTTAGTTAGTTTTAATGGAGGATGAGATGCTTATTTATTGAGAGGGAGGAAAGAATCTCAATGGTTAAAATTCAAATTTTAGTGTAAGAAGATCAATGGTAGAGAATTATTTAAAGAATTAATTTTTTTTATAGATAATTTTAGAGTGAATGTTCTAGAAGTAGAAGCCTCTAAAGTCTTTTTGTAAGCTTAATGATAATTATTAGATGATTAGTCATGTGATTACGGGGTTTTAGAGAGCCTAGGAGTGTAGGAGAGGCAACAAATATACTAGGGTAGGTGGGAGGGAATTTTAAATTCTCAAATATGGGGTAAGTTAGTAGATAAAGGGGAATTGTGTGTGTGTGTGTGTGTGTGTGTGTGTGTGTGTGTGTGTGTGTGTGTGTGTGTGTGTGTGTGTGTGTGTGTGTGTGTGCGCGTGCGCGCGCGTGATATATACATACATACATATATATACACATACTTACATACATGTGTGTGTGTGTGTTTTAAGTCAACCTTATAAAAATAAATTTTAGAAATGGAGAGCATATATTTATAGATAGTAATATTTACAGACAAGAAGTAAGCAGATTATAGATTAAAATCCTTATTTTTTTACTATTAGTCAAAATCACGACTGAGTATGTCAAAATCATAAATGGAAATCAAAATCATAACGGCATATTCAAAATCACAATTATAAAATCAAAATTACAACTGCATATTCAAAATCACATATAAGAATCAAAATCATAGATTAAGAGAAGCACTTTTGAATAAGAAGACTTAATGGCTAAGTTACCCTAATGACTAGCAGTTAGGTTGGTGGTTTATGTCAAAATCACCACTATTAATGTCAAAACTATAAATGCAAAATCACTTTTTGGAAAACAAAATTGCCTTTCACCTCGAGGATGAGATTTTTGAAATTTTGATCCCCAAATTTATCCTAAATATTTATTACAAGATTTAAAATCACACTTCACACATAAGATCAACATAAAAGAGAGCTCCCACTATGGTCTATAATCTAATGTAAAGATTTTATGCAAATGGATTGATTTATACAAACTTATCACTATCCTACACAAAATTTTAGCACACCTCTAATTTTAAGCTAATTAAATAAAAATACAATTCAAATAAAAATATTATGCCTACATCTTCACTAATTTTACGCTTCAAACAAGACAAGACAAAAACAATACTAATATTAAAGATTACTAGGTTTAGTGTTAGATTGTTATAATAGACTCAGATTTTTATTCAACTTATAGACTTGATGGCTTGATCAAAAGACTATTTTTCATGTTATATTTAATCATAGATTGGACATGAATTTTCCTCACATTTCTTAGTTAGTTTTAATGGATGATGAGTTGGTTATTTATAGAGGCTCAATGGCTAGAATTCAAAGTTGGGTATAAGAAGATCAATGGTAGAGAATTATTCAAGGAATTAAATTTTTTTAAATAATTTTAGAGGATCAAATGTTCTAGAGGTATAAATATCTAGATTATTTTTGTAAGCCTAATAAAAATTAGTAAATGATTAGTCATTTGATTAGGGGGTTTTAGAGAGTCTAGGAGTGTAGGAGAGGCAACTCATAGGCTAAGGTAGGTGGGAAGGAATTTAAATTCTTAGAAATTAGATAAATGGGGCTAGTTAGAAGATAATGGGGAATTAGGTGAATTAAATAGGTTATAAGATGTTATAAGGTTATTATGTGACATGAAGAATGAAGGAGTATGAGACCAAATGGCTAAAAGGGTATTAATAAGGCAAATTCGAAAAAATAAGATGAGATAGAAGATTATTGGATAAAATTAGTGATAAAGAAAAGTGAGAAAATTTAAATGCATACACTCAAGAATGTAAATGAGCTGGGATATCAACCATGACTAAAAAATGTGAATCATATTTGTCATTAGAGTTACATGACATGTTTGAAATAGAAAAAAAAATTCAACCACTAACAATACATTAAAAAATTGGAGATTATTTTACATATTAATATAAGATTTTAGTAAATGAATGTTATCATCTCCCTCTCTCCCTTATCTCCCAAAATAATTTTCAAGTAGAAACGTAGCCTCAATGTAATATAAATATGCACATTTTTTTTACAGATTGTAATTCTGGGCTTTGTTTGTTGAAATCATTATACATAAGAATAGGTAGATCTATATGACATAAATAATTCTTAGATTTAACCTTGCCTATTATATGGTAGGTCTATTTTAATTTCTTATGAGTTAAGGAAATTTATCTTTAGATACCTGCATTCAATTTTTTTAATGTATGAAAGGATTGAGGTGTTGATACAAAACTTAGATTTTTGAGATATAATTATAAAATTATTTTAGGTAAATTGTTATGAGTTTATATATATCTTCATAATAATTCACCCAAAATAATTTTATAATTATATTTCAAAAATATAAGTTTTGTATCAACACCTCAATCTTTTCATACATTAAAAAAATTGAATGTAGATATATAAATAATTGAAATTTCTTATGAGTTAAGGAAATTTATCTTTAGATACCTGCATTTAATTTTTTATATATAAAAATAAATAATTGAAAATTCTTATGAATTAAGGAAATTTATCTTTAAATACCTTCATTTTTTAATTTATGAAAGGATTGAGGTGTTGATACAAAACTTAGATTTTTGAGATATTATAAAATTATTTTGGGTAAATTGTTATGAGGATATATATATTAAAAAAATTGAATGCTAGTATCTAAAGACAAATTTTCTTAATTCATAAGAAAGTTCAAATATAATTATTGATTTCAATTTGGAAAGCAATTGAGATCACTGGAAATTTTTTTGGGTAAAGCACCTAACCTCCAAAGTCAATTTCTTCTTTTGGTTTGTGGCACATAATAGAATTTTGACTGTGAAAAACTTAGCCAAAAGGGGACCGATTTTCCCCAATAGATGTCTAATCTGTCGAAGTGAAGAAGACTATACTCAACACCTTTTTTTGGAATGCCCCCCCAGTTAGACTTTCTTTAATTGGCTTCTTAATCACCTCAACATGTCATGGGTCGAACCTAACAATATCTTGGACCTCATTCTAAAATGGAACTCCCCATGGATCATTCTTTCCCTAACCTTCCTTTGGTGCCTCACCCTTACTCATTAGTTCTGGTGCATCTAGAAAATTTGCAATGATATCTTATTCCTCAACAAAAGGCACCAGCTAAAGAGCATCTTCCCCCATCTCTGACATTCCATTTATAAATATTGGAAGGCCTTTCTTCTTAAAGATAAATATCCTACCCCCTCAGCCTTGCTTATTCTCAAAAACTAGGATCTTCAATAGGTTATTTTCCCTTCCACCAAAGAATTAATCTACAAGAAAACTAAATGGAAGGTTCCTCCAGAGGGGTGGGTGAAACTGAAGTTTGATGGGGTCTCAAAGGGAAACATGGGTCCTAAAAGGGGAGGAGGCATCATAATAAATTCTAAATGGGAGATGTTGGTTACTTATGTAGGTCTCATGGGTAAGCAAACAAATCATCTTGTCGAAGCCAAGGTGGCCCTTTAGGGTATACAACTAGCATCAAGCATCAACCAGAATAAGATCATTATAGAGGCTGATTCGTTGAACATCCTTAATGCCTTATAAGGAAAAACTATACCCTCATACATAATCAAGGAGACCATTGATGATGTGAATCACATTTTAAAAAGTATACCTCACTTCCAACTCATACACACTTATAGGGAAGGAAATGGGGTGGTTGACCTCCTCACTAGCATTGGAGTTGATCTCCATCATTTAACCAACTATCACGATGTAGGTAGCATCCCATCTAAGGTGTATAATGTTATCTGTGTTGAAGGTACTATTTCAACTTAAAATAATTATCCCTTCCCATGTGTATCCCCTCAATGGGATGGGGCGAATCCTGATTCAGCTAATTTGGATTCATTTCAAAGAAAAGGGGATTAATTATCTCCATGTGACTTTGGTAGGCATTCCTTCCCATTCGAGCCCTATTTTTTTTACCACATCCATAATGTTTAGCTATCTCGCTCTATCTCTGCATTTTTGGCACCCATGGGTGTTGACAAAGACTGCTTAGAACCCACATCATACAAAAAGGTTTGTGAGCAAAAGGTCTAGAAGAAACTCAAGAAGGGGGGTCTTACAAATTTTATAGAGTGCATTACTTAACATAATGCCATGGTTTCCCAAGACTTCATCATGGCATGGACAAAATGAAAGGTCACCGTGTGAGGCATCACTATAAAAATCTCAGAGGAATTCATCGATGATCTCATAGGTATGTCCTACATAGGCACCAAGGAATTTAATGACCAGTTAAAGAAGTAAGAATCTCTGTAATAATTCTTCAAAATGAATGACTTCATCCAAACAAACAAGAAAGGATTCCCTCAAGCTGACCTCCTACATTACTAGCTAGATATCTACCTTCAGATCATGAGGTACATGACTCTAAAAGGTAAGTATACATTAATTTTTTCACACCATTTCCTTGTCTTAAATCAATTCATTGGGTTTTAAATTAGTCTTCCATATTTCCTACTCAAGTTCCTAGAAAGTATTATTAAGCTCCACTAAGTAAATGATATGAATCCCATCCTCCATCAAGGTTGTATCCTCTTATTTGTTAAACACGATCGGGCCTTTTTAAGTCAGAAGGTCTCCCCCAAGGGATCCTCTTCTGAGGGTGACTCCCCAATGAAGTAACCTACTGAGGGATCCCACCTACCCCTTGAATGTTCCCCCCAAAATAGTCTATCTTAGTCCCCTCCTGACAACCTACCTCTCAAGTTGTTGTTTATCCCCAAGCCTAAACCTATTGAAATTGGGACTCATACAACTTTAGATTAGAAAGGTAAGGCCATAGTGATGGAGGAATTTGAAAAAAAACAAACAATTACTAGAAAATTTCAACTCGAGGTTTCAACAAGCAGGATCTAGCTTGGCTAAGCTTATCCAAGACTAGAATGAACTTCATTGGGTGGATGAGGCTACTGCCTAGACATTTATCCACTCTAATTATCCCCCCAATCCCCTGTTATGAAATATTCCAAGGTCCTTAAATCGTCCTCTTGGGCTCCCCAAGGGGGTCCCCCCTAAACAAACTCTTTCAAAAGTTAAAGATAGGAAGCGGCCCAAAATGATCTTCCTCGAGGAAGCGGCTAAAGGACCTTAGAATCATACTCATGCCAAGGTTTCAAAAGACAAACCCATCATCTTGGTGAAGGACACTGCTACTGTTGAAGATAGTCATGAGGGACCTTCCTCCTAGATTAGTTTTAGTTTTTTGTTTCCTATTTTCATTTTAAGTAATGGATTTCTGTTTTTGTCCTCTCGGCCGTAGTTGAACTGTTAACACTGTTGTAATACACTCTCGTGGTTCCAAGTCCCTGCAAAACCTGGATTTTACCTTATCAAATAAAAAATTATTGATTTTGGTGGGACCCTTATTTTATATTAATAAAAGAGATTACATAAATAAGTTAAGAAAAATCACCATGGCCTAAGAAGAATCAATTACAACAAATAGACATAAGGCCACAAGCAAATTAAACATCTTCATCTATCACCCAAAAACCAATAAAAGAAACAATGCCATCAATTAGTGGGGAAACAATCTAAGAGATTAACTATCTTGCCCTTTTTACCTTTTTTCTTTTTTACCTCCTATCACATTCTTTGTTGAGGGCTCACCACAACAATTTGCTTATCTAGATTTTGGAAATCTGAATTCATATTTTCAAACATCTCTGTCTGAATCTAAATTTTTAGATTCATGTCCTCTCTTCACTCCCCTTATTTGCTCTTTCAAGGGAATATTTTGAATAATTTTCATTACCCCCTCATTAGATGTTGCTTCTTTAGTTGAAGCAACTTGTTCTCCTCCCTTGTTATCTCCCAAATCTGCATTTTCCTAAATTTATGAATCTTCAAAACAGTCTTCAACTACTATCGAAGGATTTGGTGCACTCCATTTATTGGAGGTAGACTTCTCCCCCTTTTTCTTCCCTGCTTGAAATTATCCCTGAGGATAAGATGTATGAAGATGACCTGGTACTTTACAATTACGGCATCTAAATGCAATATTCTCATAATCAAGTATTTGAACATGGAGAACTTTTCTATATTTCAAAATAATTTTTTTTTTGGAACCCCTTTGCTTAGATCAATCTCTCCACAAATTCTAGCAAAGTTACACTAACTTGTATCATCTCTCTCATGATCATTATTTATGAATGACCTCAAAGTATTACCTATTTCTTCATAAGTGTACCAAAAATGCAAAAGAAGATTAGGGAAATGTACTTAAACTGACATCTTTGTTAATGAAAGGGTGTTAAGATTAAACTCCAAAAATCGGGGAGTGATAAACAAATCCACATTGTCCTAAAACTAAGGGCCTTCCAAAAAATATTTTTGATAATCTCCCTGATTGTGAAAGTGCGCAATAAAAAGACCTTTAGAACATAGATAAAGTTTGCACTGTTTTGATCAAATCTCATAAACTCATTGATATAATGCAATCAAAGAAGGCCATAGGCCATTGAATCTACAAATAACTGCATCCTCTACTAAAGAATGAAAATAATCATCTACTTACCCATTAAAAAATTTCACAGAAGGTACCACCTTTACTTGTTCAACAATATAAGCTTGAGGAGGCAGATGACATTTTGTAGAATTTAACTTAGAAATAACATTTCTGACTGCATCTTTAAAAGTTACAAGGTTATATATGAAAAAGTTTGAATATTCATACAAGACTTAATTTTTTAATATATAATTATAAAATCATTTTTTAAATTGTCATGGCATAAGGATATTCAGTTTTTACATAATTCATGGGAACTATATCTAAATGCACACAATAGATACAATGGCATTATATATGGCCCTTAAACCATCTTTAAGAAAAAAAGATGGGGTACTTTTCAAAAAGATGGGTACTTGGAAAAAAAGGTGCTTCACCTAAATTCCTCCCTCACTGACGGAATATTCTCCATACATATACACATGGTCTCCTCAACATATTTATGACAAAGCGTTCATTGCAAATCTCTTCTCCTTTTAAAATTTTGAAGCACCCTAATTACTTTATGTTTTAATTTATAATTTTAATTTTTTATCGAAAGATTTATTTAACTCGATCTTATGAGAAAGAAAGGGCTTTAATGACTTTTGTATCCTTAAAGTGTTGGAAATTAAGGAAATTTTAATGATATGTTTATGATATCATAAAAATGACCTAAATGATGATTCATAAATGAATTTTTCAATACATTTAAATAATATATTTATGGTATGTTTTTTTTATTTTATTTTATGGTATTTTTTGTTAGGTGATAATTTTTTATTGGAGTGTAGATCGGTTTGAGATATAATTAAAGGTTCAGATTCTATGTGATTTATGAATTAATTAAATATTATTTATATACCAAATATTATTAGATATATACCAATTATTTCTAATAACGATTATCATTGGTTTTGAGAATAATTAATGGTTATTAATATCTTCGAGAATTCAACTATTTCTAACAATAGCCACTACTAGTTTCGAGAATAACCACCATTAATAGCTCTAAGAATACAACCAATGGTCACAATGTTGACAAAAAAAATGTTGAGTAACAAGCTTTATTTATCTGAAACCAGAACGAGTTAGAATTCAACTATTTCTAGCAATGGCCACTACTATCCTCGAGAATACAACCAAAGGTCACAATGTTGACAGAAAAAAATGTTGGGTAACAAGCTTTATTTATCCAAAACCAAAACCAATTATGAAGATTAGTCCTAGCCATGAATTGTGGACTTGAATGGTCACATTAAACACAGATTTCAAGCCACATACCAACTCCATCACATTGAACATCGGGTCGGTTAGTCCACCACATCAAGTACCTTCATATCTAACCTAACAACTCCTAGCCTAGTGTGGGAATCATGCTATAGAGGTGGTCAGCCTGATGAATGGACCCTAAGACCTCTCACTTCTATCACTCAGCTCTCAAATTATTAGACGATCTTGGATGGGTCAAAATATTAGGTAATAGGCTTTTTTAAACAGATTTAGAACCACATACATTTTTATAACCGAAATACCGAAACTAATGATGAATAGTATTCCTAGCCATGGGTTGTGGACTTTAAATATTAGGTAACATGATTTTTCAAATAGAGCTAGAACCACATACATTTTTATAATCAAAATGCTCAAACCAACAATGAATAATATTCATAACCATGGACTGTGGACTTATTTTGTCGCATTGAACATAAGTTTCAAGCTACATGTCATCCTCCATCGCATTGAATATTGGCCAGTAGTCTATTGTATTGGATGCTTTTCACGAATAGCCCATTGTAACCTAGTGTTGGAACAACACTAGAGAATGGTCATTCTAAGAATGGACTCTGAGACCTTCCACTTCTAACACTTAACACACTCACCGTTAGGCTATCATCGTTAGGTTTAAATATTAGGTAAAAGGCTTTTTAAAATAGAGTTAAAATCGTAGATATTTTTATAACTGAAATGCCCAAACTAGTGGTGAATAGTATTCTTAGCTATGCATTATGGACTCACCTCGTCACATTGCACACAATTTTCAAACTACATGCCACCTCTATCGCATTGAACACTGAGCTGATAGTCCATTACATCAGAGATTTTTCATAAATAACCCACTGTAATTTAGTGTAGGAATGATACTAGAGAATAGTCATCCCAATAATAAACCTTGGGACCTCCTACTTCTAACATTCAACTCACACACCACTAAACTATCATCACTAAATTATTTTATGATGAATTAATTAAACATAATAATAATATATTTACAAAATATTTTAGAAATAATATATTTAAAATAAATTTACAAAAAATCATGAAAATGTAAGTTAAAAATATAATATAAAAAGTAATATCTTAAACATGACTTAAATTTAAATGCTCTTCTTAAACTTAACTTAAAAATGTAAAATATAATAATAATAAAAATCCTTAATTTAATATTTTTAATCACTAATATATTAAAGAACATCATATTCAATTAATTATAATATATTTTTAAAGTTATTTAAATTCTGCTTTTTTATAAAAAGAAACACATTACCATATTTTCACCCAACATGTATATATAAATAAAAATTTATTGTGATAGTAACTATATTATTAATGTACTGTTCAACCATAGAGATGGAGTATACATATCAAATATGATGACAATTATATTATGCACATTGATTGGTATTTAAAATAATATTGTATGGATAGTTATTGGAAAATTAAAAAGCACACATGTTGCAAATGAAACTACTGATTTATTTTATGAATGTATGTTATAAAGTGTTAGAAACCAAGGAAAAGGGGATTTGGTTTTGAAATCTGAAATAAATATCACATTCATAGAATAAGTTTTTATATATAGATTGACATTTTATTTAAGATGTTTTGGATTTATTGTTATTTATTTTAATTATTATTTTAAGAAAGAAAAAATTATGATGTAAACTTTTTATTATAAAAAAAATTAGTTTATAAATTAGGTATGATAATTTATTATATTTGGGAGAGTAAAATGATTTAAAAAACAAGTTAAGATTGACAATCTCAAAAATATTATTAAAAAAAAAAAAAATGTATTGAATAAATGTGTAAAATATTTATGTTATATATAAAAATATATGTATGACTTGAAAAATTGAATACAAATATTTACAAAAATGAATCATAAAATAATATTTTATAAAAAAATTATTTTAATTAAAAAAGGGAATACAACTTCATAGACAATAACTTAATATATAAGTCTTAAAAGAAATAAAATCGTCCATATGAAAATAAGAAAAAAATGAAATCTTAGAGAGTAGAAGATAATTCCTCCTATCTTTTTAATATATGATATTTTATAAATTAAACATGTTTTAATTAAATATATATATATATAATTTAAAACAAATAAAAAATAAAATATAAATACTTGATATTTTATAAATTAAATATATTTTAATTATATATATAATCTGAAATAAATCAGAAATAATATGTCAATATTTAACTACATATAAAAAAATTCAATTAATTTTTGATTTATTTTTTCACATAATAAAAATATATCTTGAAACATTAAATATAAGAACCCATAGTTGATGTTCTTGGTCACCTTTAAATTATGATAATTATACAACCCTTACCAAATATTAGATACTTTTTAGTAGAATTATAATAGTTTAAATGATTTGAATATATGGTATGTGATTTCCTAGATTTAATGGGTAACATTCCAAACATGTCACTTTGTGATGTGCTTATCAGGGTAGATAAATGTGTAGCCATGGAGATTTATATTGCTTAGACTCTGTTATGTGTAGACTCTGTTATAGGTTTTTATATTATCAAACAAATCAATGTGACAATAAAAGGAAATAAAACTTTCGTATAAGAGTTTTAAAAACTCTTTAAATTTAAATCCTCGTCTATGGATTTTCATGTAGTTAGACCTTCATTTCATAAGATAATAAACATGTTTATAAGTTAAGTATAAATAATTAGAATTTTGTGAGATAATTTATTTTTGTATAGAGTTGGACTAGCTAATGTTGTATAGTGTAGATATTTAATTTTAGTTTGAGGATAGTTTAATAATTAAATTATATTGTTCTAAAGTATTTATGTATTTTTTGAATATTAATTTATATTAAATTTTTATTGACACATATTTTATGTATTATAGGTCCTGGTTTTTTTCTTTTATTTTTGTCTATCTCTCATCTTCCTCTTTTCTTGTTATTTTTATTTTTTCTAATAATATAGTATGTTCTTAGTCTATTAAAAATGCAATGATATAATCTTGGTCTAAACAAAAATATGGCATGTCCCTAACTCCCTCTTTTATTATGGCTTTATGTCCTTTCATTTGGGACTCTCTTATTTTTTACTTCTTTTATCAACTTTTATATATATTGTGTATAATCTTACATTCTAACGGGGTCCTAATTTTAATTTGAGAAGTTTATAAATATAGGTATATTAATACATATATGGGCATCCAAAATTTGAACAAGAATTGAATACTAAGCCAAGAGTGATAAGAATAAGTGAAGCATCTTATACAGAAGTTGAATTTAAGTTTTTAGTGTATAATTTGAATTAGAATCTTCATATTGTATTGTACCGCTTGTTTACGCTTAGAAAAAATCACGTAGGGATTAGAGATTGCATCCACAAATTATTTGTTGAAGTGAATCAATTGTTATTTTCACACTTGTTTAAGAACATAGGTTTGATAATAATGGAGGGATAACATAGGCCCCTTAATTACTTCTCCATTTTAAAAGTTTTATATTGTGTTATGAGCTTATTATGGTTCTAAATAAATACATTGATTTTCCATATTTGTGTATAATTTTGGAAAAGTAAGTGATATTTTTTGAGCCTAGGAGAAGAGGAACATGGTCATCAATTATTTTTTAATGAATATTACAATTACTAGTAATGTATTGCTATGTTCCTAGAAATGCTAGGATATGAGTGATATGATTGTAATTAAACTATGAATGTTCTTAGTTTACCAAAAAAAACTATGTTTTTTGTGCATTGTTATCTAGATTTGTTTCCACCTCTTTTCATCCTCTAACTATTTAACAAATTGTCACAATTTAGTATTCTTCTTAGAACCCTATATTTGTACATTTCAATTATTTTAAAATATTTATTTATATAATTAAGTCATATTTCTACTACTATATTAGGGTAAATTTGGATAAATATGAATTTCATGTGTTATGGGTAGTGTAATCACCTAAAAGTAGTAATTGGTCGCTAAGAGTGTCACTTGAGTTACCCTATCCCTAGGATTGCCATAGACCTATCTTTGAGCATTAGACTTACTTTTCTAATCATTCAATAGACCACATTCACCTAAAACTAGTCACAATATAGTCTTTGAACTATCATCTTAGGCCCCAATCTAAATTACGTAGCGGTTTATACAGATGACATTAGTGCCACATTTGGGACACTACAACCACATGGCGCTAGTGTCCCCAACTAGGCATTACTATCCTTATCCTTAATTCTTCCTAATAGATACTTTTTTAAATGTGTGCCATTCCTAAGGTCAGCTTAAACTCATTTTATTATTCACATAAGCAACATAACCCTATAAATACAAGTCTAATCCACCTCTATTGACTAAATGGTAACTAGATGAAAAAGCTATTCAAAACTAAGATAAAGTTATGCAAAATCAATGTATTTGGTCCCTATTCTACCCTAATTTATTCATACTACCATCTACAACAACCCTAATCCTAGTTTTCAAGCATTTCAAGCCTCAAACACATTCAAGGCATCCAAGGCCACTCTCATTCTAGCACTCTCATTCTAGCATTTACTTGTAACTACATCAAGCACTAGGTGGGATAACTACATCATGTTTGATCCCTGTTCAGAGTATTGGTATGTAGGCAACTCTCTACATAAGGGGGTGTTGAGGATATCCAATCCATCCTAATAACACACACAAAATTATTATTCATGCCATACTTGTAAGGAGATTAAGGTTTTCACATCAAATCAAATTTTCCAAGTACAACATAGAGCTCTAAGTTTTGATCGCATAGGAATAGGACATACAAACATAGTCTCAAATGCTCCCTGAGAATAATAATAGTCCTATAAAAGGGACATGGGTACCACATTAAAGACACTATACATAGATGGTGTTACTATTTAAACAAGGCACTATTATCTAGTGAGAAGATGAATAACATAATCTTGTTAATGACATAGACTACTGCCTAGATCAAAACTTTTAAAACCTAGATCATCTATGACAATCATTTTTAGATAATTCTCTAGTTATACCTATTTATTATTATTTTTATAAAGTCAAACAAATTCAAAGGTCATAACAAATCAATAATTAATTATTGTATATTTATTTGATTGATTTAGGCATCTCAACACTTTAATATAAACATAGGATTTTCATTGTAAAACACTAAAATGTTAAATCATTTGGTGAAACCATCTTAATTTGAATATTACATCAAACCCTAGCTTGAATTCATCCAAATTTTATGCAATAAAGTTAGGGTTGAATACTTCTAATTTTTTAATTTTATTTAGACAATCTAGCTAATTAAAATCAATTTCATATTAAGGTTTCAATTTATTTTATAGCTAATTTAATTTTTTTCAAAAAGAAACCCTAGATTCAAAAACCGTAACCCAAGATAACCCTAGGGTTCACATTTCTAGAAGTTACTAAGTCTCAATTTTCAACTTGTTATCATGATTATCATGATAGGTGTCATCTTTCACTTCATGATACAAAGCTTGGTACTTTGCTTAGCATGTTTATTAGTAACTATTTTCAGAAAGGTATGCATGGATGTTACTCTTATCATGGATTCAATTCGAGATAAAATTATTTCACATATTGGTCCTCCATCATGTGATCCCCATTTTCTTGCAAATCAATTCTATATGGCTCACTTTGAGTTACCTCTAGTTACTACTAGATGATAAATTGATAAGATGACTTGTTATGTTCTATCGTTACCTAGACCACTTGATTATCTACACTCCTATCCCACCTCTACTACTCACCCCTGATAAATAGTAGATCACATGGTTTAAGTTATTACTAGGCAAAATAGGATGCCTTCTCAGCCTATACAGGAGTAGTGTAACCCTACCATCCCTCCTCATCCCCAACACATTATGATATCACCCAAAGATTAACAAAGAGAATTTGATATTCTGGATCAGTTGAGGAATACACCAGCTAAAATATCTATCTTAGAATTACTTCAAAAATAAATAATCTTCAAAGATATTCTATTTCAAACACTTAATCACACATCTATGACTCATGATACCAAGCCATCATATTTTGCATCTATCATGAATACTTTCAAATATTTGGAGGATGTGATATATTTTTCCAATGAGGATTTACCTTCATAATCAATCATTGATCAAAACATGCCACTTTTTATTCAAGCTCAAATCAACAACACAACTATTAAATGAGTTTTCATTCACAGTGGTTCAAGACTCAATATATGTAATCTCATATTTTTTTCAAACCATGGAGTTTGATATAACATCTATTTAGAAAATATACAAGAACATCTGAGTGTTTGATGATATTCTTAGACACATATTGGGACCAATAATTGTATGCATCTAAATTCACTTGCCTACATTATTGTCACTAATATTCCTATTAGTCGGCACTAATTTTACTTAATATAATTTATCCCACTAATATATCACCTAGTCATTTATCCCATATCCCCTTCTTCATAGTTCATCAATCTACTAGTCTTACTCATCCCCACCAATTAATTAATTTATCTTAAATCCTTATTATTCCTAATCTAATCATAATACCACTTACCTATTATTTTAGAATTTTAAATTCCTATGACCCACTTACCCACCTACTAAGCCTATCCCTGGGCTCTCCTAAACCCTTACATTCTCTATAATACCATAAACACCTTTCTAATCCATCCCTAATCATGTTTAACCCTCCCAAAAAGATTCTAGAGGTTTCTACCTCTAGAACGTTCTCTCATCTAAAATCTTCCAAGGAATTTTAAATTACTTGGATAATTCTCATCCATTGATCTCCACAAGTCAACTTTAAATCTCCACCATTGATCTCTCCCTCCATTTTTTATTTAAGCAACCTCATTCCTCCATTGGAACCAACTTGAATTCTCATGCTATATCCGAATCCTCATGCTATCTTCATGCCAAATCAATCCAAGCATCCAACATCCTTGATCAAGAAACCACCATGCTAAAAATTTGAGTCAAGGTAATCTCTATCCACTTTTCTTATTTTACATCTGTTTAATCATGGTTTGGAGTGCTTAGCTTTAGGATTTATAATACTAGTTTGAATGTTTTATTCATATATTGCATTATGATTCTAATGGTTCTAGAATTTAACTATGTAGTTTGATGTTTGAGTGTTTAAATTGCATAGTTTAAATCATTAATCTAAAAAAATTCTATACAAAATATCTCACATCTTAGTCTAATCGATTAATTAATATTTTTTTCTACATGTTTGTAACCCGAGGGCTATAGATCCTTACATCCTTGTGGTGATTCATGGGGGATTAAAAACCGCCTATAAACCCCATTCCCTTTTTATTTTTCTAGGGGACTAGTGACCATGTATTTCACCACCATGAATTAGTCTAAACTCTGTATTTCAATGGAGTCTAAAAATTTGGAGAGTTGTCATTAGGTGCCTAAGCAGAATTCCCCATAAAGGGTTCTATGGATTGAGGGGTAGTTAAGATCCAATATGCAGGGTAGTCAAACAACATCCTATATAGACTTGGTCCCAACTATACCTTAATGTATATATGGGGTGCACCTAGAAACCTCTGTGTATACCTATCATAAGATCATTTGGTTATAACAGGCACCTCATTATTAGAGTCAATATCACCTCCTTAGTAGCTATCGTGTGTGATTAGGGTTTAGAGGGTTTAGTAGATTCCATAATGGGTCAGTAGCCTACAGCCTCACCCATAAAGCCATTGTATTGTGTGGGCATTAGATTACACACCCTCATCATTTTACTAATTATAGGTTTGTAGCTTGCTTGATTTGATGTGTGTTGTGCCAAACCCTTGTTGTTTATGAGCTGAGTTAGCGTTCACCCAAACTTATCCACACCTATCTAACTTATTTTGTATCATTTTATATATCCTTACCTCATCATCCTCTTGTACATCCTTATCCCATCATCCTTTTATACATATCATCATGTATATCCTTGCATTTTCCTCTCTCCCATCTTGTCTTCATCTTGTCCTAGTCTAATAATCACTACTTGTCAAATCTTTGTCATCATCCTTTTATAAAAATTCTATCCTCTTGCACATCCTCATCATTTATCATCACCCCATCCCTTGTAGATCATAGTCATCATCTTTTTTATCCAATCACATTTTCTACATCCTTTTCATCATCCCATGGTATATATCATCTTTTACACATCCTTCTAATCTAGTTATATCCACTCATCATTTACTATATCCCAATCACATCTTATACATCCTTGTCATTATCCCTTTGTACCTCATTTTTTATTTTGTATAACCTTATCTCATCCTCTCATTCTACATATTATTATTTAAACATCCTTATAATCACATCCTTCACTAGACCTACTTGTCATCATACCCCCATCACCTACATCTTGTTTTGTACATCCTATATCTCATCATCCCCTTATAGATAATTTTTTCTCTTGTACATCATTCTAGTCATACCCTATACTCATCCCACTCATCATTAGTCATACCCACACCTATCTTAGTCAAATCTTATCTCATCATCCACATCTTACACTAAGACTTGTCTTGACCTTGTCTTCATCACCCATCTAGTCTAGCCTCATCCTATATTATCCTAATTAGCTCTTTAGGTCACACATATGTATAAACCATCCCCATCATTACCCATTCATCACTTCATCATCACTTATCATTATGTTATTGTCCCTTGTCCTATCAAATTCATCACATAATCATACCCCATCCCATCTTGAGTAAAATCCATCCTAGGTTTGAGCTATAGTATCTTATCATCCTAAGTGCACTATCACTTATCACTTTGTTAGGTCTCATACCTACTCGATATCCTACTTGCATATTATCATTTTTTTAGTTTCAAACTAACAAACCCATTAATCATCAAGCTAAATCATCTCTAGTCAACTCATCTTGCCTATTCATAACTAGTATCTATCCAATCATTGCCTTGCTAGTTTAAATCTAAGCACCCATAAAATATTTAATCCTTTTGCTAGCTTGACAATTAGACATTATTGATAGGTTTTTATCACCATGAAGCTAAACCTTTCTTTCATTGACCAATAAATAGCTACCCATAAGGATGATATCCTCTTGAGGTTTATTATGATGTGTGTTCTACCCCATAAAGGTGTTGATCCCCTTTAACTCATTGTACCCCATCCAATCCCCTTCATGTGAGTCATGTACTAATCCTCTATCCACTAGTCATAACCCATCATCTACCCCTTCCCATACTAAGAAAGGGGATCCAATCTTGGCCACCTTGCATACTACCAATCCATCCACTCAATCACATCAATAACCACCTAATCAAAAGTCTAATATTTCCACATCTAGGTCACAAAGTGAAGTAGGCCCTTATATTCCCCTTCCTATGTCTTTGGAAGCCATTTTCAAATAACTAGTCACTGCTAACATGATGGTCTATCCACCCATTCACCATCTTGATCCTACTAAGCTTAATCCCTCTTGGTATAAAGATAACCAATATTGTTCATATCACCAAACCTGGGGGCATACCATTAATCGATGTCAACATTTTTAAGATTACATCTATGACCACATCAACCATGGTGACATAGTAATTGAAGATAAATTAGATGAATCTAAATCCCTGGGTGAAAAAGAAGAATAACAAAATTCCATTCTCGATCACAATCATGGCCGTCCCTTTCTAAGTGAAGGTCAAGACATAATGTCCCTCTTCCATGATCCCCTTATCATTGACCAACCCTTCATCTGACATAAATCCCTTCCCCATGAGCCTAGTCTCCCCATCCCTCATGATTCCTTCTATAGGTCTTATTTTTTTGAACCTTCTCCCTCTCACCCATCACATCAAGAACCCCATGTTGAGAGGTCAATTGTGGATAATGAATCTTTTAGTAGCATTGCATCTTATACAATAAAATTAGCAATAAAGTCAATAATAAAAGTTTTATCTTCCTCAGTATCATGTTCAACACCAATATCTAAATCAAATTCCTCATCAAAAACATCATCTGTCATCAATGTTAATAATTCCTATCATTTTGAGGATACCTTTAATCCAAGTGCCTCAAATACATCACTAGGCATACCTTTGGATCCCAATCAAGATGATGAAGTCATAACAACATTTTTAAAAGCTTTATATGTCAAAGATTGTCAAAGTGAATTTAATCCTAATACGCATACTACAATTACTCTTAGTGATCCTTTTGTTGATCTTGAGGATATTTTATCCAACATCAAAACTAGGTCCCTTAGGACTCATATGAAGACCATGATGTCCCATTACTAGTCATTTACCTCATCCTACCATCTCAACCACATTTATCCACCATTGACCCATTTCTTCCCATCAATAATCATTTAATCATCTCCCTCCATAGGGACGAACAAGGACATACATCATTGGACCCTTCCTCAAGAAACACAATGTGTGCCACCAGTAAAAAGGTCTAAAAAAATATTCAAAAGGTCAATCAAGTCATCTTTGATCTCATAAGTCAAAATTCAGAAAAATAAAATCATCAGTCTAATCCATAAATGTCTTCCCCTAATTAATCCCAATATCAATCACTAGGTGACCATTAAAGTCATAATAATCATCTATCAATTCATAAATCAATCTCCCCTAGTGAAGCCAAACATCAAGTGTTAGTAGGAATTAACAACCAAAATATGTATAATGTCAAAATCAAAACTAATAATCCATTAAATGATTAGATCAAAGATGACCCACAAAGGAAAAACATCTTATATCTCTTACAATATTTTGTACATGACACTAATCAAATGAAGAGTGTCCAACATCTCCAATGATGTGTGCAACGACTAGTCTTAATCCTCCACCACCCATCACACCCTCCTATCATTCTATCATAATCCCATCAAGTCATAACATTAATTCTAATCTATTACACCCCTACTAGAATCATGATTTAATTGAATCCATAGATCATATCACCTCCCCAGGCATCATTGTCTCTCTTAGGGGAAATGAAGACACATGGTCTAGATATATGGAGGGGTCTCTATCATACATCAACAAAGGTCACATGAACCATAATACATCCATTAGTATGATCATATAATCACATATCCCTAGAATAGGTGTTGGATAAAGATCACAACAATGACTGCATCTTACATCTCATACCCATATCTAATAATTCAAGATGCCATCCAAAAGTCAAAAAAAAAATCTTTCATCCAATGGTGAAAACTAGTCTTCTCGCACCTTGGGCAAGTATCATGATGAAAACTAGTTTTTAGCATCATGGTAACATAATATATTATCTGCATTATACCTCAACACTTGGGTAAAAAATCCATCCACTTTATATCATTTTTCAATCCATCCATACTTGCCTCATCCCTCATCAACCTTGTCTATTTCATCCATCAATGTACATCCCTTCCCTTGTCAATCCTTCCTGCATCATCTACTATCATATCATACATCATGTTCATCATTTCATCTAGTTTTGACCTTCATAAGGAAGGGGAAGGTGTCTTTGAGAAATGTTCTCAAACCCTCTTAGCATATCCTTCAATAGACACTTGGGCAACTAAACATTTAGTTCCTTCATGATGTGTTCATTAGCAATCCCTAATCCATTCTTCTTTGGTTCCCATCCCCCTCATCATTTTGTCATCCCATCTATCATTCCATCCATCCTCATCCTAGTTTCTAGGCTTGGTATTCCCTTTGCTAGTAACCCCATTTGTGTAGTGTACATACATATTTAAAAAAGCCCTAAAATTTTGAAATATTTTAAAAATCATAAAAGTTGAAAAAGCCAAAAATAGTCCATTGTGTCTTGTCTTATCCCTAATACCATAGTCATATCCATCTCCATATATCTCTTAATTTCTCATTTTTGGACACCACATTCCATCTTGGAACCAAATCAAATTGGTCACCCATCTCCTCATTTCTTTCTCATCCTTTCAACTAAGTGTTATTAACATACATCACCTTGTCAAAGAATTTAGTCTAGCACTGATCACTTCTTATCAGTTGCCTTTTCATATCTAGCACCCATTAACTCACTTTTTTTTCTAGTATGAAAGGTAATTGATCCCATCACCTTCCTTATCATTACCTCTTTATACTTATCACCCATCAAATCACTTCTTTGCTAGTATGAGGGGTATTTGATTTCATCATTATCTCCTCTTCTTGCTAGATTGGAATCTTGTAAGGCCTTGTCTATTGGTAATCCTAGGTCATCACTTCTCTAAATCACCATCTTTTGCCACTTTTCAATTTGATTTCAAGACCAATTCAATATTCTAAGACCTTCTCCCATCCTCCATCCTTCTATCCATAACTAGACACAACATCTTAGGCTAATCCTTAGCCTAATCATGATCACCCTATCCAAATCCAAGCCCATCCTAAGTCCACAATCACATCATGATCATCCAACCCATCACCCAATCACTCATCCTATCATTAAATAAGACATTGGGGCATTGTATGTACATACTTTTGTGTGTTGCATGTCTATTGGTTGACTTGTTTGTATGTCTTTTATCTTGTATATATCTTATTTATATTATGTATTATTTGCATCATGTTTATTTTTTTCTATTAGATAATGAATGAGGATGTTATGAGGGCATCAAAAGTGCCCTTGAATATGCAAAGTTCGCTACTTTCCCATGCACTTTGGCACAATTTCCACTTGGTCATATTTATATCATGAGTCATAATGCCAAGTGAATAGGGTTGACCTAATACTCACACGCCATTCAACTAGCATCTAATATTTTATCCTCATCTCTTCCTTTCAATCAATATACTCTAATCACTAACATAATTCTCTAATCACTAATCATCATCATCATCTATCAATTATCATTTATCCCCAAGTTAAAACTACATCAGCCTGAGGTCTTTTCAGACTATATAGGTAGTACTTGGCAATGTTTTAATGCCCAAGGATTCATTAGCCACTATCTCTATCATCCATCCTCATCCCATAGTTTTTTGGTCACTCGATCACATCATTTGTTCTCTCTTATCCTCTTTATCATATTGATCAATTTTAGCTTTGAGCTACACCCATCATTAACATTCAAATCAGTCTTATCCTAGCCTATAGCTCTCCTTTACATGTGTTATTTATTGGGATACATCTAAATCTTGCATCCCTTTAATCTTATCATCATCGTGTTATGGTTGATTCCCTTTAGGATGTGTTGACAACCATAACACCCATCATCTTCACTCCCTGTACATATGTCTTTACCAGGGGCATCATCAATCTATAGCTCATTACTCAAGTCAACTTTATATTATTCATCTCTTATCCTACATTTGGCATCCCATCCCCCCTCCTATTTATCTCATCCCACCCCTTCTTTCTTCTTTTGAGTGTCCATTCATCTCATTCTTCCTTGCATGTCTCCTTGAGGGGGCATCATATCCATTAACATCAATTTCTATTAACATTCATCTATAAAATATTTTTTATTTAAAATACCATTACTCCTTTCACTTTGCTTCACTCACAATGCCCTTTCAAAGAGGGGCAAAATATATGCATATAAATTCACTAGCTTACATTATTGTTATTAATATTCTTATTAGTCGACACTAATTCTACTTAATCTAATTTATCTCATGAATATATTCCAATATCCCTTTCTTCATATTTCATCAATATACTAACCTTACTCATCCCCACCAATTAATTAATTTATCTTAAATCCTTATTATTCCTAATCTAATCCCATTTACCCATTATTTCAAAATTTTAAATTCACATGGCCCACCTACTAGGCCTATCCCTAGGCTCTCCTACACCCCTACATTCTCTAGAATCCCCTAAACACCTATATAATCAATCCATAATCATGTTTAACCCTTTCAAAGAGATTATAGATGTTTATACCTCTAGAACCCTCTCTCCTTTAGAATCCTCTAAGGAATTTTAAATTCTTTGGATAATCCTCATCCATTGATCTCCATAAATCAACTTTAAATCTCTACCATTGATCTCTCCCTCCATTTTATATTTAAGAAACCTCATTCCTACATTGGAACCAACTTTAATTCTCATGCCATATCCATGTCCAATTATCAAACTAGAATCCTCATGTTATCTTCATGCCAAATCAATCCAAGCACCCAACATCTTTGATTAAGCAACCACCATGTTAAAAATCTGAGTCAACGTAATATCTATCCATTTTGCTTATTTTGCATCAATTTAATCATGGTTTGGAGTGCTTAGATTTAGGATTTATAATGTTGGTTTGAATTTTTTATTCATATATTGCATTGTGATTCTAATGGCTCTAGACTTTAACTATGTAGTTTGATGTTTGAGTATTTAAATTGTATAGTTTAAATCATTACGCTCAAAAATATATCTACAATAACATTGGATATTATAGTGGGACCAAAGACTTTATCTACACACTTTCAAGTCATGCTAAACCATTTACCTTATAATTTTCTACTCGAGAGACCCTGGATACATGCTATGGAGGTTGTACTTTCCACTCTCCATATACAATTTAAATTTGTACATGATGGGTATCTATAAACATGTCCAAAAGATAATAATCTATTTAGATATTGTAGGCTCGCTAAGCCTCCTACACTGAGTACATCATCTAATGGGACACCTCATGTTCTCATTAAACCTCTACTTCACTGGATTCTCATTGAGTAAATACATATTTATGAGGTGGGGGGATCTAGTAAGATTGTTCATACACCACCTTCAGAGCATCCTACAACATAAATACCTTCATTGATGATATAGGACTAGCCTCTCCAAGCACAAATACCTTATTTGATGATAGAGGACTATCCTCTCTAAGCACAACTACCTTCTCTGATGATATAGTCCTAGCCTCTCTAATCATAGTTACCTTCATCAAGCAAAAGGAACAACTTTTCACAGTACATACATCCTCATCCAGGATAGATTATGATATTCTCACAACCTAGTTACCAGTACTTGTCAATTCAGAAGAGGCTTACATTCATAATTCTAACATATATTCACATGCCATTATAGAGGATGATCAACCACTTATAGACATCGATGATTATTTATGTGAACTAAGTTTTACACTAGTAAGCACAAGGGAATGTAGATATAATTCAAAGGCACTTATAGCTCACCCTAAACTAGTACCATCACTTGTTTAGGATTTTATACCTATAGGATCCTATAATCAGCCATAATCAATAACATATCCCTTGATCTATTTAGTACATATGGTCACATCCATGGATATTGATTCAATCATAAAGATTCAGGTAGGGAGCTCACAAGATAGACTACACCATATTACAATTATTACTTGATAGAGTATTGATGTTATTACCCACAGTCCAACTTAGATTAGCTAGAAAATTGTCACCATAGGAAGGGAAACCATTTTACCACTTCTATAAACTCACATGACATGATACAAACATGTGTGCAATACTAAAACATAAGCTAAATAAATTTATGGCTAAGGACACTATCCAAATTATATATCCTCCACCTCCACAAGCATCACCACCACTAACGATATGAGCTACTACACAAATGTGAGAACCATGATAGAGTCATTACTGACATAGATATTCATGACATGATCCATTAATTATACAAATATTTATGGTAGATATATATCTTCCACATATGGATATAAATATGTATTTTGATCCTAATACTTGCAATTTGGGATTTTTACACCACATTAGTTCTTAGGAGAGTGAGCTACAACATGTTATACACTATCAAGACTCCATTGGATATATTAAATTACCATTTTCATGTGGTCCCAAGGTGGCCAATACATTTATTTTTATTTTCGATAGAGACACCCATATATAGATTACACTTAGCAATACATGGTTATAGGTGATGGATGCTATCATTGATCAAGCAAAGAGATGCTTGACATTCACTCATGATGGGCACATGGTTCACATTTTACATGATAAAATCGATGAGAATCATGAGTTTCACATAGAAATTCTACATTTTAATGTGGTTTACCTTGGGACCGCATGAGAGGCATCTTAAATAGTTGAGCAGTATGCCATTCAAATTTAGAAACTCTAGACTCATGCCAACCTTAAGACCCCACTAATACATATAGATTTGTATGATGATTATGACTTATTTGAGTTTGGATAGGCTCAGTATCTGACACTAGATGATCTTCTGCCAAATCTAACATTTTATTCTCCACATCCCATGAGTGTTATCTTAGGTCTATAGATATGTTACACATTAATTATATTTTGTCTCATTTACATTTTTAGTATTTGCTTTATCTCTCTCACTCCTTGTACATTTTTTACTTTCATTTGCTTCTACATAGCTTTTACTCAAAATACACAAAACCAATATAATATTTCAAAAATTCAAAATTTTTATAGATTGTATGCATTGTTATGTTTACATTTATACTACTTACCAGATATTGCATATGGCTAGCTATCCTATCATAGTCAATTTTATTATACACATATGCTTCACTTGTTCTTATCGAGTGCTTACATATTCTAGATAGGACTCTGATCCACTACATTGATCCAGACTAAATATCATCTACCCATTGGGGGCATTTACACTGATCTAGGTTTATATATTTGATACATCCACCCACTTAGAGGCATTTTATACATAGTTGTTATAACTAGGCTTTATCTTTACATACTATACATTCTAGTTTATACATTGATTTATCTTGATATTGATCACTGATCCTCATTTCTTAGTTTTTTGATAATTATCACTAGTTAGACTCAATATATATGCATCCTCACATCTACATAGATTTGTATTACACAGTTATACATGCTTTCATTTTTAATTCCTATATTAGACATGATTGTGTTTCCTATGCTTCTTCCATCTTTGAGGGAATTTGAATATGTCATCGTTCTTTGGATTATATGCCACTTCTTTTTTTTAATGCCTTGGACATGTGCCCATGTCCCTTGTGTATTCTCTTTCATGTTTCTACATGCAGACATTTCAATATGTCCTTTAATGTGGCTCTATGCCAAATTATTTTTTGCTTGTGTATGTGTACATTTGAACATGTCCTTGTATGTCTTCATTCTTAAATTAGTAACATGTGCCCATGTCCCTTGTATTATGACCCCGTGGTATATCTTTTATGTGCCTCATGTGCTTATATGTTTTCTTCCTTATATGATTCTACACCATGACACTTGTATTTGATTATTACACACACACTAGTTTTTAATGTCATGAGGGACCTCATGCATCTACCCTTCCTCCTTGGGAGCTTTGATGGACATCATGCCACATCCCCCTAAGTAGTTACTTATATTTGTTTCTATATACATTGATTACATCTATATTAACACCTTTATGTAATTCTAGATTACAACATACATCTTACATTTCCTACTTATGCTCAGATACATTTACATTCTAATGTTATGTTTTATATTATATTGGAATATCATGCACATGATTTGGCTAACACATTTTACATAGATACTTACTTAGAGGATAGTTATTACATAGGTTTCACAACTAGCCTCAAAAGAGGGGGAATTCATAGGGGTTTGTCATAGAGATCAAGATCTTACTTTTCTAATCATAGATACATTTTAGGACGTAGGTTCAGTTTTAGATATCAAACTCAAGGCAGACACAAAATAGAATAGAGATTCAAAAATCAGTCCAAATCACCTAGAAATCAGACCAGGTAGTCATTAGCACCCAAATTGGCATACTAGCACCATAGTAAATATTGTCTATTACACGATGTTATTATCTAGTAGCCCTAGCTTTAGGATAGTCTAGATCATTCAGACTAGTACATTGGGTATAGCATATATTTGCATAGAGAGATTTACAAGTTTGGAAATTATGTTAAGATTTAGCTTAGATTTAGTCATTTGAGCTTAGATTCATACCAGTTACTCATATTTAGGAGCATCATGTGTGGCATGATTAATTTGACATTTAGTTTAGCTACATAGATTCAACTATTACATACTTGATTCAAATTTAGTATACTCAATTACCAGATTGGGGACATATGTGCAACACATTAGTTTCCATATACTTAACTTTAAATAGGTTGATCAAATGGAATGACAAACTCCATATCATTTTCTACATTATATACACTTGTTATCACATTTTAGGTTGTCACCAAATTTATGCCTTGTTCCATCTGTAATGGTTGGTATTCTCAAGTGGCCGAGAACTACCTAATATACCTGAGTGGCTATGTAGATCCAAATACACAATTAGACCATACTTAATTAGATACTTTCAACACTTTACAAAATATAGTTATATATGCATCTACTTCACATAGAGGGTAATGATGGAGTCATAACTGGATTGAGTTCTTGATCCACCCATATGAGGATTGAGCAAGCCATTAGCTCAATTCAAGCTATTTAATGATATGATCACTATGCACACTCACACACATTGGTTATCACTAGGTTCATGCATTGGTTCACATACCAAAGAAGGTGTATTCATTTCTTTCCTCTCTCTTTACTCAACTTTACTCAATTATTTCATTTCAACATAGTCTTTTTCTTTTGATCATCTCTTAAGGACTCAATTTTGCATGTTTCATTGTAGGACATTGCTTTAGATCATGTTCCACATACACATATGTATATTCACATATTCAAACTCATTTACATGGGATTCACTTCCAAGGTAAGTCTAGGTATGCTTATTTTTCCTTTATACTAGTCATTTTACTTTACTGCATTATTAGCATAAAAAAGGGGGAAAATGTAATCACCTAAAAGTGGTAATTAGATGATAAAAATGTCACTTGAGTTACCCTATCCATAGGCTAGCCATACACCTATCCTTGAGCATTATAATTACTTTTCTAGTAATCTAGTAGACCAAAGTCACCTACAACTAGTCATAACATAGTCCCAGAACTATCATCTCAGACTCCAATCCAAATTGCTTAGCAATCTACAAAGAGGACATTAGCACCACATTTGGGACACTACAGCTACATGGTGGTAGTGTCCCCAATTGGTTGCTACTATCCTCAGCCCTAGCTCTTCCCAACATAATTTTTTTTAAATTTGTGCCCCTCCTAAGGTTAACCTAAGCTTATTTTCGTATCTACATAAGCAAAATAATGCTACAAATACAAGTCTAATCCACCTCTATTGACTAGATGGAAAATAGATGTGAAATTTATTCAAACCTAAGACAAGGTTGTGAAAAATCAAGATATTTGATTCCTATTATACACTACTTTATGCATATTGCCATCTACAATAGCCCCAATCCTAGTTTTTAAGCATTTCAAATCTCAATCACATTCAAGGACACTCTCATTATATCGTTCACTTGCACATACATCAAGCACTAGGTGGGAGAACTACACCGGGCTTGATCCCAATTTGAAGTATTGGTATGCAGGAAACTCTCTACATATTGGGGTGTTGAGGATGTCCAATCTGTCCTAATAACACACATAAAATTATTTCTCATTCCATAATTACAAGGAGATTAGGGTTTTTTCATCAAATAAATTTTTTTAGGCACAACATAGAGCTCCAAGTTTTAGTCATGCAGGAACAGGACATACACACATAGGTGCATGTGCTCCCCCCCCAAAAATAGGAATAGTCCCATAAAGGGGACATTGTCACCACATTGAGGAAACTACACATAGATGCTGCTACTTTCCAAACTAGGTATTACTATCCAATGGGAAGACAAATGACAATCTTATTGATGACATAGACTACTACCTAGATCTCATCATTTAAGACCCAAATCATCCACGATAGTCAGTTTATAGATAAGTCTCTATTTATACCTATTAATTGCCATTTTTATATATTCAAAAAAAGTCAAAGGTCATAAAAAAATCAATATTTAATACTACATATTTATTTGACTAATTTGGGCATCTCAACTCCTTTAACTAAACACAGGATTTTCATTTTAAAACCCTAAAAGGTTAAATCAGGTAGATGTATGGCATTTTTATGTAAATAACTTTCCCACATTAAATTTTGGTAAACATGTTCCCTCTTACACTCATTTTTGTTTATATCTTGCTTCCATTTTGGTAGATATTATTTTTATATTGTGTCTTCCTATTAGTTAGTATTCATTATCCCTAGCCCTTCTATGTAATTTTCAAACCCCATTTTATTGTGATTTATTTATCATTAATATCCTAGGGTATTTTACATGTCATATATGTTTCCATTTATTCCACCTAAGATGATTAGGTCTAATACCCTATTAGGTGAAGTAACATTGAATTATAAACCTATTGGTTTTTTTGAAATTTCTTTGGTTAGTATCTTGCTTATTTAAAAAATAAAATATTATCTCCAAATGATGTTAATGTTCCTCATATTTCTACATGTTCTGATCCAAATGTGAATTACAATGTTGTAAACGAATTTTTTCTTGAATGATAATGTTGTGACTGAATCTCAAAATGACAATGATTATAATGTCAATCACCATGATAAGAATTATAGAGCTAAAATACTTAATTTATTTACAAAGCACATTCAATCTTTTCTTAAAGACATAGGTGAAATGTTGTGTGTTGAAAGATGTCCAAAACTAAACTTTGAGTCAAGAGCCTTAAATTGAAGATATACCTTATAGAGTGAACAATGGGTATTTGAGTGAAAGTAATGTAAATCAACCTTATAGAGGGTCCCATTATATTCTAGATGATGTGAGGTTTTTAAAACTTATTTTTAATGTTATCCCTTCTCTCATTTATTCCAATTGTGTTGATGTTTCTTTGCCTTATCAAAATGGTTTCAATGTTTCACTTATTTCTTCTCAAATTACTCAACCATCTTGAAATACTCCTCTTGAATTTCATCTCTTCTTCATAGTGTTTTTAAATTGGATAATGTTTTCATTCCCACCTATTCCACCACTATTTCTCTTCCAAATCCTGAAATAGCCAATCTTAGGAAAACCATATGTGATATTCAATAACAAGATAAATTTATTTTGAAAGTGTCTCAAAATACAAGCACTACAGTCACTTAAAATGATTTATTACTTAACCCCTTGGCTTATGATGTTGTTTACAACCCATTTTTTTATAGGTTTTGTGCCCCTAAAGTTTTAATTATGCAATGATAAAGGATATCCTTCTAAACATGTTAAATATTTTTGTGCTTCTTTAGAGATTTTGTGCATAACAACAAATTATTGACAAATTTATTCCCTAGAAGCCTTATAAATTATACTTTAATTGATTTTTAACATTTCCATGTAGATTTACATTTTTTCATTGTTTTAGTTGATGAGTTCTTAGGCTATTTTTTAATCAACATTAGCATGAAGGTTACATTAAAAAAAATCTCAATTAAAATGATAACCTAATGAGAATGTTACTATGTTCTTAGATTCAAGATTATTGTCATAAAAACAACTCACCAATTACCTAATAGTTAGAAAAAAAAATCTCAAAAAAAATAATAATTATTCATCAAGGATAAAGGGATCTTAAATATGTATTATAAACCATGAGATCAATATTTTAGAGGAAAGTGTGCTTAAATATAAAAATAATGTCCCTACCTCTAGTGGAGCCAAATTCCAAGGTAAATAAAATTTCAAGGCTAAGAATAGTGATAAAGCTTTTCAATCTAAGAATGTAGTGAATTCGGTGGACTATCCAGCCAACGATTTAGTCTTATCAAAACAAAGAGAATGAATAAAATTTACAAGATTGAATGAATTTATTCAAATTGTGCTTAAATGATTATTGATTGCAATATGATTACTTTACCTCATATTAGATAAATGGATCCATTGAGGCTGTTGACTATGAACTATGATTCCAATGCATATTGTGATTATCATATAGTCTTTTTATATATAAACACGTTACTTTGAAACATAAGATCTGAGGCCTCATTGAAATTAATCAAATTTAGGTAGAAGGTCTCACTAGTAATTTGAATGAATTAGTGGCACAACCAAATAAACATTTGAAAATATTTACAAATCCTATTCTAAATCATTCCACTTAATCTAAATACCATGGAAATGTTCATATGATAGATAACAAATATCCATCTCAAGATATTAGATATTATCCACTTGATAGATTCATAGGTGTGATCAACACAATGCATAAAGAATAACCTCAAATTATATTATTTGATTATGAAATTATAAAGGGTGACTTTAATAAAATACTAATATTCATTTAATATTTAATAAATACACATTTTCGTGTAATAAGTAGATTTTTTTTTAATAAAATTTTAATTATAAATATGTGCATGATGAAATTGTTTACTGGTCGTAAAAATTATCAAATGGATTCAACCAATACTACCATGATTATTAAAAGATATGATGGGATCACTATAAAATCCAATTGGAGTCATTAAATTACCTATCATATTTGGTCCTAAGACAATATTAATGTATTTTCATACACTACTAGATAATGAGAAATATGATATTTGACTTGGACACTCATGGGATACTCAAATGAAAATAATTTTGTCAACATTACATCAATACTATTTTTGCCATAAAAATAAAATTACTATTGGAGGTATAACTAATGAGGGGGGGAGTGAATCATTTTTCAAACTTTTATTTCAATTCTATATATCATTCATTAATCAAATGAATAGATCTAGAGATATGGTAAATCATAAATAATCTTTCATATGAGCAAGAAGTGGAAACATAACATATGAACACAAGATATAAGTGGGAAACCCTCATGTAGGATAAAACCCACTGATGCACAGCTTGGAATACAATCCTATAAGCAATAATTTAAACTTTTAGTGAGGCACCAACCCCACAAGGAACACCAACCTCTCACTGTCAAGCACCAACTCAACTAGTCCTTTAGCAAGCACCAAATTGCAAAGAGGCTCCAACCCCATAGGTAACTCAGCACCAACTCAGATACCTTGAACATCTGATCACCTTTGAACACCTTTTTCTCACCCAACTAAATATGACCTCCTTCTTTTACTTTTCTCACTCTTCTATCTCTCTCAAATAGCCTATTAGGCCTTCTCATTCAACTAGCCCTTTCCTTGGTAGAATTAGGTCAAATAAAATTTATCATCACCTATAAAAACATATTTATATCTTCATTTCATAGTCAACACATCTCTCTAATTATCTTCAATCCCTTTAACTATTTTCCAAAACTATGCTCAATATTCTAACTAGTCAAATTAGGCCTATTAGACCTTTTCTTTATACTTGACTCTTGATTTTACCCATATTTGTTAGAAAATAACCTAAACATATTTGTATCACATTTTTAATAGGCCAAAAAAAATTTCATAAGAGGAAAAACCATTACATGGGTCGGTCATTACCCTTAAGGGCCAAAACCACTATTAGGCCTTCTTTATGCACATGTTTCACTTAGGCCTCCTTGGAACACCTTGATCCTCCAAAGATGAAATAAAAACTTAATAAAGACATCAATTATAAACTTATTAATCTCACATTATGTACCCAACACCATTTATCTCATTTAACTCTTTGAACCACACAATTAGGTATACTTCCCATTAGGCCTTCTTACTGCCATAAAGTTTGTCTTGAAAGTCTAAATCATACACTCAAATTTGCCACATAAACATACTAAAAAATAAAATGGATATAATATCCATAAACTCATGTTCAACATCATGTTTCTCATAATTCATTAAATATATCAAAATACCTCTAACTAATCAACTTCATATGCTCACTCAGAACTGCACATAGGCCTTAAGAACCCAGTCAAAAGCCATTAACTTTTCACACCTTCATATAAGTTTATCATGCATAAAAATGTGTTAAAATTAACCTATGATACCTCAGTAAAAACTTAATGTGAATTAGATTCATCAAATCTAATAAAAAATACTCAAGAAACACATATTCTTTCATACATAGAAAATTAATTGCATGTAGCACCAAAAACACAGTAAAGAAGATCAAATATTAGAACACATATGGGAATAATTTTATGATATTAAAATGGTTTTTAATGAACCTTAATCATCCTTAGAGAATATTTTTAAAGATATATTACAATTTTTATTATTTATATTGGTCTTATAGACCAATCTCACATCTTCACTCTACACAGACTTCATTGTGTTATATAGATCACTTTGAGAATAACTTTTAGCATGTTTGTGTGCATCACCAAAAATTATAAAAAAGAGGGGCTATGAGGTATAGGTAATTAAAAATTACCCCATTCATTTGTATCCATCCCTAATCCTCTACAACCGATCACTAATCTCTTTCTCAGTGTCTTACTCATTAGGCCCTTTTAGCAATATGCCAACTTCCATGACTGATTTAGCACATTTTAGGTTTGAAAATTATCATAACCTTATATGAGAACAAAATACATGTCTTACACATCATCCTCAATCATTTTTCATGCTTTTACTTGGTCAACCTTATATAGTACATCAAAATTCTAATAAATAAGGGGTTTTCTATAGTTTCTACTCACTCTTATGACAAACCAAAACCACCTAGAGAAACTTGGAAGAGTCCTTTACATGTTATAAACATCAAAATAGGTCAAAAAAACAATTATAATCCATAAATAACAATATATTTCCTATCAGGTCATTATGAGGGTTTTAATAGGGTTTTGATAGGTTTCCCTTCTTAGAAATCATTCATAAAGGATTAACCCTTAACTCCAAAAATAATTATAGGAAATTCAAGCTAGGAACCTTACCCACATCCCATGAAATACTCATAATATCATGAAAATGTTTCACATGCCAACGAGCATAAGAAATTCCTTCTCAGGTCTACAACACTCCATTCCATGCACACAAAAAACCTTAACACCAATTTTCATGATTTCTCCTTTAGGATATGACCTAAAACTTGGTTAACACACTTAACACAACCTATCACACCTATGTCACTTCTATCAAGATCTCTGACACCTTGGGAAATGATCTTGACCCCTCATTAGGTCATATTATGTCATTTTTCACACTAGGCCTTCAACTGCCAGTCATACTTAAACCATGATCATCCCTTGAAACATCCTATACTATTCTCAAAACATAATTATCATGTCAAATGATCTCATACCTTTCTCACACACTATGACCCATCAACTCCCAAGTCTCATACTTATCAACTCATTATTCTACCAAGCCTATGCCTCTTCACTAGGTTCTCTCAAGTACATAGATTATGAACTCAATATTAAGAACAACAATGACAACTCAGAATGACATCAATGACACTTTCATGACATCAATGACAACTTTATGCATACCTTCTAACACATTTTCAATAATGATTAATATGCAAGGCACTAATTATATAATCCAATACAATTTTAACATGAGGTTTTAACTAACGAGTTATGAGAGAAAAAATTAATCATAAAATCTAAAAAAAATAATCCAAAAATGAAATTATACAATCTTATACCTACTAAGATATCTTATAAAAACCTCTTGCACCTGTACAAGAAAAAACTAATAGTGTAGGCTTTTTCTCACTATGTGGTTTTACATCTTGCTTAGGTTTAATAAAGGCCATTAGGGAGGAGAATCCTACATGTATGAGGATGTTGGGATATGTCTATCTTTCACCTATATAATGAACCTTCCTATGTAATTTTTATCTAATTCTTATTAATGTAATTTTTGTTTGTGAAGACGTGCTTCTTCTTTTTGAGTTATTTCTTTGGAATTTCACTATTCTATATAGATTTTATTCGTGCATTTGATCTTATCCATTTGATCCTCAATTTTTCCCATTCTGACATGGTATCAAATCTGAATACCTTGCTCTTGTTGTGAGATCTAACATTCTAGCTTGTTTTGGTGTTTTTTATTGATTTTAATTTTTGAGGATTTGGTGTGAGTTCTAGTAAATCTATGTCTATATGAATAACCAAAGTCTCTAGATAAAAAATATACAATGCCATTAGATTTAGAGGGTGTCAAAACCCTAGGAATAGCTATAAACATGACCTTTGTGACAACCATTTTTGGCCATTTTTAGAGGGTTTTAAGTATTTTTTCTTGAATTTTGTGCATATCTATATTGCTAGAGTCTTTAATTAGAAAACACTTTTTGGTTTTTCCTATGTTTTTCAAAATATAAAGTGGGTATTTGATGGTTTTTTAGGAAACCATACATATTTTCTAAGATATTAGGTTATCCTTGCTAGTTTTTTCACCATTTTTAGCTGGTTCGGTGACTTTAGGAAAAAACTTGGACTTTAGAATTTTTTTTGGCTTCCTTCATGACTTTATGTCTCCCATATCTATATTACTAAATTGGTGCCATTGTGTTCTCCACCCTTACATAATGTGAATGGGATCACTCTGCACTGATGTGTTAATGCCCTATTGTCCTCTAGGCCTACGTGAACATGAATGCATGCCCTTCATGCTTGCATACCCTATATGCTTGCATGACTACCGATACTATTTCTCCACACTCACTTGTGTGTATTCAACATGCCCTTTCATGTTTTCTAATTGTACCTACCCATGCTCATGCATTGCGCCCAGTCGTAGCCATCCATCTGGCCTCCAAATCTATGAATGTGTGAACTCCTCATCAATGTCCATACGGCCATCAATTTAAGCTTGTGAAAGGTGAAACTATTCATTTGAAAAAGAGGGTCATTATTTAGATGATTTCACTCCCCCATTAATCACATCAATAAAAGTGAGGGGGGAGAACACTTATTTTAGGTTTTAGCCCTTAGTCATGTGTGAAGTAAGTCCTTGGTCACTTCAAACCAAAAATTACTTAACCTTGGATCCAAGGGGCATAAGATTTTTTTGGGTAAGTTGATTCCAAAAAAAATTCACACCACATTTTCACACCCATTTTTTTCAAATTTATGCAAGTGGAAATCATTATTTTTTAGAAAGAAACATTCAAACTTTCATAACTTTCAGTTGATAGCTTTGTTTTAGATGTCGTTTATTTTTAAAGTGTAATTTTTGTAATCTCTATGCCTTGGTGGTATTCTCATACCTTATAAAATTTAACCTCTATTTATTTAGGTGGTATCATTGTCTTTAAACACATACTTCTTTTCTGCACCCTAGATCTAAGTTTAGTTATGATTCTTACATCATTCAACCATTATGAGTGGAAAGCCAAAGTGAAAATCCTCTTAAGGAGTAAAGTCTTACATTGAATCACTATGGGTATAGAAACAAAAATACAACCTAAAACAAAGAAGGAGAAGTGATCTAATATAAGTGATGAAGCCTATGGTCTTTTATTCCTATCTATATCTCCCAACTTGTTCTTTCATATTGAATTTGCAACTACTTAAAATAAAGTATGGACCACATTGGAAAAACTCTTTGGAAATTAAGATGTCATTAAGGGTCATGATTTGGAGAATGAGCTCATTGATTTGAGACTAATAGAATTTGATACCATACAAGACTTATTCACAAAGTTTAAATCACTTAGGTTGTAATTAAAACTATGTGGCATTGATAAAAAAGATGATGAATTGATTATTTCCATCCCTAAAAAATTGGGACTTGACTATTCTATATTCATTTCTACCTTCCACTCCACTAATAATTCCCTTATAACTACATGGACCATGCCATCCTTGGATGAATTTGTTTTTGAATTAACTTAAGATAAATGAATCATGATAAATAGAAGGCTTTTGGCAGCAAGGAGAAGAAATAGAATAAGAAGGACCTAGAAAAAAGAAAGGATTAGAAATCTGATGCTAAGTCAAAAGCATCAAAATCTTTATCCTATTCAAGTGAAAAATATAATAAAGAACAACTCACATGTGCCTATTTTATAAAATTTGGCATGATTAATCCAAATGCATGAAGAAGCAGATTAACCAACTGACAAAAATCCTTGAGAAGCACAATGTCAATGTCCCTGATTCTTCCAATCAAAGTTTATTAGCACAAACGTATTCTAGTAACAAAGATAGTAATAATTTAAACTATAAGGGAAAATAAATTATTTAGTTGCATCCCAACCTTCCACATGGGTTCTTGATTCTGGTGCCTCACACCAAATGGCTTCATCACAAGACATGTTCTCTCCTTGGAGCCTTGTTTTATGTCTTCCATCTTCTTAGGTGATGATACTTCTATATAATTTAGTGGGAGTACATATATTGAAGTGAATTATGGGACATTTCATGATGTTTTTGGTTCCTTCTTTATCCACCAATCTCATATCTATTTATTGTATCACCCATATTAGTTCAAGCAAGAGTTTTGGGTTCACATCCAATTCCTTGGTTATTAGGGAAGCTAAAAGTTAATCCATTATTGCACTTGGGAAATATATCACCAATAATTATTTTATACTTTCTCACATTTTGAACCTAATCAAACCTCTACTACAATGCTCACTCATTCTACTGGGGTGAGTAAATTATGGCATGAACAATTTGACCATCTCAACTATCACTACCTAGAGTAACTCAGTTGTGATGACATGGTTTCAAGGTTGCCATGAGTTAAGTTTTTCGACAAAGTTTACCAAGTTTTCATACTTGGTAAACATCCTGAGGAAAAATATGACAAGGGTAAATCACATAGATATGAATATATATTGGAGCTAGTTCATAGTGACATTACTCATCCATTTCCAAAACCTTCATTCAATAGGATAAAATACATGTTTAATTTCATTAATGGATTTTTGAGGTATACTTGGGTGTAATTTATTGAGCATAAATTTGAAGTCTTTGATCATTTTCAGGTCTTCAAGGCTCTTGTAAAAAAATAGTTAGGTAAATCCATCAAGATTTTATGCATCGATAATGGTAATGGGTATGTTAGTAACCATTTTGAATAATTTTGCATTTCAGAGGGGATCAAAATACAATGTATAATTCTATTTATTCCTCAGTAGAGTGGTTTTGTAGATTGTAATTGAAGTAAATGGCCAATTGTATTCTACACTCCAAGTCTCTTGCACCTCAATATTAGTTTGAGGCTATCAATTGTACATATTATAACTAGAATCAGGTTTATCATAAAGCATTGAATGGAGTCACTCCTTAAAGCTTGGAGAATCTAAAAACCCATAGTGAAGCACTTTTGAGTGTTTATATATCTTAATATGGCATGTATTATAAAGAATGAATGTAAGGTAATGGAACCTTAGAGTTAGCCTTGCATCTTCATTAGATATCCTGAGGCTGTTAAGGGATACAGGCTTATCCCTCCTACCACTCATGATTTTCTCATTGAGATAACTATTCATTTTCAATAGGTTCCTTTAGAATCCACACTCATAACCTTTCCCTTTTCCTTGGATACACTAGGATTTGATGACATGTCTAATGATTTAGAGCCACCTGAGTAGCTTCTTGATGATCCAAATTCTTCTTCTAGTTTTATTGATGAGATTAGTGATGAGGATTCCCCTCCTCATTTTACTAGAATATCTTCAGAGGATGAGGAATATCCTCCTGAATATTACAACACTAGTACTCTTTGGGATATATAGACACTAATAAGGGCTATCCAATGGACTAGAAATTCATTAGACAACAAGTGAACATATTCATAATTCCAAGATGCCCTATATGCTTTCATTACATATACTTTTGATCCACAATCATTTTGAGAGGTACCAATAACTCATGAGTGGGATACTAATATAGAAGAGAAGTATATTTATTTTTAGAGAAACAACACTTGGGATTTAGTCCCTCTTTCCAAGGGAATAAAACTTGTTCAATGTAGGTGGATCTACCAACCAAAATTTTGACAAGATGGGTCCATAGATAAGTTCAAAGCACGTTTGGTAAAAAATTGTTTTTATTAGGTGCCTAACTTTGACTATACTGAGACATTCACCCCAATTTCTAAAATGAATTCAATCCAACTCACTCTTGCCATTATCACAACACATCATTGGGATGTTCATCATATGGATGTGAATATTTCCTTTCTTTAGGGTGACCTCAAAGAGAAAATATACATGGAGAGATTATAAAGATTTGTGGAGGATTTTTTTTAGTTTACAAAATTCATAAATATACTTATGGCCTCAAACAAACTTCTCGAGCTTGGTATGCCAATATAAACCCATTTCTTCTTTAGGTTGGGTCTACCAAATGCCATTCTAATTTGAATATATACATTTTATGGTAGGATGATTCATTGTTGGGTTTGGTTCTCTATGTCGATGACCTATTGATCACATGGATTTATTCATCCACCATCACAATAATGAAAACTACTTTGTCTAACAAGTTCTCAATGATTGACTTGGGCTTGTTGCATCATTTGTTTTGGATTGGAATTTCTCAATCTAATTTTGGGATTACTTTGACACAATTCAAGTATATTCTTGATTTTCTTGCACATTTTAATAGGGTTGACTATAAGCTAACTCTATCTCCTTTTATATATGGTGTGAAACTTGAGGCTGATTGTCTATATCCTTTAGTTAATGCCACCTCATAGCAACAACTAGTTATCATTATCATCTACCTTACACACACTAGACATGATATTTCATATGCAGTGGGCATGGTCTTCATATTTATGTAGGAAACACATGAGCTACATTGGAAAACAACTAAGTGTATTCTTCACTACATTTAGAGTACTCATAGTTTTAAGATTATCTATGGAGCAGGCATCAACATGAACTTAATTTGTTAAACAAATTCATATTATGGTGATGGTATTTATAATTTTAAGTCTACTTCAGGCTATAGTTTCTCACTTGGTTCAAGTCTAATTAGTTTTTCAACCAAGAGTCATAATGTTATTACTTTATTTTCTATTGAGGTAGAATACAGAGGAGCTATTAATGCTACCATTGAGGTTATTTGGATGCAAGGTATTCTCACTGAGTTTGGCATCTAGTTTCAATGACCAATAGTCATCTTCTGCAACAACCAAAGAATAATCTAGATTTGTAGGACTCCAATCTTCTGTTAATGGACAAAGTGTATTGAGAATCACATGCATTTTATTTAGGATCTCATCCATAATCAAGTCATTAATCTTCACTACATTCAGACAATGGAGCAAATTACTGATATATTCACCAAACCTTTCACTAAGAGTAATATCTTCATTTACAAGATCTTCTTAGGGTTTAGGTAGTTGTATCCTCTTCCTCATTTGGGGGATCATCTCTATGTAGTTGGGTACCTCATCAAGACTTTATGTTGGAACCTAATTCTTCTACCCACCTAATCTATGCTTAGGGGGGGGTGTTAGTGTAGGCTTTTTATTAATATGTGGTTTTACCTATATGGTCTAGTTAGCTTTCTTAGGTTTAATAAAGGTCATTAGGGAAGATAATCCCATATGCATGAGGATGTTGGGACATGTAAATCTTCCACCTATATAATGGACCTTCCTATATAGTTTCTGGCTAATGTTTATTAATGCAAAAAAAATTTATGAAGAAAAGCTTCTTCCTTTTTGTTAGTTTGTGGAGCTAAAAGCTTCAACTATGCAGATATAGAGAGGTTGCTAAGTTCTAGAAGTACCGACATCGGCAGTGTAACCTACGTTGGTCACATATAGTGCAGAATAGCAATCGGTATCGGTAGGAGGTCGGCCGACATCGGTCACCTCCAGGCAAATAGGGACCGACATCGGTCACCTGTGCGGTTCCAGAACTATTCGTTACATGAACAATTAATTCATTGAACCAAGTGTTTACATGTAAAAGGCTATTTTGAGTCTTGAGCTGCATGTCTAAATTAAGAGTCTAAGTTATTGTTTAAGTCTAGGATCTATTTATAGACCCATTGGCATGTATTGTAAAGTGTGCTAGTGAAGAGAACAAAGTGTGTGTTCTTCCTAGTTCCACAGAGAGCTAATAGAGGAAGGCAAGAAAGATCCTTCCATTGTAAGATCATTTGAATTGCAGGTTGTTACAAGTTCATGGAAAAGATCTATATGTGTAAGTAAGGTCTGTTGAGTTGCAGGTTGTTGCAAGCTTATGGGAGATCTACTTGAAGTACTTTGAGTACTTGTGTACTAGCAGGGTTATTACTGACTGGTTGGAGGTGAATACCAATTCTGTGTGTGAGTTGTGTTGGGACCATTTTTGGTAGGAGAGTGAACTCTTGAGAAGAATTATTGTACACTTGGTGTGGGAACCCTGAAAGGTGTGGAAGAGTGTGGCGTCTCTTCATTGTATTCTTTTCTGGATGAGTATTAATAGAGTTTGTGTTGTCTCTAATATTTTGTGTCATTTGTGAATTCTAGTTACTTATTGCTTTTGGTTAATTCTGCATGTTTAATTGCTAATACAAGGTAATCATATTATGCTCTTTTTAAGGAGCAAGATCCTAACAAGTGGGATCAGAGCTGTTTGTTGTTCTTGATTCCCCATCAACTAGTATCAGAGTTTTTGGTTGGGTTACTAACAAGTTGTATCAGATCTGGTAGTGTGTGTTGATTACAGGTTACTCACAGGGGTTTCTGTTTGAGTGGGAGTATAGCAATGGCAGAAGAAAGTAAGCTACGAATGGAGAAGTTTAATGGCAAGAACTATCAATTATAGAGGATGCAAATTGAAGATTATCTGTATTAGAAAGATTTGTACTTACCATTGGGTGGGGTTGATTGCAAGCCCCAGGATATGAAGGATGAAGAATGGGAGGTTCTTGATCGAAAGGCTCTGGGATCTATAAGGTTAAGCCTTGCATCGTCTATGATTTCCAACTTATCTCAGGCTAAGACAATGGTAGAGTTGATGGACTCTTTGGCAAATTTATATGAAAAACCCTCAGCTTTGAATAAGGTATTTCTTATGAATCAATTATTTAATTTGCAAATGTTGGAAGGTCGATCTATTCATAGTCATCTTAGTGATTTCCATGGTTTGGTAAACCAGTTAAGTTCAGTCAATATTGTTTTTGATGATGAAATTAAGGCTCTCTTAATCTTATTCTCATTACCTAAAAGTTGGGAGAGTTTGGTAATGGCAGTTAGTAATACTGCGTCTGCTTCAAAAATCTTAAAAGTGGATGATGTTGTGAGTGTAATCTTGAATAAAAAAATTCGTAGAAAAAGCACAGGTGAATCATCAGGAAATGCTTTGAGTGTGGAAAGCAGGGGAAGGCAAAGAGAGAAGATCAAGCATGGGAGATCAAGGTCCAAGATAGGCAGGAGATCCAAGTCCAGGTATGGTAGAATAACCTGCTGGAAGTGTGGAAAGCAAGGGCACTTAAAGAGAGATTGTTGGTTGGGTGAAGATCAGCATGAAGGACATGAAGAAGAAGCAGATGTTGTAGATTTTGTTGCATAGGATGCTCTAGTATGTTCCTTGGATAAAGTAGAATCTTGGGTTTTAGATTCTAGTGCCTCTTTTCATGCATCCCCAAATAGGGAATTTTTTCATGAGTATGTCCAGGGAGACTTTGGAGAAATTTATTTAGGGGATGGTAAGCCTTGTCAGATGGTTGGCAAAGGGAAAGTGAAGCTAAAATTGCAGACAGGTAACACATGGGTGTTGAAGGAGGTCATGCATATCCCAGTTTTGGAGCGGAATTTGATTTTTGTTAGAAGTTTGGGTGATGAGGGTTGCATAGTAACTCTCACAGCAGACTCTTGGAAGGTTACCAAGGGTGCACTTGTTGTAGCAAGAGGTAAGAAAGTAGGTACACTTTATCTATCTACTTGTATTACTGATTCTCTTTATGGGTTATCTACTTCAGCTGTAGATTCGAAGATGTGGCTTAATAGGCTTGGTCACATGAATAAAAAGGGGATGCATGTTCTTGAGTCAAAGGGTATGCTTTCAGATTTTAAGAGCATGGATCGATATTTCTGTATGCAAAAGAAGAAAGTGACATTTCTTGAGGAATCTAATGTTTGTGACAAGAACAGGAAAGTCTTGGTTTTTAAGGAGAAGGTGACAGACAGAGATCAGTGTAAGGGGCTGAAGAATTTTGAGTAGAGCAAGGTTGATATGGACAAGGGTTTGATCCAAAAGGAGCTCGCGGGTATATGTCATCGCTCACAAGCAAAACATAGAGACTGACGTCGGTTAGAAAATTGGCATCGACATCCAGACAGGGACTGATGTCGGCTATGTGCAGACCAATGTCGGTGACTCAAGACAGATAAACACCGATGTCGGTAAGGGGGAACCGACGTCAGTGATGAGGCAGTCGCATGGAACCAATGTCAGTTAGGTGTAGACTGAGATGTGATCGACATCGATCACTGAGATGGATTTTTGGCAGACAGCAAGCTGTCAAGGAGTCTCAAGCACCCATATGGAGGACATAAAGGGTATGTAAGCCTCAAATTCATCATTTCCCTTCTTTACACTACTTGTTGCTCACTGATGGTCAAGAACTAGGAAGTTATGAAAGAAGTAGAGCAGGTAGATCCAAGAAACAGTGGGAGCTTGGCATGGATGAAGGATGTGATTCCTTGGAGAAGAACCAAACGAGAGTTTTTGGTGGAGTTGCCAGCTGGAAGAAAGCACTGAGAAATGAATGGATGTTCAAGATAAAAAAGAGCCAGAATGGACACGTGAGATAGAAGGCCAGGGTATATGGTCTTGAGTAAGCTGGAGGACAATGGAGGTTTGACCATTGTGTTTCTCTTTACCAGCTTGGATAATATTAGCTACATTATCCTATTACTATATGATGTGCTTGTTGTAGGGTTACACTTACAGGGAGTTACTAAACTAAAGGTAAAGCTAGTTTAGAAGTATGTCATGAGGAATCTGGGAGTAGCAAGATTCTTTGGCATGAGTGTGTTCTAGGGACATGGAAGGTCACAGGTTGACTTTGTTTTCAGATGATTGTGTGATACCGATTAGCACGTCGATGGTTAGACAATTCACAGAACATTGTCTTGATTCACATAATGAGGTTAAGTGCATGGTATGTACTAGACCTGAGATTTTCCAAGCAGTGAGAGTTGTCAGAAAGTTTGGAGCCAATCTGGGAAAGAAGCACTGGAGGGTAGTTCAGTGGATTCTTAGAGGGACCAGCAGCAGGTGCACATGTTATGCAGGGTCAAGTTATTTTCTACATGGGTTTGTAGATGCGGATGTGGAAGGTGATTTGGATGATAGGAAGTGCACCACAGGATTTGTGGTGGTTGGTCTTCAAGAGTGATCTTGAAGAGGGATACAAAGCAAAGGGAATAAACTAGATGATGTATAGGTACAAGTATAGTTGTAGATATTTATCTCCAAGTGGGAGATTGTTAGGTTGTGGAGTTAAAAGCTTTAACTATGTAGACATGGAGAGGTTGCTGAGTTCCAGAAGTACCAGCATCGGTAGTGTAACCGACGTCGGTCACATATAGTGCAGAATAGCAATCGGCATCGGCAAGAGGTCAGTCGACATTGATCACCTCTAGGTAGACAGGGACCGATGTTGATCGCCTGTGCGGTTCCAGAACTGTTCATTGCACAAACAGTTAGTTTGTTGAACCAAGTGTTTGCATGTAAAAGGCTATTTCGAGTCTTGAGCTGCGTGTCTAAATTAAGAGTCTAAGTTATTGTTTAAGTCTGGGATTTATTTATAGACCCATTGGCATGTATTGTAAAGTGTGTTAGTGAAGAGAACAAAGTGTGTGTTCCTCCTAATTCCACAGAGAGCTAATAGAGGAAGGCAAGGAAGATCCTTCCATTGTAAGATCATTTGAATTATAGGTTGTTGCAAGTTCATGGAGAAGATCTACATGTGTAAGTAAGGTCTATTGAGTTGCAGGTTGTTGCAAGCTTATGGGAGATCTACTTGAAGTACTTTGAGTACTTGTGTACTGGTAGGGTTA
>JARHVA010003002.1:452500-745000 GCA_037957365.1 Torreya grandis
CTCTCCCAAGATCATCTATGATGATTTAAGCATCAACGTAAATATCCATTAACTAAATATTTCCACGTGCTGAGATTTCTCTCTAAATTCCTTTGAGAATTTTGAGCACTAGCAGACTTACAACTTTATTAGACACATCTCAATCCATACATTTCAAGCTTTTGAGACCCATCCATCCAAAAGAAAATACCAATCTATGGTCTTTAAGAACAAAATTATTCCTCTTCCTTGCACAAACTTGCATTGCCCAATGCTCCTTAACAATAGTCACTAATTTTAGAATAATTTTATCAATTTTATTACCATGACCCAATGCTCCATAGTGCCCTTTTGCCTATATATAAACATATCCACTAAAAAAAGTGCATCTATGTATCCATCTCTAGCTAATACATGACTCACATGAATATGTCTCCCTTTGAAAGCTTGCACAAACCTCCCCTATGCAAGGGTCTCTTTGTTTTCTCCTATAAGCAAAATAAATTCCTCATCTTGGTTTTCCTCTCTATATGGTGGTTGATAATCATGAATTCCATGCAACAGTTCAATCTTTATGTCATCAAGGGTTTCATGTTTTTTATTAACTAATCATTATTTCATCCTTATAGTATATTCATCCATATCAAGGACCATTAGTAAATGTGGATGACTTTTGACATGTTCAATTTCATCTCTTGTTGTTCGTTATCCCTATCATCTAAATCACTCCCCACATCTTCACAATAAAAATTCTTGACCATTTTTTTTCTAGTTCATATTATTCTAGATGAATTCTAGTGTTATCTAATGGATCCATGACATGGTTACTAGAGGCAACTTGACTAGTTCTTGATTTAATCTTTTTTTTACTAGCTTGTCTAAATAAAGGCAATGCTTGTAAAAGAAACACTATCATTTTTGTTACGTCCTGATACATGGAATATGAATTCCCTTTATAAACCCCTAATAAATTTGATTTATCTTCATATTCAAAAATCTCTCCTTAAAAACATGTGAACTTCCTATTTCTCTAGGATATAGCTAGGCAAATCTACAACAGGCCACCAAAGCTACATTTCAAAATCTAATCATTGTATGCATCTGGATATTGTACAATATTTATACTATCTGAGCATAACAAGTTCTTGAAAACATATTTTTTTTCCATGGCTGGGGAATTGCTATGGGTGGGGGAAAAGGGGGATGAGAAATATATATTTTAAAAAATGTTTAAAATTAGGGTAGAGGGTGAGTATTTATAGGATAAGGAAACTGAACAACAGACTAGCCATACTAGTCACCCGACAACATGGCCTAACATCATCATTTGACACCATTTTCTTAGCCTACTATTTGGCACAACCATATGATGCTTGTCATTTGATGCACATTGGCTAGCACTTTACATCTAGTGTAACCATTTGACATAACCATCTGACACATCTATTTATCATAGTCGTTTGATGCATCTATCTAATGTAGCCAATCAATATGGTCATTTAGTTCATCCATTTTGAGTGTATCCTTTTGTTAGTTCTATTTTGCATCTATCTTTTGGTGCACATTAATGGTTATATGGAAAAAATAGGAAACCACTTGTTTTCGCTGCTCCATAGCCATCATAGATTCACCAACACCCATAGAGGATTCACAACAACTTTAAATCAAATTTTCATAGATTTGCCAAATATTTACTATAGGTTATCCACTAGTGCCTTTTAAAATTAACCTTGTATTGCTACATATATGATACCAATGGTCTTATTAAGATAAATGTGAGATATATAGGTATGTACATATGATTATGGATTCACAATTGGTTGGGGGCCACATTTCATTCTCATTTTTTAGAAATCTCATAGCAATGCTTCAAGTCTATCTTTCCTAGATTCTTTATCATATTAGACTCTCAAGATATTATATCTATCATGGTTTATGTTCCCTAGTGTATACCTTTGTATTATTAGTATTTATGTGTATGCTCAATATTACTACTATACTTGGCTTCCTCTATGTTTCTCTAATTCTAAATTGCTTGATATGTTTTCTTCATATGCTTATTGTCTTGCATGCCTCTCTTATTTTCCCTCTGCATGACATGGTTTCTTCATATTATTATTATTTGGCATGTATCTCTTGATTTATAGATGATTGAGGTATATTCTTTACTTCCATTTCATACTTTGTGTCATGTGCTTAGAAAATTTTCCTTTTTTATTTTATTGTTTTATTTTCTCTTCACATGATGATGTTTTTACTTGTTTACTTTGATTATTGTGAGCTTAATATGTCCTTAGTATAATTTTACATTTTTGTTTTATTTACTCTACATTTCCATATGATTGGTGTCATGATCTATATCATATAAAAAAAACTATTGATTTACCATGATTTATATCATGTAGTTATTGTTGTTCACATGTCTACATTTCCATGGTTCCTACAATATATTTATTGGGCTACGATTCCATTTGTATGTTTTAATTTGATATAATTATTGCTACATTGTTTATACTTGTGCACGTTATTATTTGTGATTTTGATTATATATTACCCGTTAGGGTCATGTTACTCCCATTCTTACAAATATTATACCTTTCCCATAAGAAACATATTATTATTTTGCTTAGATTTATTATATATTAGCTATAAATGGGCATGATACTTCTAAACCTAAGTTGCCTATACTTTGTCCATTTAGGGGCAACTTGTTATTATGATGCATACATTACTTGTACTTAGACACATATATGGGAATTATATACATATGTTCATGGTGATATCTTTCTATGATTATACATCTATGATCTATTTTTCTATCTAACAAATGGTATGTGTAATCCCTTTCTTTTGAGATACGTGATTCATAATTTCATCCCACACCTAAAAAATGAGGCATATGGTCTAATTTTTTGTATCTCCAATCACACAAGGGTACATAACATACTTTTCCTTACTTATGCATATGGAAGTAATCACATGGAGGTACAAAACATACTTTACTTGGTTTCACTATGAGACATAAACATATTTAAATGCAACAAAATTATAAGACATGGATTCCATAGAGGGATCTTCATAGTTTCCACACAACTAGATCTATTCATTCATATCCTCATTTGATTTCCTAGATTTTCCAACACTTTATAAATTTATATATACATACATTGTTTTAATTGCATATGTTTCCAATATGTTTACATGGGAACAAGTTTTTATATCTTAAACACAAGAGTTTGGATATTTATTTTGGGATCTTCATGAATTTTCATGGTGGAAATAAGATAACCTATATTTTATTTTTTCTTTCAGATCATTATCATTCCTATACTGACTTCAATAATTCTTACATGTTTCATCATGAAATCTTATATGAACCCTCTAGGTACACTTATTTATTTTATTTTGATATATACGTACGCATACATCAAAGTGAGGCATTATGTAGATACCTAATTTTAGTCTAAGGGTAGTTTTATTAGTGTAGAATTTTATCCCACTAAGTTTTATCTACATGTTCTATTTTAGCTTGCTTAAGTTATTATAGGTCATTAGTGAAAGTTTATCCCACATGCATGAGGATGTTGAGACATGTCTAACTTTCACCTATAAAATTATCTTTCATATTGCTTTTATGGCTAATGTAAATATTCTTTCTACAACTTCTCTTTAGTGAGACAAGTTTCTTTCTCTTGAGGGTTTCAAGATTTTATGTAGATTCTCCATATAGGTTCATCGTGTAAACTTTGTTGTTCATTTAATCTTGGCATCATCTGACATGTTATCTAGGACACATCAAATAATGGGTACTCTATTCCACAAGTATAGGGTATTCTACACTCTATTTTATCCTCTGATTCCATTATACCATCATAACATAGAGTAGTTAGCCCTCTTAATATGTATGAGGAGTATAGTTCCTTGGTTGGAGTTTTATCAGGCACTTAGTAGATCCTTTCACTGTTTCAAGGTGATCCACTCTTCATTGCACCTTATTCTAATAGGTTTACTTTAGTGGCATTACATTCAGTTCTTGTGCATGATTTTGCCAGACCTATACCACACTTTTGTTTTAAACCCTACTTAGAGTTGTTTATATTGTTGCCTCCATCTTCCATTATGGAATGGGCAAACTTATAATACATTATTAATTTTCTTCCTTTCTAAAATTGAAGAAACATTGTTCGACGCAAATGGAGATTCTTTAGTCTTCAAGTAGATGTTCTCTTTAGCAACATTCATTAGTTTGTGAGCTCTATTGTAGACAACTTTAACATCTTCTATGGGAACTTCTCAGTTCCCCTGTCTCCATGTACTTGTTTGTTCTTACTTATGGATGCATTTTTTGTTGTGCCTGACATCCTTATAGCATGCACTATTTATTGATTTATTCTCTTTTGGGAAGGAGTTTTGTTCCTATGAGTTTATCCTTTTCTCCATTTTATGGGAGTTACATTATGTTTGGGTACCTCATGAGGCCTTACTTATAAGACCTAATTCTTCTACCCATCGAAGCTATGCTGGGGGGGGGGGGGGAGATGGTGGTGTATATACTTGTCTCATTGGGTTTCATTTTAGGTTATTCTAGGTCATTATTGAAAGTTTATCTCACATGCATGATGATGTTGGGACATGTCTAACTTTCACCTATAAGTGTATATTTCCTATTGCTTTTATCGCTGACACAAATATTATTCTTACAACTTCTCTTTGGTGAGACAAGTTTCTTTCTCTTGAGGGTTATAAGATTTTATGCAGGTTCCCCATATAGGTTCGCCATGAAAGTTTCATTGTTCAATTGATCTTGGCATCATCTAACAAGTTTTAGTTGTCAATCACATTTTTCGAGCGTACTTGTTCAATTTTTTCATTATCAATTTATATTAAGGTTTTATTGGCATATTTTTATTATTCTATGTGCCCCATTTGCTTCCCCTTCCTTATTTTCTTTCTCCTCCCCACATTTTATTTTCATTTTGGCCTTGTTTCCAAGAAAGTAATAATTTCCTAATCTAAAAAAATAGTAGTATGGTCATGGTCTAACCAATAACATGGTATGTTCATGCTCCCTCTTTTTATGGGCCCTTCTGACCCTCCCTTTGGGTGTCGCGTGTCTTGGCTCTTCTTTTTTTGGCTTTCCCACTTGTTGTATGCCGAATTACACATCAATAGGATCCTAATTTTAATTTGAGAAGTCTATAAATATACAGGTGTATTGGTACTTATAGGGACATAAAAAAGGGAATGGGAATTGAATAACAAGGACAAGAGTGATAAACATAAGTATATCCATTTTTGAAAAATAAGAATTGTAGTGTTTAGAGTAGAATTTGAATCAATTTATATATATATATATATATATATATATATATATATATATATATATATATATATATGTATATGTATTGTATTGTGCTACTTGTTCATGCCAGTGAACATTTGTATAGAAATCATGGATTGTATCCACGAATTACTTGTTAAAGTTAATCAAGTTTTTTTTAAAACTATTTAAGAAAATGGGATTGTTAATAATGGAGGGTAATAACATACCCTCAAATACTTCCTCTCTATTAAAGGTTTTGCAAAATGTTGTGAGATGATATCAATTTTCTCTAGATTTGTACAGAATTCTATAACATTGAGAAAAAAAATTGGATCCCAAGAGTAAAGAAAGGAGTGAGGTTGTCAAATTTATTTCACATAAAATTGTAGTGTTCAAGAGTTCACTATTATAGTTGTGGTAGTCTAGGAGTACCAGGATAAGAGTGGTACAGTTCTAATGAAAATCTAAGAGTTTTTTTGTTTACCACACATTCTTTGGGTTTTGTGTGTGCATTATTTTATAGATATATTTCTACATATTTTCATCCTCTAACTATTTACATATTGGTGACAGTTTAATATTCTTCTCATAACTCTATCTTTATACAATTTATTTATTTTAAAATATTCTTTTATACAATTAACTATAATTTTTATTGTTATATTAAAATAAATATAATTAAATTTGAAATATACATATTTAAAGATAAATGTATTATATTTTGATGTAAAATCATTTTCTTATATTACATATGCATTCAAATTCAGTGTTGAATATTTTACAATAATTATAAAATAGAGAAATAAAGAAAATGTATTATATATATTTACACTTTACACATTATCCTTTTAAATTAAATTAAGAGTATCAAGACTTTTAATCTTTCCAATTTAATTATATAAGGAGACATAACTCCACTTTTATGGATTTTTCAAACACATTGAGTTTATGTATAGTATATCTTCTTGTGCTCTTTAGTCTCTCATTTGTTGATTTCATATAACCAATTATTATGGTAGATTTAAAGGTGAAAATCTGTGTCTTTTATATTTTATATTTTATTTTTTGATATTTCCCCAATCTTGAGTGTTATTAAAATTGCTCTGTGTTTAATTATAAATACTGATAAAAGATATATGCCTAATTTAATCATATAATAAACCTAATTTTATTGTAAAAAGAAATCATCTTTATTTTTAAAGTTCAAATTGATATTTCAAATAATTCATAATAATTAATAAAATGTATAAAAATTAGTGACAAGTTTTATGGTTTCTTGCAAGACCTTGATTTGAGTGTTAGAACGTTACCAAATTTAAACTTACCACTATCCACCATGTAATTTTAAGGTGCATGTTCATGTGTGACACTCTCCTAATATGGTTATATATATATATATATATATATATATAGATATATATATATATAGTTTCACACATGGACATGCACCTTGACATTACATGATAGATAGTGGTAAGTTTAAATTCACACACACACACACACACATATATAAGTAAATTTAAACTTACCACTATCTACCATGTAATGTCAAGGTGCATGTCCATGTGTGACACTCTTTTTATATGATTATATATTTAATTTATGAATAAAAAATAATAATTTAAAAAATAATTTTATTGGCATGTTTTTATTTTTTCTCCCATTTATTTTTTCTTTCTTATTTTCTCTCTCTTCTCTATATTTTATTTTTGTTTTGGCCTTGCTTCCAAGAAAGTAATAATTTCCTAGTTTATGAAGAAAATAGTAGTATGGTCATGGTCTGACCAAGAACATGGTATGTTCATGATCCCTTCTTTTATGGGCCTTTTTGTCCTCTGTTTGGGTCCATGTGTCTTGGCTTTTCTTTTTTCAACTTTCTCGCTTGTTGTATGTTGAAGTAAACATCAATAGGATCCTAATTTTAATTTGAGAAGTCTATAAATATACATGTGTATTAGTATTTATAGGGACACAAAAAAGTGAATGGGAATTGAATAACAAGATCAAGAGTGATAAACATAAGTATATCAAATATTGAAAAAGAAGAATTGTAGTGTTTAGAGTAGAATTTGAATCAAAATTTTCGTATTGCATTGGGCCACTTGTTCATGCTAGTAAACATTGTTATAATGATCATGGATTGCATCCACAAATTGCTTCTAGAAATACATTGAGTATTTTTTTCTAAATTATTCAAGAAAATAGGTTTGATAATAATGGAGGGAAAGAGTGGACCCAAAAATACTCCTTCCTTTTTAAAGGGTTTGCAAGGTGTTGTGATTTAATTAAAGTTTCAAGGAAGGATATCAATTTCCATGAGATATGTGTAAAATTCTATAAAATTAAGAAAGATTTTTTTAGCCCAAAAATAAAGGAGTGAGGTTGTCAAATTTATTTCACATAAAATTACAAGTGTTCAATAATTCACTGATAGAGTTGTCGCAGTTTAAGAATGTTAACACAGGAGTCATACAATTTTGACAAAAAATTAAAATTATTTGTTTGCTACACATTCCTTAAGTTTTGTGTGCACATTATTTTTTGGGTATGTTTCTACCTATTTTCATCTTATAATTATTTACATATTTTAGGAAAATTTAATATTTTTTTTTAACTCTATTTTTAAACAATTAATTTATTTTAAAATATTTTTAAATATAATTAATTATATTTTTTATTATTATATTAAAACAAATATGATTAAATTTGAATTGCACATATTTAAAGATAAATATATTATATTTTAATATAAAATCATTTTTTATATTAAATATGCATTCAAAATTCAATGTTGAATATTTTACGATGTTATAAAGTAAAGAAAAAAGAAAAAAAAAGTTATTGTATATATTGAGACATATTCCCACATTGTCCTTTTGGAGTAAATGAAGAGTATCAAGGCCTTTAATCTTTCCAATATAATTTTATGAGGCATAACCCCACTTTTATGGACTTTTCAAATACATTCGGTTTCTTTATAGTATATCTTATTAATCATTTTGAATGATACGGCTTTATGCCTTTCAGTCTCTCATTTGTTAATTCCATATAATTGATTTATATAGTAATACATTCGTGAAAATCTGGCACTTCTACATTATTTACTTTGTTTTTTTTTTGTTTTTTTAAAAAAAAAAAAAATAGATCTCCAATATTATTAAAATTGACCCATCTTTATTCATAAGTGTTAATTAAATATATATACCCAATTTAGTCATATAGTAATCCCAATTCGCTTGTAAAATATAATCATCCTTGTTTTTAGTCTTTAAATTGATAATTCAAATAACAATTAATAGAATGTAGAAAAATTAATGACAGGGTTCGTTGTTTCTTGGAAGACCTAGATTTGAGTGTTAGAGTGTTTACAAATTTACGCTGATCATTATTTATAATATAATGTCACGGGCACGTTGTGACACTCTTTTTATATAATTATATATTTAATGTGTATAAAAAAAAGTAATAATTTAATATATATAAATAAATAACAGTCAATAAATAAGAATGATTTATAAAATATTATATATTTTATTAATAAAAAATAAGAAATGAATTTTTTTTAAATATATAATTAAATTAATCATATATTGATAATAATTATAAGATAAAACTGTTTTAAAAAGTTATAAATAAATAAATTTTTTATTTGTTATTAATAAAGACTTGAAAATATCGAAGAGATGGAGGTGTATTGGTAAAGCAACTTGGTTGTTATACGCAGCACCCAAGTTCAAATTTTGCAGGATTGTAAACCTCGGTTGTGACGGAAATAGTGTGGTAAAGAATGTAAAACACCGATTATGGTGGGCATATTGGTATTCTAGTATCGATCGGTAATGGCCGTTGATGTAACCAGTTCAGTTGCTCTGGTCAAAAGCTACGTATATATCTATAAAAAAAAGATTTGAAAACAATAAATTATATTTATTAGCCTCTTCCTATAGCTTACAATGGCGCTTGAATTAATAATAGAGATGTATTTGCTCGACTCTTGAAGAATCTTGCTTTGTTAGGGGGTTTGCATGTCTGTCTTAAACTTGATTGTCTTGTCTTGTTCTATATCAAATCACCTCTATGAGATTTTTAAGTCTGGTTCGCATTTATTTCAACGTCAATTTGGTGGATTTAGTTTCTTTAAATGACCCTTAACCAATCTGTCACAACTATTATCACTAACATTGAGAGAGAGAGAGTACCAAAATGAGCTTAGAAATTTGTTTTACAAAAATCTACGATAAGATGTAGATTAATAATTCTCCTCAACCCTATATTTTTTTACAAGTAAATGTTGTTGAGAATATTTTTAGATAGTTTAAAAATAATTGTCTCATTGCTTATTATGTTGATCACATACCCTTCAAGATTCCCCCAATCCATAGATTCGATACTAGTAAGAAATCTTGAAATTTCAAAATCTTAATATCTATAACCTCATTAATTTTTTTTCACTTATTCTTCTTTAAAAAACCTTCAAAAATACAAAATCTTCTTCGTAAATCAAATTATTAATTTTTTAAAAATAATCTCATGATAATATAAATAATTGCTTTATAATAATTCCCAACATAAATTAAAAAATTATAACATTTGGGATCACTTTAAAATGCACATCAAATCCCACACAACTTAAGAAGTTCCATTCCACTCGTATGAATAGGTGACAGTCCATTCATATTAGTGGCAATGGTCATAAAGTTTTCTTCCACAAAATTAGATGACTGCTAGGTTTTTAAGTAGGCTCATCAAATGGGGAGCATGCCCACATGCCCCTGTTAATTCACCAATTAATCAAGCATTAAAATAATCCCTCCACCTAGAATCTCCCTCATCACATGGACCTCAAATCATTAAGAAACAACCATGTCTCCACATCATCATCTATCATGTCAATACACCTATTTTCTCAGACCAAATTTCTCATACATCAAATCTAAGAACCATTGAACCTACATTTGCACCCTAACTACTCATCCCAAATGTACGCCATCCCCCTCTCAGTGTTTCCTTATCCTATACCATACAAACAGGATATGAAAAAAACAGGGAGAAAAACAAACTACTTCTCTAGAATCTTCATGGCACTTATTATGTGTCAATCAATAAACTCCATACTTTATTTTTAAAAAAATCTATTCCAATCCCCTCTTTGTCACACATCAATCACCTTTAGATTTTTATTCATAAAGACCATAGTTTCCACCCTTCGATTATTTGATTTAATTTTAATTCTCACTATCACTAAGTGTAATTCACATGCAAACCCTAATTCGGATAATTTGTGTAAACGGGCCCAATAATTGACTTGATGGGAATAATGTCCGTCAAAAGTTATAAAAAACTAGTTGATGGGGTTGCACGCATGGCTTTGGGGTGTGATAGTTTTTCATCTACTTTTTATTATATAAGATACTATTTTAACAATATAGTTTAGAAGTTTTTTTTTATAGATCCTTCTTTGTTCACGAGTTGGTCTCGGATTCTTCAAATTAATGCTAAGGTAGGTTTAAGGAATATTTAGTTTTTAAATTTATTAAATCATGGCGAGGGGTTTTAACATGATTAAGTGGGACTTTGTGTTTTTATGGAGTGATATATTTAAAAAAATAAAAGTATTAAATTATGAAAGATATGAGATGTTCATTTTATATATTTGTAACCTCAATAAATAGAGTTTAAGATGATTTGATGTTCTTGACTTGATGTTACATAAACTAATCATTTAATATAAATTAGCCGTTTAATATAGTAGAAGTATATTTATTTTAATATTGAAAGATTAAAATAATTTTGAATAAAAATTTTATTCAATTTGTCAAAATATATTTTATAAAAAGAAATTTCATATATATATATATATATATGAAAGTACAATAATATTGGTGATAATAATATAAGTGTCTCTTCGTACTTCCTTCACATGGCTAAGAATAACTTAAAGCAGTTTACATGATTGAGTGAGACACTATAATTTGGTTAGAACTCGTGCATCTATAAAGTGACATGCTTATACAAACAAAGGTGGCAAATCATAGATGATATGGAATGTCACTTTCATTTTGACTTTATAGATAAGCAATCAATATACTTATAATTCAAGAAACATAGTTTAAGATGATTTGATATTTTTGATTTGACACTATTTAAAATATTAATTTGAAATTGAAGAGTTAAAATAATTTTGGATACTTTTTCATCATTTTTTTTTATAAAATCTATTTTATAATAAAAATTTATTATATACATAAAAAAATAAAATTATAATTTAATAATGAAATCTAGTATAAGTGATAAAAATGTAAGTATATGAAATACAATATAAATGATAAAAACACAAGCATGTGTTCATACTTCACTTACATGCCTAAGGCCAATTTAAAGAGGTTTTCATGATTGAATGGAACGTTCTAATTTGGTTAGAGCTCTTATGCCTATGAAATTTAACATGCTTAGATAAAGAAGAGTTACTAAATCATGGATGAGATAAGGTGACCATCTCATTTTAATTTGTGATTAACTAATTGATATAGTTATAATCTAAATAAATAGAATTTACAATAATTTGATGCTTTTAATTTATGCCATTTAAAATACTAGTTAAAAAGTGATCATATTATTTTTAATATTGAAAGATTAAACAGCATTAAATTATTTTTTAATCAAATTTATCAAAAATATATTTTATAATAAAAAACCTTTTTATAAAAAATAACTATAAATTTATATATGGTAATATAAAAATATAAGTGACAAAAAATAAACGTTTTAATATTTTTTTATGACTAGGGTTAAATTAAGAAGGTTTTATGATTAAGTAGATTCATATAATTTGGTTAGAGGTCGTATGTCTATAATCAAGTGATATGCTTAGATAAACAAGGGTATCAAATCTTAGAGGATATAAAGTGCTCATCTCATTTTTCTTGTTTAGATAAATTATATAATTAATATATTTGTAATCCTAATAAATACAATTGCAGATGATTTGATGCTTGTACTTAAAGTCATAATCCAATAAGACCAAGTCATATTTACATTTAATATTGAAGGGTTGAAATCTAATTAGAACATTATTTTCACCAAAATTTCTAGCAATCCATTTTATAATAAGGTTCCTTTCTATGCATCAAAATTAAATTAAAAATTTATAACATGGAAGTATAATATATAATAAGGGCGCTAAGCGCCAAGTCCTTATGAGAGTGAGAAAGATAGTGAAATTTAGAGTTAAAGTTTTTATGTAAAAAATAATTATCGTAAATGTGAATTGTGACATAATAGAGCCATTCATTAACAACATATATGCAAGAGCATACAATTTTTGACAAAATGTTGAAGCATGCATATCAATTTCATTTTAGATACTTATAAAATAATTTAGAACGAAATTTTAAATAAAAGAGCGATATTTATATAAACAATTATATTGGTATAATTGTCAATGTATAGAAGAATGGGAACCGTCATCCTTAATCTTAATTATCACACAAGAAAATTAACCTTTTACCACTACTAGTAACCTTGACAATGACAATGAAGTTCAATCAACTATAATAGATCAGCTATCCAATTTGCAAATTATGAGAATGGATGAATGCAAAAACCTCACAAAAATCCCTTCATATGTATCTGAATTAAAATGGTACTAAAGATGGGAATTGAACTTATTATGAATAGATCTATTTAAAAATAAATTTTAATAGAAAATAATATATTTCTTTGTAGAACAGGGGAAAATCTTATTATTTGCATTGATTATTTAGAAATAGAGGCGATATAAGTCTTAAGTATGCAAGTCTTTAAGTATAAATATGCATTTAGTGACTTCAGGTGGGGGAAGTCTTCAACTTAAATTAATGTTTTTATTTTGTTACAATAGTTGGGTTCAATAAGAAAGACCTATTTGATAATCTTGTCAAAGAATAAATCATAAATTTCTTTGTAAAATTGAAAAAAACTTTGATGCTTTAAAGATATTATTTGTGAATTGAGGATGCATAATTCTTAAATTTGTAAATATTTTACTATAAATGTGCATCTAGGAAGTTCAACATTTACTTTGTTCATATCTTACTTTAGACATAGTTAGAGAAGATATATGCTTAAATATGTAAATATTTTATTATATATGTGTCTCAAGGAAGTTTAAACTAATTTTTTTAGGTGGACATCTGTTTAAATGAATGTAAGTTTCTTTGTCACTTTCTTTTCAAGTGTAAAAATTATGTTCAACTTTCACCAAGTAAAATTACAATAAAATTATTGACGAGATGTGGGTGAGTTGGTAAAATAGCTTGGTTGCTACAAGCACTACTCAGGTTCAAATCTTAGATGGTATTGGAGGTTGATTGTTGTTGATCATTGGTATTTTGGGGCCAGTTGTGGCTGTTGATGATATTATTGGGCCATTTATGGTTCTTTGTTATTCTCAGGCTGATTGTGATAATTGTTGGTAATTTGGGTATTTTTGTACTTGAGGATCTAGGCCTCCGATTGTGTCCCAAACCACTTAGAGCTTCGATCAAAAAGCATATAAGGGTAAAGATCCCACCAAAATCATATCTATATAAAAAAATTACAATAAAATTGAACTCAATATATAATATTTTTGAATGAAATCTATGACAGAGGCTAGAATTTATAATCACTTAAAATAAAATAGTTTTCATCTTGTAATATTTCAATAGCAATAATTTACTATTATTCATATGATCACATATAATGGAAGATGATTAAAATATTAAACCCACAAAATTCAAAACTTACCTTGGAAATCCTCCTTGTAGACGAGGTTTTAATCCAAAGAGTAGCCCTTCGATGTAGGCAACTATTTGTTTAGGGTATATGCATGAAGTTAGGGGATAATTCTATGGACATTTCCCATAATGCATACGTATTATAAATATAATGCGTATGCGTTATGTCCATAATACATACACATTATTTAAATTTTAGGCTCAGGATATCGAGCCATAATGTGTATGTGTTTCTAATGTTACGAATGCATACATGTCTCTAATGTTAGAAATGTGTGGGCAAATAACTACAACTTAGGAATGCAAAAACACTAATAACAAATGTTGTCAAAGTCGAAGTGGTAGTTGGAGAACTCCATTTACAACGCTTCTTGGCTAAAATTAACACTTTAAACACATCCATAGGGGTGGATAATGTCCAGGACCAGGTTTTTGACTTCCCATCATGCCAGATCGATAAAATTACCACCCATTTAATGTTCAAGAATGCCCTTCCCAACACAAGAAAAATGTTAATTTTTAGCCTAATTTTAGACACGTGTAAAATGAAAATAATAAGACATATGGAGAAACTATAAGATCCTTCCTGTGTATGTGAAATATCTCTAATTATAGCCAATATAAAGTGAGTAGAAACTTAGAGAGTGATATGTGGGACAAGTTACAGTAACGGGTCTTGAAATGCACCTTTTTGGTAGTGAAGAGACAACTTCTTGAGCTCTAATTGGATTTTATACCTCTGAGACCTAAAGGTAAAAATCCATCACTCTGAGCACATATGAATAGGCAATTTACATGGCCTCTAATGAAAATGATGTCCAAGTCCACCCATAATCATATTTTCACTACCGTTCAAGAGCGTAAAAAAATTGACAACAAATGTTGTCAAAATTGAATATGTAGTTGAATAACTCCATTTTTGGTACTTCTTGGCTAAAAACTAACATTGCCAAAACGTTTGGTGGGGTGTATAATGTATTATACCAAGTTATTGGCCTCCCATCATGCCTAGTCGATAAATCGACCACCCATTTCAGGCTCAAGAATGCCCTTCCCAACATAAGAAAAATGCCAATTTTTAGCCTAACTTCAGTCATGCATAAAATGAAAATAATAAGTCATATGGATGAATTATATGATCCTTATTGTGCATATGAAATCCCTATAATTTCACAATCTATCAAGAAACTATAAACTTAGATAGCAATGTGTGGCATAAGTTACAGTAATGGGTCCTAAAATGTAACTTTTGATAGTGAAGAGATAACTTATTGAGCTCCAACTAACATTTCTACCTCCATGACCCCCAAGTGAAAATTCATCACTTAGAACACTTTTAGATAGGAAAATTACATGTGATAAAATAACCACGATGTCCAAGTCCACCTGTAATCACATTTTCATTACTTTTTAGGAGCGCAAAACACTGACAACAAATATTGTCAAAGTTGAAGCTGTAATTAGAGAACTCCATTTTTGGTGCTTCTTGGATAAAAATTGGAACTACCAGCAGATCCAAAGGGGTGTATAAAGTCAAATACCATTTTCTTGGCTTCCCATCATTCCTAATTTACAAACCCACCACCCATTTTGGGTTCAAGAACGCTCTTCCCAACACAAAAAAAATGACAATTTTAAGTCTAAATTTAGACACGCATAAAATGAAAATAGTAAGTGGTATGGATGAATAATAATCCATATTGTGAATGTGAATTACATCTAATTAAACCCCATATCAAGTGAGTATAAAATTAGATATCAATGTGTGGCACAAGTTACAATAATGGGTCCTGAAATGCAACTTTTTGGTAGTGAAGAGACAACTTCTTGAGCTCCAAATGGCATTTATACTTATGGGACCTGCAAGTGAAAATACATCACTCTAAGAAATTATAGATAATAAAATTACATGTGATACAATGAACATGATGTTCAAGTCCACTCGTAAGCATATTTTCACTACCATTAAGGAGTGCGAAAACATTGATAATAAATGTTATCAAATTTGAAGCTATAGATAAATAAAAAAAATTTCGATGATTCTTAGATAGAAAATAGAACTTACAACATGTACATAGGGGTAGGTAACATCCACGAATAGGTTATAATCCTCCCATCATGCACATTCGACCAACTCACCACCCATTATGAGCTAAAGAATGCCCTCCCCAACACAAGAAAAATGCTAATTTTTATCCTAACTTTAGACATGCATAAAATGAAAAAATTAAGTCATATAGATGAACCATAAGATCCATCATATACATTTGAAATCCATATAATATCACCCTATATGAATTTTTTATAAACTTAGAGATCAATGCATAGCACAAGTTATAGTAATAAGTCCTGAAATGCAACTTTTTGGCAATGAAGAGAGAACTTCTTAAGCTCCAACTGCCATTTCTACCTTCAAGACCTCCAGGTGAAAATACATCACTCCAAGCACATATAGATATGAAAATTAAAGTTTATCCAATTACTATGACATCCAAATCCACCTATAAGCACATTTTCACTACTATTTAAGAGTGAGGAAACATTGACAATAAATGTTGTCAAAGTTAAAATTGTTGTTATAGAACTCCATTTATGATGCTTCTTTGATAAAAATGGTACTTCTAACACATCAAGAGAAAAATATAACATACAATAAAATGTAATTTTTCTCCCATAATTCTTGGTCAACAAACCCACCACCCATTTTGGGCTCAAGAATGCCCTTCTTAACACAAGAAAAATACCATTTTTAAGTCTAACATCAGACATATAATTAGAGGTCTGTTATTCCAATCATCCAACAAATAATATAATAATTTAATCCCTATGTCCAACCATTTTAATAACTAGATCAATATAAAAAGGTCATGTTATGTCTTTTTGTAGTTCTTGGCCTAGTTCTTGTGCTTAACCTTAAGACAAGATATTTTAGTCACTAAAAGTGGTCTAAATTGAAAACGACCCATCCAAATGGGTTGAAATTTCATAGATAACTCTATCATAAACCCATATATGAATTCTAATTATTCTCATCCTTCGAATACCTTTAAATTTCTCTAAATAAATGATTATATCATTTAGGTCTGTAAAAGTTAAGAAAGTGAGGGTTTTGGAATAAATAAACTTGTGTATATCCTAAAGTATTAACTCAAACATGAATTGAAACCTTGCCTACACCTGATAAATCATCATTTTAAGAAGATATATGTGATTTTAAGCTTTGGAAGATTGTATAAATAATCTTATAAGTGACCATGTGTAATCAGACCTGTGTCTAAACAAGCAAATTAGGGGTTTATGAGACTAAAATTATCATATCTCCCAAATGATTGAAAGATGGAGCCTATAAATTTATAGGTATATTGGGGTAGTTGTATATGATGTGCCTAAGGTTATTATAGAGATTTGGATGTATATATAAGTAGTAATGATCTAAAATAGACTTACAACATAGGTGATAACAAGCAAATTTCTATGTTTTCTGAGAATTAACCATAAGAAAGGACACAAATTGTTGAAACCATCTAATTAATGATTGTAATAAGGGTCATATGGAGATGATATAAGTGGTTTCATGAGTTGAGGTTGATTAGAGAAATATATTAAGTTGGATTTTAGATATGTAGATCTAAATAATAAGGCTAGAAGATCAATGTTTTGAGAGTGCAAGTTTAAATCAAGTCTTAAGTGAAGGGTGAAACCTTGTGTGATAGTTGGGAGTGTCAATTTGGAAACAAAAAAATTGAAAGAGTCATTGGAGAATCTGAGTTTGTGTAAATATGTCATGCAGGTAGGCAATTTACATTAGTAAGCTTCTCTTGGATTCAAGAATATGAAATTCTTTACTAACAATGCCAACCGCATGAAGGTGGAAGCTTATTTGGAACCACTAACTTATAAAAAAATGTTAGTAAGTAATTAAAAATAAAATTTATGCATGTAATAAATTAAAAAAATTGGTAAAATTCATTAAATCTACATTTTACAAGTCAACATACCTGTACATTTCAATCCAATGAACCACTAGGATTTGCTCTAATCTTGATAGTATCAAGAATAGATTCATGGTTTGACTCGTAAACTTTGTATAGTTAATTTTTTAATGGCCTCCCATGACATTTATATAATTTAATATTCATTTTAGGAACCAAATTTGACTAGTTTAGTCTCTTCCTATGCATTTTAAAGTCTTTAAACAACCATACATCTGAATTTTTGATAGGATATCTTCAAAGCCAAGTTTTAGTGACTACCACAAACCCGTTGGGATAGCAAACGTTTTATCCATCTATGATTGGGGAAGATAATTTTTTATTTCCATCTACACACTAACATAAGTAGTAATATGTTCCCTTTTCATTTTCCTCATTTGCAATAACTACAAAAACATGCCATGTATCACAAAAAATAATTTTTAATGACACTATCAAGATAGATAATGAGAACAAATAGTACATAATGATTAATCTTCTACCTAGCCATACTAGATCAGATACATGGTCAAATTCATGTGACGATGTCATATCTATAATTTACAATGCTGGTGGACCCTGATATGTGTTGATTGGAATTAGAGCTCTGTAACTCCAGTCATCCACGTAATCTTGTGACTCACACTAATTACAAATAGATTCCATGCACACAGAACAAAAACATGACATGTGTCTCATATGAATGTCCAAGAACCTACATTTGAGATATGAAATGAGTGGAGCTCATTTGAACCCATTAGAGTCATATCATCCTCATAGTTTACCAAGTGTTCTTCCTCTATTAACCAAAAATGTCTACCAACATTAGAATTTTCTTAAGCACTATGGCACATATTCTCATCTCACCATTCAACCATGATTTTTGCATCAATCAAATTAGTATTCTCTTCAAATTTAAACTCCTCCCTTGCAATGTAACTTTTTAAACATGATTTATCACTATTATGTACCTCTTTTCTATGGCCAACCTTAATAAAAATCCAAATATGTTTTATGCCAGTGGTAATGTGCATCATGTTCAACCAATAAAACATTTGCTCATTCTTGAATTCTGATGTGTAATTGTTTGACCAAATGTAATGCTGATTGAAAGTAATGTTCCTTTGAGTCAACAATCCATATAAATTTTCAAAACAACCTTACACATAATCTATACAATGTGATCAATCATCACTAATATATAAATGGTACTCCCTTGTTATTTTTTGATCTTGCTCTATACTATCAAGTGCATGCATGAATGCTCTATGTACAAATATGGAAACTTGTGATGAGTTGTAATACTAGGATTAAACTTCCATTTATAGTTTGAATGTGTAATTTTTAGCAAATTCAACTACTAAAATAATCGAATCAAGTGGGAATGTATCCTTGCTTAGCTGGAAATGTTCATCCAATCATCTAGCCCTAATTGTGTGCCTTGCATGCTCATAGACAATTTTCTTCCTAAATTTGTCCATAAATCCTGAAGCAGGTATCTATTTTAGAACAAGCTTACACCTTTTAGATTTTTTGCCATGTTTTACTTGATATGTCATATTTATATTTGTTCAAACCAACTAATTCCTATCTACTTGTACTTGTACATTCCTCATGGATACAATTATTTAATTTTGGCAATCCATCATAAATGCTACAATTTCCATCTAAACATGCTTTCTTATAAAAGAATTGTCCATCTAGTCTTTCATAGAAAAAAGTAGTGTAAATTCTCTAGTTGATTTTGATGGAACTTATATGCCACACTCCTGCAAAATGTTGTCAGTGTGCAAAGTACAACAAATATGGTAAAAAACATCATAGTGCATTGAAAATTTGACATGTTGCCTAAAATAATGAGTGGTGTGTGTGTGTGTGTGTGATTTATTTTTATGAAAAAAGTTTGGCCATCTTAAAAAATATTTGACTAATATAAATATGTTATTTTTGTAAAAACTTAAGAGTACAATTGTGTTTGAGTTATATCTAATAAATGTTTTGATGCAGTTCATGGTTACAAGAGCCAACTCTTATTTTCACTACATCTCTTACATTGTGTAAAACTCTTGTATTGTCTTTCCAAAATTGTGCAAGTAACTCTTTGAGAGTATTGGCTATAGCCTTATCCTTTCATGGAAGTCTACCAAAGAATGACCATAGCTCATTGGTATTGGGCTCATTGAGTCTTTCACATATTCCAATTTATTTCATTAATGTTTTTCTATTTATATCAAGTGCTTGGCTTATTTTTGAAATCAATCATTGTTTCCCTATTTGACCACTTACTGCCCAAGTTGTAATTATACGCTGAACAACATTATAATTTTTATTGCATGATTTCAACCTATAATATGATATGCATCATGTATATTTTCAATAATTCCATTATTTTAATCATCCATGTTAGATGTTCTTAGTCCGAATGTATACATTATAGGTCTCATCTTAATCAGTTTCATCAATGAAATAAATAATTGACATTTTTTACTATCATAATCGAATCTATGAAAGAAACTATCCCAATTTTTTTGAGCCAGTCTTCTTAAATGGTGGTTAGAAATTTTGTTATGCATTGGTTTCAAAATATTTTCATCTACTTAAATTAAAAGTATGTGTTTTTTCTATGCATAATACGTAGAGATGTTGTTGAGAGGGTGTTCAAATTCATTATTACTTTCATTTTTTAGTGGTGGGATGACATTTTATTCATTTTTATTTCTTCATTTTATGTTTCCATTAAATTTTCTTCATTTTTTATTTCATCATTATTTGTTTCCATAAAATTTTCTTCATTGTTGGGGGGTAAAACATCATGTATAGACTCATCATCAAAAAAATCAAAAACTTTATACTATGAATGTGAACTTCCAACATTATCTAATTCATTATTATCAATTTCATCATTATTCAATTTATTATTATCAGTTTCATTATTATTCAATTCATTATTGTCAATTATCCCATTATCTACGTCAATTGGGTCATTAGGATTAATGTTTATTCTTTGTCTAGAATGAAGTACTTGCATTCATACCTTATGTTTTTCTCTCAACTCTTCTAATTTCTCTGGTGTTTTTTTCTTCAAATTCTTCCTTTTCATCAAATGTGATCCATCACCTATTAGACTTGATATATTTTCAAAGGTGAATTCAAAAAAAGTACTTGAAAAACATGCATATGATACACAAAAAGTAATAGAGAATGAATGTGAGGAAGAATTATTGATATGGATTAAAAATAGCCTTTGAAAACTAAGTTTTGTGTATCGAGTAAATAACATGTACGCATTATAACTTGTATGTGTTACTTAATATATAGCTTCATTCCATATAATTATGAAATAATACTATCATACAATGCATTTTCCCCTTTAATTAGCCCCTTCATTTGATTCATGTCTGCATTAGGTTCTATTAGGCCAAAATTAGATCCAATCACTCCAAACTAGGCTCAATTTTCCCTTGGTTGATGTCAATTAGTCCAACATAATTTCAATTAGTCTAAAATATATTCAATTAGTCCAAATTAGATTAAATTAACGCAAATTAGATTTGAAACTAGCCCAAATTACATTCAATTTGTGATAAAATTAGGGTTTAATGCCAACATGTGATGAAATGTGGGATAATTTAGCCCTTTTAATCAATTCATATACTTACATTTAGGTTCAATAGGTTCAAATTAGACATAATTGCCTTTGTGATTGCATTTATGATAAAATTTCCCATCCAAGTCATTGGTGCTTAATTTGAGGCAAGACCCTTTGAGGAAATCAGAATAGGCCTATATAAACCTAAGGACCAAGGGTTACAATTGAATTTATTCTCTTTTGAGAAACCAATAATAAGATTAGTTTCTCATCATTATAGATGATCCATGATAGTTCCAAGAAGAATTTAGGAAATCATTTATGTGAACTTAAGTGAATGATACATTTATAAGATCTAAAGGAACCTATTTATAGCCTTGTATTAGTTTTTGGGGTTTAGTCAAGATTCTTGGTCATTTGGTAACCTAATTGATAATTTGAACTTGTGAAAAAATTGTAGAGGATATATATCATTGTTTTAAGTCTTTCATATAGATTTGGAAAGGATAATGAGTAAAGAATAAGGTTGAGATTTATCTTGAACTAAATGCAAGTAATAGTCCTACCAAAAATTGTAGGATTTCAAGTAGAACCATTTTAAAATTGAATAAAGTAAATTATTCTTGGCATCAATTTGTGGAATCCAAAGGATCCATGGTAAAAGAACAAATTTATGGAAGGGATACAAAGTGAGTTAAAACCAAGGTATTTGTCTCTTTAGCTTGTAGAAAGGTATTGTAATCTAAACCTTGAATTGAGATATTAGTTTATCATTGCTTGATTAATAACTTATAAGGTATTAGTGAGACAATCAAATAAAGGATGAGATCATAAAAGAGAAAAAAAAGGGGAATGATCCTTTTGAAAAATAATAGGTCTATTCCAAGGTTGCAAACTTAGTGTCTTAGGCTATAATCCTAATAAAGGACATGTTTACTAAAGGAGTCTAGTAAGAACTTGATTGATCAAAATACGGGGTGTAAATCAACAAGAGATAGAGATCAAAATAATTTCATTGGTCTTTCAAGACCAATATAATAGATATTATTTTTTTACAATCATTAAGAGACCTAGAAGTGGCCTATATTCCTTCAAGTGGGTTATAAACAAAATAAAGGCAGAATGTACATGATATATGATCAGTTTTAAGCCATGTGTTGCATAGATTATACAACTAATTGAGCCATAAATTTGGTTTAAGGGCTTAATTTTACCCAAATCACATCCCTAATTGCACTAATTGACCAATTGGATCAGTTCATGATAGAATCAAACTTAATTTTTCCTTAAACCATATTTTGATCTTGTACTTAGGTTGAAGGTGTTCAAATTAGCCTCAAATACATCCTCAATTAAATGAATAAACTCTTTGCTTCATTAGATATGATGACATCAGGGTTAATCTCACTCCAATCACATTCTATAAGTTCTACGTACATGTTTAATGGGTTTATATTGGCCTCAATTTCCTTCATGTTTACATTTGTGATAAAATTAGGGTTTAGGGTTTATAGTTGTAACAGTTGACTAATTGGCTCAATATGTAAGGCAATATGAGTTAATTTAGCCCTAAATCACATCCCAAACTCACAAAATTAAGTTTAATGAGTTCACATTGGCCCTAATTACTTTCATGAAAATGAATTTATGATGAAATTAAGGAACTTATTAGGGGTTATATTTAAGTCATAAAATTAGGGTTTAACTTGTTTAGGGTTTAGTGTAATAGGTTTGTATACATGTGATGAAATTACAACTGAGGGGAACTATACTTGTGATAAAATTAGGGTTTAGGGTCAACATGTTACAAAACATGAGCTAATTTAACCCCTTTAATCACATCGTAGACTCATATTTAGGTTCAAATTGACCATAATTGCCTTCATGTTTACATTTATGATAAAATTAGGGTTAATTCATTTGTTGCATATACTATACAATCGATTGGGCCATAGATTTGGTGTAGGGGCTCAATTTTACCCAAATTAGATCCTTAATTATACCAATTGACTAATTGGCTCAATTCATGATGTAATCAAACTTAATTTAGCCCCAAATCATATCACATGCTCTTATAGTTATGTTGAAGAGGTTTAAATTGGCCTCAATTGCCTCTTCGATTAAATGAATCAACTCTTTGGTTCACTATATATGATGACATTCTAGGGTTAGTTTCACTCCAAATCACATCACATATATAATTTAAAATATGTCTGTATGGCTCATTTTGACCCTAATTATCTCCATAATTGAATCAATCAACATTTACATTCATTATGTGATGGTCCATTCAAGTTTAATGAGTTTAAAATCACATCCTATACATGTAAAACTTGCATTTAATGTTTCTTTGCTTCAATCTCTAATGAAATTAGAGGTGATGAACCCCCAAATTACATTTTGTAGTCATGTAATTAGGTTGAAGGGGATCAAAATAGTCCTAATTTCCTTCAAATTTAACCGTGTTTGACTATTTTGTTTATATATTTTTATGACATTGGGGTTGATGTTAGACTTAAACTAACTCTTGATGTCTCATGCTTGGCTTAGGCTACACATTAAATATTCTCATTACATTATCACATTTAGACATTTTCATAATATGTTCACATAAGCTATTAATTGAGGCCATAGAGCCTATCAAAATATAATTGCATCAATTTTATGGTAAGTGTATATAGGATGGTACCAATAGTGCCCTGTACCTACCAATAGTTGAACAAGCTTTTGTTAAGGCATGCTCCATTGATGGAACATGTATTAGTGTGTATAAATATTAGCGTATATGTATTAGTCTAATGTGATACCACAACAACTTAATTCACTATCCAAATTTATGGACCTTTCCCCTATCATGACACACCACTTTACAATTAAAATTGTCATGACATACCACTATTAGGGCGCTGAAGAACAAAAAAATGTGTACCCATAGAGAAATTTTGTTTTTTTTGTGTTATGAACAAATAATGCATATGCACTATAATGTGTATGCATTACTTAAATTTAATTAAAAAAACTAAGCGTTTTGGCTCGAAAATGACTTGGATTTCAGAGCCAAAGACTTGGACCTATCAATCTATAGTTGAGTCTGAGAATTTTGATAGAAAACAAAAAAATTTAACTTTCATCACCAAATACACTATAAATTCAGAAACAAAATTCAAAATATTATTACCATGACAACAATCACACTCTCTTCTTTCCGAATATATCATTTTTATAATTTTTGGAGTATTTTAAGGGTTCAAACTATGTTGATTTATAACTATACATTTTTAAAGCCACTGCATACCACAGATATACATGCCTATTCATGTTTATATAATTTATTTTTCATTGATCCAAGTGCAAAATAAATTATATGATCACAAACTAAACTTAATTATATATATATATATATATATATATATATATATATATATATATATAGCGGGAGGGGGGGGTTGCATGATCGATTATCAATTTTTTAATTAGTTTTTAGGATCTATTTACTTGCAAAATTAATTAAAAATAAGAATCATTAAAAAAATAAAAATAAATATAGGTAAAAAACTAGAAGATATTATCGAAATATTCACCAAAGGGTTTCAAACAATATTAAACGGTGATAAAAAGAATGGTGGGCTTCACGAATGTCTATTTACTCTATTTTCTTAAAAAAAATAAGAGTTCCTCTTCAAATTTTAGATGTTTGACCTAGTTATACTGAACAAGTTTTCAAAAAACTTAGTGTTATAGAAACTAGACTCGAAATGCTACAATTCATATTCTTATACCATCTTCAAAATTTGTGTGTATCCATCTTAAATTATCTATAGAAGTTCAGATTTATGAAATTTCAAGAAAATTATGTCCATCAATAGAATCTTTTTTATTCCCCAACTTTCTGCATTTACCCTTTATAAAGACAAGATTTCCATACTAAACTTTTACTGGGCATTTGTCACATCCTTTCCACTATAACTTTGTAAAATGAAAGACCTTATCACCTAAAATGTTTTCTATAAAGCCAAACAAAATTTTCTTTTTTATTTGCAAACACAATTTGAAAATAAAAATAGAAGAAGAGTTGACATTATGGCAACATATTAATTAATAAAATATAAATAAAACTAGTTTGGTCTTGATTGATACAGATAATAATAAGTTAAAAGTCTAAATAAATTTGGCCTCATAATAAACACCCCTCAAATACTTGACATTAAACTCAAAAAGAGATCTATAAAAAATAAAATTAAAACAAATATAAAATAGATCCTTAAAATTTTTAAAAAATAGATTCTCTTAGAAATATGTTAGAAAATAATAAAATCTTCGGTTTTAAAAAAAAAGGGTTTAAAATGGTTTTCCTACCTAAAAGATATACAAAAAAAAAAAGAATAAATATATATTCCCAAAAAATCAAGCAATACAACTAAATATATTTACTAAACAAGTACCCAAGCATGAATTTTCCATCACTTCATAGGTTTCCATCTTATCTGTGAAAATTTTTGAAAATTTCAAAACCTTCAACAAAATATCATTCAAAAAATTCCCTTTACTACAAATCTATCAAAACTTTATAAATCTTAACATCTTTAGTTTATTTTCCAGTAAAAGCTTTTATGTATTCAAGGTGCTATATTATTATTTTTATTAAAAAAGAAAATGTGAAAATGAAAATGAAAATGAAAATGAAGGTAAAGGGCACTGCTAAATTGATTTTCCATTGGCCTATAATGAAAATTTAAATTCTTGATAACCTTTAGGAAAAAAATTTTTAAACACCATGAGAATTGCATTGATAATAACAAGAACCAACTTATACCAGATGCAACTAATCAAAGAACTACCATCCCTTATTTAAGTGAGACTGCAATCCTATAAGGAGATACTACACCTATCTAGCTAAGTTGTCATAACAAATATAAATTTTAGCAAGTTTCACCTCGTAAGGAAGCTACAACCCCCTAGATGTTGAGCTACCACAACAACACCTATGAACAACTCCACCTTTGAACTGATGTCTTCAACACCTAATGACGGACCTCTGATTATCACTCTTCACCTTAACTCGCACTCAATCTTAAAACCTATAAGAGCATTATTATGACATCATAAGTATGACCTATAGGTCATACACACCATAATCATCCTACTTTTCCCTTCAATCCATCTACTGGGCACACACAATCTTCACCTTGCCTTCTCTCACCATACACACTCCATCAAATAGCCTATTAAGCATACTAACTCATTTTACATCTTTTAGTTTTATTAATTCCAATGACCTATGTGATCACTTTCATCACCTTGATCAGATAATCATGTCTAATTCTCTTTTCTCTTTACTATTCCTCACTAACTTTTACCTTCTCTTTCAAAGGTTCTCCCCTTCACTTAGCTCCACATTCATACAAGACTTCACTTCAAGCACCTACTCACAAGTCTGTCATACTACAAGTCTAGAAACCAACACATTTGGTTTCACCATTTATAGAGATATTATGAATTATCATGTCCATAATATCCATTTTTAGCCATAACACATGACCTCACCCTCAAGGCATCTTACATGGGTCACACTTAAGCACAACTCTCACTCAGTAGGCCTAAGTCACTTTTAGGTCCTATGTGTTGTTCCCAAAATATGCCACTCATTTTTGGGACAACATATGAACTATTTTGGTCCTGTAGGCCAAAATTATCTTTTCCTTTCTCAGAAAATTATTCTGAGTATTCAAATTCTCCATTATTCAAGTTTTTTTAGCTAACAGACTCTATAGGCTTGTTTATATAGACTCCACAGGCTAATTTCTATGGATTTGCAGGCTAGTTTCTATAGACTCTATAGGCTTGTTTCTATGGACTCTGCAGGCTCATTTTTATGGACTTTATAGGCTGGTTTCTATGGACTCTGCAGGCTTGTTTCTATGGAATCTATAGGCTTATAACTACAAACTCTACAGGCTGATTTCTATGGAATCTATAGGAAGAAACAAGTTCCCAACACTCAGGCAATTACAAGGTTCAGGTTCAATCAAAAGGTTCAAGAGTCTCTTACAAAGCTCAAAGGTTAAATAGATCTTACGGAGGGCAGTCAGGCACAAAATGGACCATTCTAGTAGGCTGTGGAGGGCAATTTCAGACCCAAAGGTACCCTTGTGGAGGGCAAGAAAGCACTTAAAGGGAAGAAAGACCAAGGCAAAGAATTCCTTTAGACTTTCTATCTAAAGGAAATTTTTGCAAGGCAAAGATAGAAGGAAAAGCAAAGGCTAAATTTCTTCGAACAAAATGTCTAAAGGAATTCCTTCGGACATTTTATCTGAAGAAATATTTTTGGAAAAAAATCCTGTGGCAAAAGACAAGGCAAATCCTTTAGATAAAAAGTTTGAAGGAATTCGCCCGAAAGAAAGGGCTAAGCATTCAAATGAACATTTCCTTCAGACAAAATGTGTGAAGGAATTCCTTCAGACATTTTATCTGAAGGAATTGAGAGGCCAAGGCCATCTGAAGGACCCCGAAGGGTAGGTGCCCTTGCGGGGGACTCTTGATGACTGTTAAAGGGACCTTTCTCAGGACCCAAAGGGACACCTTCCCTTTGGGAGGGTTAAAAGACAAAGGCCCAGACAAAGACAAGAAAGCCGAAAGAAAGGAAAGCCCAAAGAAGGAAAGCTGAAGGAATTGCCAAGGGGGTGACAGGCCTGAAGACGTCAAAATTGAGCATCTTATAAAGAAAGGAGGACTGTTAAATTAAAGTCGCCAATTTTATCCTATAGGACAACGACTTGTATAAGAGGAGCCTTGATGGAGTGTTCCTTCACTACGTGGATAAAGAATAGTAGAACCAACTTTTGAAGTCCTTCCATAATCTGGCTTGTGGAGGACATTTTTTGCTCCTGTAACTGCCCATAAGATTTTATGAGCCAGGTATTACTAGCCTACTCTATTTCAAGATGCATACAAATAGGTACGAAGATGTGAACTGTGCTAATAGTTCATTGGAAGACCTAAGTTAGCTGCTCTACCTCTCAAGCTAGTGGTAATAGAAGAGCCATTTTAGCAATGGGGAATCAATTTCATTAGTGTTGTAAACCCATCTTCAAGCACTAGACATGATTATGTCCTCACAGCCACATATTACTTCACCAAATGGGTGGAAGTAATTCCAACCAAGCATGCTACTTCAGAAGTGGTATGCAATTTCCTTAAGGAAAACATCATTTACAAGTTTGGGGTCCCAACCAAGATTATCACAGACAATACAGCCTATTTCTCTTCTCATAAGATCACTCAGTTCTATTTTCATTATGGGATTACCCTCTCCCACTCCTCTGATTATTTTACACAAGGGAATGGCCAAGCAGAATCAAGCAACAAGAACCTAGTGACCATCATCAGGAAGCTGGTGGATGACAATTAATGAACATGGCATAAAGCATTAGTTGATGCTTTATGGAAAAATAGAATTACACCCAAGAGGGTGATAGGTATGTCACCATTCCAACTTTTGTATGGTCTCAATGTAGAGATACCAATCACCTTGGAATTACCAACACTAAAATTGGTAAAGCAGTCAAAGATCAGACATATGAAAGCACCATTGACAAAAGGATCATGTGCTTGACTGAGCTAGATGAGTAGCAAACTATGGTGGTGGACCAAATTGCTGCTGCACATCAAAGTCTGGTGAATGAGCTCTTTGACCAAAAAGCAAAAACCCATGATTTCTAGATTGGAGATCAAGTCCTGCTATGGGACAAAAGGAGAGAACCAAAGGGAATGCATGGGAAATTTGATTCCCTATGGAGAGGCCCGTTTACCATCCATCAACTCAATGGTGAATATAGTTTCCTATTAAAGTATCAAGATGTCACGCCCTTTTCTCTGCCTCACAATGGGTAGCATCTGAAGCACTTCATTTCTTGAAGTATCAAATAAGATCATCTGTACATATGTATATTTGTATAGTATTTAGTTCCATTTTGTGCTTTTCATTTTCATTTTTGGCACCTTTTTTTTTGGTTAGCGTGACTCCATAGCCCAATGGCATACTTGAAGGCATTGGAGATTTTGGTTTCTACTCCCCTCAGCTATTTCAAAATTTCAACTGAAGGAAGTTCCCCAATTGGAGCCAGCTGTTGTTCCCAAAATCTGTCACTCATTTTTGGGACAACATATGAACTATTTTGGTCCTACAGGCTAAAATTCTCTTTTCCTTTCTCAAAAAATTGTTTTGAGTATTTAAATTCTCCATTATTCAAGCTTTTTCAGCTAACAGACTCTATAGGCTTGTTTCTACGAACTCTACAGGTTGATTTCTACAGACTCTGTAGGCTGATTTCTACAGACTCTACAGGCTTATTTCTATGGACTTTGCAGGCTCATTACTACAGACTCCACAGGCTAGTTTCTACAGACTCTATAGTCTTGTTTCTATAGACTCTGTAGGCTTGTAACTATGGACTCTACACACTAATTTCTATGGATTATGTAGGAAAGAAACAAGTTCCCAACACTTAGGCAATTACAAGGTTCAGGTTCAATCAGAAGGTTTAAGAGTCTCTTACAAAGCTCAAAGGTTAAACAGCCCTTGTGGAGGGCAGTCAGGCACAAAATGGACCATTCCAACAGGCTGTGGAGGGAAATTTTGGACCCAAAGGTACCCTTGCAGAGGGTAGGAAAGCACTTAAAGTGAAGAAAGACCAAGGCAAAGAATTCCTTCAGACTTTCTGTCTGAAGGAAATTTTTGCAAGGCAAAGATAGAAGGAAAAGCAAAGGTTGAATTTCTTCGAACAAAATGTCCGAAGGAATTCCTTCAGACATTTTGTTGAAGAAATATTTTTAGAAGAAAATCTTGTGGCAAAAGACAAGGCAAATCCTTCAGACAAAAAGTCCAAAGGAATTCACCCAAAACAAAGGGGTGAGCATTCAAATGAACATTTCCTTCAGACATTTTGTCTGAAGAAATATTTTTGAAAGAAAATCCTGTGAAAAAAGACAAGGCAAATCCTTTGAATAAAAAGTCTGAAGGAATTTGCCCAAAAGAAAGGGCTGAGCATTCAAATGAACATTTCCTTCAGACAAAATGTTTGAATGAATTCCTTCAGACATTTTATTCGAAGGAATTGGGAGGCCAAGGGCATCCGAAGGACCTTGAAGGGTAGGTGCCCTTGTGGGGGACTCTCAGCGACCGTGAAAGGGACCTTTCTCAGGACCTAAAGGGACACCTTCCCTTTGGGAGGTTAAAAGACAAAGGCTCAAACAAAGATAGGAAAGATGAAAGAAAGGAAAGCCCAAAGAAGGAAAGCTGAAGGAATTGCCAAGGGGGTTATGGGCTTGAAGATGTCAAAATTGAGCATCGTGAACTAGCTGTTAGATGATGCCCCCATGGACATCAAATTTAGGGTAATGGGATAGCCATTGATCTTCAAATGCTTGAGCATGAACTTAAGGAAATTCAATAGGGTTAAGGATAAAGGGAAGAGACCGCTAATAAAGGAGCTAAAAAGGCCAAGAAAAGATAAAAGTTAAAAACAAACTCAATGACCAACTGAAGAGGGAGCTGAAAGGGCCAACAGAAAGGGAAAAGATAGCTCGAGAGCTCAAATTACAACAAGAAAAAGACCAAAAATATCTATGTAGGAGTTATTTTCAATAGGTGGAACAGTCCACCAAGTAGACATCTGAGCTCATAAGCATTAAAAGGTGCGGCCTATTTTTCTTTCTTGATAGGAAAGTGAGGGGACAACTACGTACTTATTGGGAGAAAGATCAAACGACCCATGTAGAGAAGATATTTTGAGATGAATTGACACACCATAGTTAAGGTAGATGCCCTTTTCCAGCATGGCCCCTTGACCAAACTAAAAATGCATTCAAGGCATTGAATGCAGCATGGGCCATTTTATGAAACAAAGCACCAAATCTTTTTGGGCTGCTATATATTGAAAATCTCTTCTTTTCACCAAGGAGATCTTTTTGGATATAGAAGCAAAACTCTGCCAAAATTGAGAGGTGATCACTGAGACTTTGAGCTCAGATTGTTAATCATATTTCTTTATTTGAATGAGAAAGCAAGTTGCTTTCAGACTTTGTGCTGTAATAGCTTGTGTCATTTAGGAAATTGTTCTTATGTCTATTTCTTGAAGGTGTTCTTATCTATTGAATGAAATAAGTAGAACTAGTGGAAGTAATCAGGAAGGTGTCCTGAACCCAACTGTGGAGAGACTTTGTGCTGCCACCATTGTCTTTAGTGTGTTTTCTATTTGTTCCTATGTAAAGGATCTTGGGATGACTTTGTGCCCCCATTATCCTTCATTTTTCACTCTTGGGCAGTCAAGGTGCAAACTTTGTGCTACACCTTTTTTTGTTGGTTACTATGCCCCCTATTACTAGTTACTTGTTACTTATCAGAAAGAACTCCTGATGTTTGCTGTAAGACCACTTTTGAAAGAAGAGAAGTGCCTTTAGTGTTTTCACCTAGATTTCTCCTTTGTTTGTAAACATCATCTCTAAAAAAAGGGAGATGAATGGTGTTGTCTTAACCCTGAGTGTTATTTTCTACATATAGCTCCTCATAGTTATAGGGAACCTCCCCTTGATGAGAGAAGAGATTTGTCCCTTTTTGATGTGTTAAACCTGCACACTTGGCCGATCAATCTCCTTATTCTGTGGTTGAAATCACCTATTTTTCTCATCAGTTAGCTGGTGACAAAATATTCACCCAACACTATGGAGACCCATTAAGCTCTTTGACACTTATCTAAAAAAACTAAGAATAAATGACCATGTATAAATGTATGGACCTATTTCACAAGACCCCTTTGACATCCTCAAAAGATCACAGTCACAAAAACACTCTTTTTCTAGAGCATAATTTGCTCAAATAATATTTTTTCACATAATCACCATGAACTAATACACATTTAAATTCTAAACCTTTTTTCATACAACATATGATTGGTCAAACCTTCATAATACACATAGATCATACTAATTGAGTCTAAAACACTTATAAATATCTAAGTCATCATGATATATTAAAACAATAACAAAACAAGCTCTAACATCTTTTTTGGGTCACTTGTATAACACATTTGAACACATAGTCAACTTTGAAGCTCAATAATTTTGATTGTACACATTTTTAGATCTTAAAATATATATTTATAGATGTGGCTTGGATACCTATACCACTTTTCTTTTTTCACCATGAGAAAATTCATCCTAGATTAAAAGATATGGTCCAAAAACCACACACTAGTTTTTCCTTTGTTAAATTCAAATATTTGAATTCAAATGATCATAGTTAAACCTAAAACATTTGATCCCATCTTGTGAAATCTTGAAATATTGACTCAACATGCACCATTGATCTCTACAGATCATATTGATCTTTATTTCATAGTTCTCACCTTTTGATCTTGCTTAGAACTCCCATGATCATGACACTTGACACCCTCACATGCCTTTTGAACACTTTTACTATTAAATAATGTGCACTTCTTACCATCTCACTCAACATGCACCGTTAGATCAAAACTATATGATCAGCCATGAAATATTTGATCTTCATTTGGTCCATATTTTTAACTCATGCAAAATAGACTAAGTATGGGGACCATTGCTATAGGCATGGAAGGCCAACTTTGCATAGTCATATCTTTTACCTTGCTCACTCGCATGTTCTCAAATTTAGATCATATTTTCTATTTTAAAAAAGGAATCCAACAATGTATGATAATATTCATGAAACCTTCACATGTTTAATATATAATTCCATTAATCTACTCATTCAGATTTTTTTACCACAGAGTAAACTATGTCAAGAATTGACTGGGAGCCCAACTTTGCACTTGCATATATTTGACTGCACCTCATCGCATGACTTAATATTTATATAATATAAACTAGGTACTCATGTGATCAAAACCATATGAACAAATCCCCTTTAATTATCCACATGTGGTAATTATGATGTCATCAAACTACCTACTTAGATTTTCTACCACTAGACCCAAAATGTCTAGATGAAAATAATGATAAACTAAATGAAATCCAATCATGAACACAAGCACTAAAATAATTATTTACTTCTAATAAAACACATTTCACATCCTTAAATCACCATAATCATCTTTGAACATCTCTAACCATGTCAAAATTGACTATCAGCCAAGTATACTAGGGCAAACATATTGCACACTTTGTCATTGTCACTTAGACTATCAAAGCACTTAAACCACTAATAAGGAAACCTTAATTACATCACCATGACATCATTTAAAACTCTCAAAAAATATCCCCTTTATAATTTATGTTAACACACATCATATAACTCACATTCCTTCTTTCTCTTCAAGCACTCTCAAAATAGGAACTTTCTTCCCCTTTAACACAATGACAAAGTGGGTACCAGATAATATAAGGACTTAAAAAAACTACCAATAGGAGAGGATCACCTTAAAAAGATGATACAACCTTCCTCTTAACTTGAGCCTACCTCTTCTTGCCTTGAAAACTTCCTCTTGTTCTATGCCAACATTCTCTTCAACCAATGAAGAAAGAACACACAAAAGTACTAAAATATGATAAAACTCATCAAGAAATATCTAAGAGGGAATCCTCTAATATTTATAAGCAATTTCACCTCCTGATCATATTTATATCTACACACACCATGAAGAACCACTATACAAGCTTACTAGTCTTCTTTCTCAAACCACCTAAAGGACCACCAACAAAACTTAATGCCACTCACAAAATAGGAAAAATTCTCTAAAAAAACTTGATAAATCTCTTTGAAACATACATACCTTTCTCATTTGGAGAAACTAAACAAAAAAACACTCTTCTTCACACTAGGTTTGTCTAATATCCTTGTAGCCCTACCTAGAATTTGTAGAGCCCACAACTTTTAGTAGACACACATTCAAGACCTGAAACTTCATATCTATAACTCTATCATATGCCCCCTAAATCACACTAATTTTCATTACCTAGATCATCCTATGCAATAGACTTATTTCACAAACCAACTTTCCAATTAGGACTCGATCTTGACAAATACATGAACAATTTGAAAACCACAAACCTTCAAATATATATGAAGATTGATTTGAAAACCTATTTAACCCATTCATCCTATTAAGAAGCCTTAGACCTCAACTTATAAGTCAAACCACTTTTATAGCATAGCCCCAAACCGTAGAAACACAAAAAATAAGGTCAACAAACCTCTTTCTGGTCAACACATACCTCTAAAACTTATTACACACTTGGAGACACCCATCACACACTTCTAGACCAAAAATTGAGTTTCCAAATCTTTTGGAACCCATACATCTTATAATCCATTTTAGGATCTACATACTTTTAATCATAAATTGGGAAACCCAAGAGTAAATAAAAATTCTCTAATTACACATAAAAAATCTTCAAAGCTTGAAATCACCTAGAACACATCACAAAAAGTGCATAGACCTTTCTAAGCATCAAAATGTTCTTGATATTGCATCAACCTTAATCAACCACCTAGAAACTACCATTCCCTACTTGCAGACCTTACACACATTGCCAACATTCTTTCATGACAAAGAACACTAAACTAGGCTCAACCATGCATTACAAGCATATCACCGACTAATGAAAACATTTCATATTCTCCACCTGATGTTCACTTAGCTCCATAAACCAAAACCAAGACATTAGCATCAAGAACACACACCTTAGGGTTTGTAGACATCAAACCCTCAAGTCACCGCCTTTCATCCTTCAGGCTTGACACACAGGTCTACCAATTAAGAAAGTTCTTCATAGTAAGCTAACACATCTTATCAAAACCTTCTTTGTCTTTCAACATCAATCAAGACCCAACAAAAATCCAGCATGCTTCCTCTTTATGTAAAGTGTCTCCTTTAAGCTTAGAGAGAGACAACCCTTTGATATAAAGAGACTAAAAGTCCTAAAACTATGGAGAGTCCCATATCTCCATAAATTGATCTGAGTTGTAGTCCTGACTGACTTTGAATGAATCCTTGAATTCATTACTTTCTTCAGATTTGTCTATAAATGGTTTCAATATAAAATCTTGACTTTCCTTCATGTCTATCATGGAAAAAAACCCATCTTTGGTCTTAGTCTAATTTCTTGTAACAAGTTTAGGTTTCTATACCCATTTTTGACTTATTCCTTAAACACTAAAATCTCCATACACCTTATTTTTATTTGGGAACTTATTCAACCTATTCTTGTAAACCTAGTAATGTGACCAACTCTATGAAAACTAAAACAAGCAAGATCATTCATACCTTTTGCTTGATGATGATTATGATCTTTCCTTTCTATCTAGACAAAAGATAACATCTCTTGGCATTCATGTATCTTATTCATATATAATTCCTTCTTTGTTGTAACAAGCAATCCACCTCATGACTAATTCGAGTTATAACTTCTCTAGGACCAATTGTTTCTTCTTTCAAGGTTCTATGAATGTCCATACTTGAATTAATTCCTTCTACAGTCCTTAGCTCTATGACCATACTTATTACATATATAACAATGACCATGGAATAAACTAGCATACCTTGAAGTATTTAGTTGTCTAAGAGACCTTTTTTTATTACTTTCAAAGCTTACAATTTTCTTGACATACTCAAGCTTCTCATGCTTGTTTTCTAGCTTATCCAACTTAACTATAACAAGTTCATGCTCACTCTTCAATGACTCCATCTCAATATTTAACAGAGTGTACTCATATTCTCTTTTTATCAAATTTGTACTTGCTATCCTTAATTGATCCTCAAGAATATTGATCTTCTCTTCATCCTCTTTGGCCTTGTTGGACATGTCTTTCAAGCTATATGCTTGCACTTTAATAGACTTGATATATTCTTGATACTTCTTCTCATCTCTATTAGACTTACCTAAAAAACTTCCATCAAAAGAATTGACTTGTGCTTCAAGACCTTTGATCACATACCTCATCTTGTGATTCCTCTTCTTCTACTCCTTTAGTTCACCAAGTGTACTCATGAGCTTAGCTTCAAGATCAACTTCTTCTTCCTCACTGTCATCTTCTCTACTATTATGACAAGCTTATTTATCAAACATGGTGTCCTTTTCTTTTGATCAACTTTCCTATTTTAAACCCAAACTTGTCTTAACATCTACTAGGTAAACCTTGAGATCATTGATAACATTCTCATTCTCTTTGTCATCTTTATTCAAAGTACATATCTACTCTTTAAGTGCCTTGATCACAACCTTCCACTGTTGATTCTCTTTCTTCAACTATTTATCCATATTTGTACCTACTTAGGATCTCATTCAAGCTATTAAGCTTCCTCTAAAGGACTCAGTCTAATATCAATTATTAGAGATATAATCACTGAGAGGGGGGGTGAATAAGTGAGCCTAGATAATAAAATTTCAATTCCAATTCCTTCAATCTCTTAATCATTTAATACATACATTCATGAGGCATACACATCATTCATAACAATAAATAAGAAAGACAATGAAAGATCAAGAACATAACACATGACATACGTGAGAAACCCTCTTGGGGAATAAAAACCAATGGAACATGTAATTGGAATACTATCCTATAATAATAAGAACTAATTTAGACCAGTTGTAACTGATCAAGGAACTACTATCCCTTATTTTAGTGAGACTACAATCCCATAAGGAGCTACTATACATGTCTAGTAGAGTTGACATAATAACTAGACATTTTAACAAGTTTTACCTTACAAGGAGGCTACAACCCCCTATATGTTAAGCTACCACAACAACACCTATGAAGAACTCCACCTTTGAATTGATGTCTTCAACACCTGATAATGGACCTCTAATTATCACTCTTCACCTTCACTCACACTCAATCTTAAAACCTATAAGAGCACTATTATGACATCAAAAATATGACTTATAGGTCATACACACCATCATCAACTTGATCTTCCCTTCAACCCATCCACTGGGCACACATAGGCTTTACCTTGCCTTTACTCACCATACACACTCCCTCAAATATCCTCTTGAGTATATTCACTCATTTTGCCTATTCTAGGCTTATTAGACCTATGTGATCACCTTCATCACCTTGATCAAACAATCATGTATGATTCTCTTTTCTCTCTTCTATTCCTCACTGACCTATACCTTCTCTTTCAAAGGTTCTCTCCTTCACTTGTCTCCACATTCACACAAACTTTCACTTCAAACACCTACTCACAAGTCTCTCATACTAAAAATCTAGAAACCAACACATTTGGTTTCATCATTTATAGAGATATCATGAATTATCATGGCCATAATAATATTTTTTAGCCATAACACATGCCTTCACCCTTAAGGCATCTTACATGGGTCACACTTAAGCACAACTCTCAATCAATAGGCCTAAGTCACTTTTAGGTCATATGGAGACCCATTCATCTCTTTAACACTTCTCTGAGTAAAATAAGAACAAAATACCAATTCCAAATGAATGGACCCATTTCATAAGACCCCTTTGACATCCTCAAAAGTCATTGTCACAAAAAAACTCTTCTACTAGAGCATAATTTGCTCAAATAATATTATGTGCATATAGTCACCATGAATGAATACATAGTCAACTTTTAAACCTTTGTTAATAATAAATACAATAAATAAAGCCTTCATAATAAAAAAATATCATCCTAATGGAGTTTAAAACACTTAAAAATATCTAAATCATCATGAGATATTCAAATGATAATAAAATAAGCTTGAACATCCTTCTTGGGTCACTTGCAGAACATAGTCAAACACATAATAAACTTTGGAGCTAAATAGTTTTAAATGTAAAAAATTAAAATATATATATATATATATATATATATATATATATATATATATATATATATATATATATATATATATATATTACCAGATGCACCTTATATTCCTCTACCACTTTGATTTTTACACCATGAGCAAATTCATTCTGGATCAAAAGATATGGTCCAAAAACCACAAACTGGTTTTCTCTTTGTTAAATTCAAATATTTAAATTCAAACAATCATAGTTAAACCTTGAAAAATTGAAATCATCTCATTAAATATTGATATATTTATTAAAAATGCACCTTTGAGCTCTATGTATTAGCTTGATCTTTATCTTATAGTGCTCACCGTCTAATCTTGCTCAAAACCCCTGTGATCATGACACTTGGCACCCTCATGTGCCTTCTGAGCACTTTTATTGTCAAACAAAATGAAATTACTACCATCTCAATAAAAATGAATTGTTGGATAAAAAATTTACAATTTACCATGAACCATTGGATCTTCATTCGGTCCAGATTTTTAACTTGTGTAAAATAGACTAAGTATGGGGACTATTGCTATATGCCTGGAAAGCCAATTTTGCACAGTCATATATTTTACCTCACTCACTCGCATGTTATAAAATTTGGACCATATGTTCTCAATTAAAATATGAATCCAACCATTTATAAAAATATTCTTGAAATATTTGCATGTGCAATATATAATGCCATTAATTTACTCATTCATTTTTTTCTACCATAAAGCCAACTATGTCAAGAACTCCCTAGGAGCCCAACTTTGCACTTGCATATCTTTGACTACGCTTCATCACATGAATTGAGATTTAGAAAATAGAAACTAGGGAATAATTTTATCATAAACATATGACCAATTCCCCTTGACTCATCCACACATGGTAATTATGATGTCATCAAATTACCTACTAAGATTTTCTACCACTAGACCAAAAATGTCTAGATGGAAACAATAATCAACCAGATGAAATACACTCATGCACAAAATCACTCAAATCATTAAAGATTTTTTATAGGATCCCTTGTACATCCTCAAATCACAACACTCATATCTAAACATCTCTAACCATACCAAAACTAAAGATCAACTAAACATACTTCAAACATACTAGGGCAAGCATATTGCAGACTTTGTCATTGTCACTTAGACTATCAAGGTACTTCTACCAATCACTAGGACACCTCCATGACATCATTTACAAATACAAAACAATCTTTTGATGATATCCTCATTTATTCCAAAGATGAGGTAGAGCACCTATATCATTTGTAATTGGTTTTGTAACATTTACGGAAGCATAAATTATATGGAAAGTTGTCTAATTATGTATTTTTTAAAAATAAAGTGTAGTATTTGAGACATATTATCTTTGCATATCGAATTTAAATAAATTAAGCAAAAATAAGAGCCATAATGGAGCGTTCAGTACCAAATAATGTGCATGAGGAAAGAATTTTCATGGTATTAGTGGGTTATTAAAATAAATTCATTTCAATTTTTTTTAAGAGAGCTAATCCAATTACCTCTCTTCAATAAAAAACCAGAGTTTTATTTGGTTAGATGAGTATGAGGTAGCCTTTTATGAATTGAAAAGGGGGCTTACTTTAGCACCAATGCTAAGAGTTCTTAACCTTAATGGTCAATTCTCAATGATCATCGATGCATTTGGGGATGGACTTAGAGGAGTTCTTATGCAGGATGGTTTAGTAGTAACCCATGAGTCTAGAAAATTGAAGCCATATGAGTTGAATTATGCCCTCATGACCTAGAACTTATGGTGATTGTGCATGATTTATAAGTATGGAGGCATTATCTATTGGGAAAACTATTTGAGCTCAAGATTGATAACTTGGGACTCAAATACATCTTCACCCAACTAAATTTGAATGCTCATCAAAGATGATGGTTAGAGTTTTTGTATAACTATGATTTTGATATCAACTATATCAAAGGTAAGAAGAACATAGTAGCTAATGCTCTAATCCATAGATGGTACAGAATAATCATGGATACTATCAAGAGTACTTTTAGAGATCAAGTGATCAAATTATTGCTAGAAGATGAACTATATGATCAAGTTAGGAAATTCTTTTCTAAGAAATGCTTAAAATTGTAAGTATAAGGGATTTAAAATAAAGAATGATGGTCTTTATAGTATAATGGTAGGATGTATGTTACAAATAGAGAGAATTTGAGGAGCACAATTCTAAAAGAATTGTATAATACCCCATATTTAAGACATTTGGGAGTAACCAATCTCATGGTTGAGCTTAGACCACTCTATTTTTGGAAGGGAATTAAGAGAGATGCAATGGATTTTACATCATGTTGTCTAGAATATTAGCATGTGAAAGTTGAACATGTGCATCTAGATAAATTATTGTATCCACACTGTTGTCCCCCAAAAATATCACTCATTTTTGGGACAACATTTAAACTATTTTGGTCTTACAGACCAAAATTGTCTCTTCCCTTTTCAAAATTTGTCTTGGGCATTCAAATTCCTCATTTTTCAGGCTTAAATATACAAACTCTATAGGTGGGTTCAATCAAAAGAATCAATTTTTAACACTTGGTCATTTTTGGGATTGGTTCATCCTTTAGTTCAACATCAAATGGTTCGAAGGTGGGTTAAATCAAGTGGTTCAACGCTTTGATTCATCTTTTGGTTCAATCATACGGTTTGTCAATCGGTTTAAGGCTTTGTTTGAACCGTTGAACCAAAACTTGGTTCAACAGTTGGTTCAAGCGACAAAGTTCAAAGGAGTGCCCCAAGAGTCAAAGACACAAGTGCCCTTGTGAAGGGAATTCCTGTGGCAAAAAGTGACCGAAGCAAACAAACAGACTAAGACAAAAGCCCAACAAAATCCTGTGGATGCTGCCAAGTGTTGATGGCTAAGCCTCACTAAACTTTGTTTCTATGAATTGGTAGATATTTCCATGTGTCCCTCTTGAAGCTTGTCAAAAGCCTCTAAGTGTCAATATCTACAATATCTTCCCTTAGCTTCACTATTTTGAGCAAAGACCATGGTGGACCTAGGGATGAGTGACTAAATGAAGTGGAACATGCCATGTGTCATCATTCGCCTGACTCTCTAAAGACAAACAGAAGCTGCCACCTTTTCCATTATAACTCCACAGAGAGTGACACGTGTCTACATCTACAATTTTGAATTTCTAATAGGTTTCAAAGCCTCTATCAATAAACATTTCTCAGATTACCATGGAAGTTGCCACATGTCTTCACCTGTTTAGCAGTGGAATGTGCCACGCATCAATTGATAAAGACCAGCAAAAAGTGACTAAGGAACATAGCATCGAATTGAATCTAAGGCCTGATTCAAATAACCAGAAAAGGAGGAATGATGAAGAAGGATCAAATCACCAAGTGGACATTGAAAGATGTAAACTTTCAATAGCGTGACTTGTTTCTCTGCATTGAGAAAATAAAATGGGTAGATGCCCCTAAGTTCCAGCCTGCCTTCTTAACAGATTTCAATGCAACATGATGTGTTACTATTCTTGAGTCCTTCTTGAAGAGGCTATATAAGGGAATCTCTTCTATTATAATAGGATATCTCTTTTTTGACAATTAGAATGAAACTCTGCCCAAATTGTAAGGCATTACTAAGACTTTGAGTTCAAATTGCTGATCATATTTTGTTACTAGAATAAGAAAGCAAGTGACTTTTTAGACTTTGTGTTGTAATATCTTTGTTGATGAGGAAACTGTTCTTATGTCTTTTTCTTCAATATATTTTCTATTCCTTTAATTCAATAAGTAGAATTAGTGACAGAAGTCAGGAAGGTGTCCTAAAGATTCAAGTGTGGAGAGACTTTGTGCCCCCATAATTGCCTTTAGTGTGTTTTCTTTTCATTTCTATGTAAAGCAGTTTGGGACAACTTTGTGCCCTCATTGTCCTTTGTATTTCACTCTTGAGCAATTCAGGTGGAGACTTTGTGCTACATCTCAATTTGTTGGTTATTACATCTTTTGTTACATTTTGTTGTTACTACCAGGAGTATTCTTGTGGTTTGCTAAATAGTACTTTTGAAAGAAGAGGAGTAATGTCTATCATTTCCCTTTAGTTTTTCCTTTGATCTGCACACATCATCTCTAAAAAAAGAGAGATGGATGGTTTGTCCTACCCCTAAGTATTATTTTCTATATATATATATATATATATATATATATATATATATATAGCTTATCTATAGGGAACCTCCCCTTAATGAGAGGAGAGATTAGTCCCCTTCTGATGTGGTAAACCTACACATTTGGATGACTAATCTTTCTACTTTGGCTGATTAGACCTATTTTGTTTATCAGTACGCTGATCAACAAAATATTCAACCAATAATTTTTGGCAACTCTGCTAGGGAAGAGCGTTCAGTTTGAAGTCTCAAACTTTAAGCTGAAGTAGATCTGCTTTTTTCTAATTTTTATTTTGCAATATAAAAACTCCATGTTATACTAGAGGCCAAAAGTCCCAAGGTGTTGTCGACCCTACTTTTGAGTTGGTGCAGCAAAGTAATTTTGAGTTATTTCCTCCACAACCTCACCTTGGACGAACTAGGAGTCTTCCTCTTAGCCCTACCAGGCCACCAACACAAGGTAGAGCTTCTTTTTCTGCTACTGTCTGAGCCTTGCCTGCCCATGCTTCACCTGGATTAGTGATCCCACTTTTACATAATCAAATCATGGCTCAAGGACCCTAGGGTAATTCTTATGGTCCCCTGAATTTGACTCCACCTCTGCATGAGCTTCCATGTACTTCAAGGAAGAATTTCCCCAAATTATTTGGTGATGGGAAGGTTCATCCTGATGAACACATTATAGTTTTTAGTATAGCATACAGTGTACTAGGGGTGGAATTTGAAGACATAGAGGTTAGGCTGTTCATGGAGACACTACAAGGCGCTGCTACAAACTGGTTCTACCACCTACAAGCTGGGTCAGTGACTGATTGGGACACTCTAAAAGACAAATTTGAAGCTAGGTTCAAGCCTATAGAGGATGCACATGCCTTGTTGGCCCAGCTCACTCAGATGAAGAAAGAGCCTCATGAGCCTATGAGGGATTTTATTGCCAGGTTTGACAAGTTGAGGCACAAAATTCCCATGGTCACCCAACTGACACCTCAGAACCTCAAATGTTTCTTCATCAACTCAAAACTGCATGAAGTGAGTTTTTTGATGAGATGGGCTAGACACATATACCTTGCTACTGCTCAAAACTTGGCTACTGAGGTAGAAGATGACCTTATCTTGGCAGGAAAGATAAGGAGAGACCCTGATAAAGGTAAATCCTCTTCATCTTCTGAGTACTCCCCTGTAGTCACTACTGACCCAATGGTACAAAATCTAGCAAATAAAATGCTAGTTTTCAGAAAGCAAATAGCGTAAGGGATGTCATCTGCTCCTGCATATAGAGATATGCCTAGGAGGACATTCTAGAATTAGACGTACTAAGGCAATGTTGCCAGGAATCAGGGACAACAAAATTGCCTTCCTCCCTCATAGAGGAACCTCACCCTTGAAGTGCCTCCAAACAACTTGATAGTTGGATATCTTGAAGCTGAAGCAGATTTTTCATTCCAACCCGAGTTAAATCTTGAAGATGATGCTAATCTCTTCACTGAAGAAGAAGAAAAATTAGCTGGCAACTCCCATATTGGTTTCCTAATCTATTAGGATGAACCCAAAAGTGAAGACCATGCAGCTTAGGGGTCGTATACTATATTCACCTAGTCTAAGAATCAATTAGCTCAACAAGCTAATAAGGAAAAAGTAGAGGAGTGACCTCAACCAGCAGTTTCAATTGCTAAGCAGGGATCCACTCTTCCTTTCCAGCCAAAGGACCTAGTGGTTTCAAGAAAGTTAAGTACCCTAAATGCCCCTATGCCTTCTACTTCAATTTCACAATCCAATCCTCTCTCTTTCAAAAATCAAAAGGATGAACTCCCATCCTCTGCTCCTAGCTCATTCTAGACATTAGATATCATTGACCATATAAAGAGAACCAAAATTCAAATGTCTGAATTTGAATTTCTATAGTCCCATCTTGAGCAATTAGATAGACTGGTTCAATGTGTTAAAAACCATAACATCTCTATTGAATGATCGATTCCTAAAGTGACACATGATGTTGCCAAAAATGCACCCACCAAGAACAACCTTGTCACCACTCTCCTTGCTGCTCTTGGCAAGACTGAAACTTCTTATGCCTCATTGCTAATAAATGGACATCAGCTGAATAATTGCATCATTGATTCTAGAGCTTCAGACAATGTCATGCTTGCTAAAGTGGTCAAATCCCTTGGTCTCACATTGACCAAGACATTTGGGACATGTTTCTCCATGGAGAATAAGCAAGTACCATTGCTGGGGCAAATCAAAGATGCCCAATTTGCATTTGTAGCCTTTCCAGACAAGAGAATCAAGATGACTGTCTTGGTGGCTAACGTCCTAACATCTTATGGCATTTTATTTGGATAAATTTTTTGCAAGGATGTGGGAGGAAAACTAAGCATGGATCTGTTTGAGGTAAGGATCCTTGTCTAAGGTGTAATGAAGAGGTTGCTCCCTGAAAAGGAAGCAAAATATGTGGTCACCCAGACATCAGGCCCTGAAGCTCAAATTCTTTTTGAATTTGTAGGTATGGGCAACTATTTTCTATCTATAGATGAAACACATGAAACATATGATATAATACCTGAAAGTATCAACTCAAAAATCAATTCAACAAGAACAGTAGAAAAACTAGTAGATTGCAGTATAGACCAAGAAGGATCCTCCATCTCTGATGAAGGAAAGTCTAAAGAAAAATTAATATTAGATGAGATATGGACTTTGAAATTTGATAGTAGCTATTCCTCTACCAGTTCAAGAGATGGGATTGTTTTGATATCTCCTTAAGGAGATATGTTCCCTTCATCTTAAAAATTATAGTTTAACAACACTAATAATACAGTGGAATATGAATCTCTGTTGCTTGGCATGAAGGCTACTCAAGAAAATGGCATCAAGTTTCTCTATGCCAAAGGAGATGTTGAATTAGTGGTTTGTCAAGTGAGGAACTTATACCAAACTAAGAATAAAAGATTACGCCACTACCGTAACTTGGTTTGGGACCAAATTGAAAGCTTTGATGCTTTCAACATTTCTGCCATACCCAAAGAGTCTAATGACAGAGCTGATGCACTTGCTATTTCAAGAACTCTCTTAGCTCCTCATTCAGATTTCGAAGAGACAGGTATACCATTGAGCTGGTCTATAGACCAAGTGTTCTTAACAATGCTGATCATTGGCAAGTATTCAATGATGATCATCAAATCATTGCCTTCCTCAAACAAAAAGATAATTTTGAACAACTATGTTTTGAAGGTAGTGAATCTCAGAAGAATGATCTGTGTTTGAATCCAACTCAGATATAAATGAAGAATTCTTATAGCTGAAAAGAAACAAAATTCCCAAAGGTTTGGTTTCTCTTGAAAATCTGTTTGACAAGCATGATAGATTCATCACACAACAACAAACAAACTCGAGTTTCTCTCAAAGATTCGATCAAGTGAATTTGTCTACTGAAGAAAATCCCAAGATGGTCAATATTGGTAAGTGCTACACCCCTGAAGAAAGATTCAAGTTCACCTCTTTAATCTATCAATACATGAATGTCTTAGCATATTCTTATGAAGACTTGAAGTCTCTCAGTCCAGATGAAATATGCCATAACATTCCTCTCAAGGCTGACTCAATGCCATACAAGCAAAAATCCAGACAATATAATCCAAAAATATCTAGTACTATTCTGTCTGAGATACAAAAAATGTTAAATGCTAGAATCATCTTCCTAATTCATCATTCCACATGGATTGCAAACATAGTGCCTGTAAGGAAGAAGAATGGAGAAATTCACATTTGTGTAGATTTCAAAAATTTGAGTTAAGCATCTTTGAAAGATAATTATCCTTTGCCAATTATGGATCAAGTGCTTCAAATAGTGATAGGTTCAAAGATGTTATCAATGCTAGATGGCTTCTCAAGATATAATCAAGTTGAAGTTGGTGAGGTAGACCAACACAAGACTGTATTCACCACACCTTGGGGTACATTTGCATATAGGAGAATGCCTTTTGGTTTAATAAATGTTGGTGCTACCTTTTAGAGAGCAATGGATCTAGCTTTCAAAGATGAGATTGGTAAATTCATAGTGGTATATTTTGATGACTTGACTGTCTTTTCAAAGTGTCGATCTGATCATGTACGTCACCTACAACAAGTTTTGGATCACTACCGTGAGAATGGTATTTCTTTAAATCCTAAAAAGTCCATTTTTGGAGTAATAGAAGGGAAACTCTTTGGACACATTGTGTCCAAAAAAGGCATAAATATTGATTCAGACAGAGTAAAGTCTATTCGAGAACTTAATTTGCCTACAAGTAAGAATGCTGTTTATTCTTTCTTTGGAAAAGTGAATTTCTTACATAGATTTATCCTCGAATTTGCTGAGAAAACTAGACACATTGTGAATATGATGAAAGGGAAGACCATCTTCAGATAGACTAAAGAATCCAAATCAACATTTTAGGATATCAAAATCACCATTGCTCATGCCCCTACCTTGGTTTGCCTAGATTACAACAAAGATTTCATCATATACAACTATGCATCTGAAAACACTCTTTCAACAATTTTTGTTCAACAGGATAAGGAAGGTATGGAATATCCTATCTCTTTCATGAGTTGCCCTCTCAAAACCCATGAGATGAAGTATTCAAATATAGAGAAGCATGCTTATGCCTTGGTGAAAGCAGTCAAACATTTCTATTTTTATATTCTGAATTCACACACTACTGCCTTAGTTCCTGACACTACAGTCAAGTATATATTAACTCACCAGGAGTTTGGCATGAAAAGAGGTAATTAGATTGCAAAGATCTAAGACTTTGATCTAGACATCAAGCTGACAAAGTTGGTTAGGGGTAAAGGCCTATGCCAATTAATTGTTGACAATAAGCCAGAAGACACACAACATGAAAAAATTGAAGTGGAAGAGACACCAATAGTCCTTTTTGTCTCCACTACCAATGAATGGTATTCAGGTATTGCTCATTTCCTTACTTATGGTGAATGTCTTGCTCATTTATCTTATAAAGAAAGGAGGACTATCAAGTTGAAAGCTGCCAATTTTGTCCTTTGGGACATTGGCTTGTACAAGAGAAGCATAGATGGAGTATTCCTTTGCTGTGTAGACAAAGAGCAACAAAGCCAACTTTTGAAATCTTTGCACAATCTGGCCTGTGGAGGACATTTTTCTGCTCCTGTGATTGCTCACAAGATTTTGTGAGCTAGGTATTACTGGCCAACTCTTTTCTAAGATGCACATAAGTGGGTGAGGAAATGTGAACTCTATCAGCAATTTGTAGGAAAACCCAAGTTAACTGCTATGCCTATCAAGCCAGTGATCATAGAAAAACCTTTCCAACAATGGGGACTTGATTTTATTGGGAATATAAACCCATCTTCAAGTGTTGGACATGATTATGTCCTTACAACAATTGACTATTTCACCAAGTGGGTAGAAGCAATCCCAACTAAGCATGTTACTTCAGAAGTTGTATGCAACTTCCTCAAAGAGAATATCATTTCTAGGTTTGGAGTTCTAATCAAAATTGTTACTGATAATGCAGCTTGTTTCACCTCTCAAGAAATTACACAATTTTTTTTCCATTATGGAATTACACTCTCTCACTCTTCTGATTATTTTCCATAAGGGAATGGACAAGCTGAATTCAGCAATAAGAATTCGGTAACTATTATCAAGAAGCTGGCAGATGAAAATCAAAGAACATGGCATAAAGCATTGGTTGATGCTCTATGGGCAGACAAAATCACACCAAAGAGGGAAATTGGTATGTCTCCTTTTCAACTTCTTTATGGTATCAATGCTGAGATACCAATCACCTTAGAATTGATAGCCTTGAAATTGGCAAAGGTAATTGAAGATCAGACATATGAAAGCTCTCTTGATAAAAGAATCATGTGCTTGACTGAGCTAAAGGAACAAAGAACCATGGTGGTAGAAAGAATTTCTGCTCATCAACGTTTGATAAAGAATCTCTTTGACTAGAAGGCCAAAAATTATGATTTCTAGAGTGGAGATCAAGTCCTACTGTGGGACAAAAGGAGAGAACCAAAGGGGATGCATGGAAAGTTTGACTCCCTTTGGAGAGGCCCATTTATAATTCATCAGCACATTGGTGAAAATAGCTTTCTATTGAAATATCAAGATGGAACATTCTTTTCTCTATCTCACAATGGGAAGCATCTGAAACACTTCAACTCTTGAAGTATCAGATCATTACATATGTATATATGTATATTTGTATAATTTTTAATTCTATTTTGTTTTGTTTATTTCCATTTTTGATGCCTTTCATTTCTGGGTAGCATGACTCTGTAACCCAATGGTACACATGAAGACAATAGAGATTTTGGATTCTACTCCTTTCAATTCTTTTTGCAATTGACAGAAGTTCCCCAACTGGAGCAAGCTATTGTCCCCCAAAAATATCACTCATTTTTGGGACAACATTTGAACTATTTTGGTCTTAGAGACGAAAATTGTCTCTTCCCTTTTCAAAATTTGTCTTGGGCATTCAAATTCCTTATTTTTTAGGCTTTAATCTACGGACTCTGCAGGTGGGTTCAATCAAAAGAATCAGTTTCTAACACTTGGTCATTTTTGGGATTGGTTCATCCTTTGGTTCAACGTCAAATGGTTCAAAGGTAGGTTCAATCAAGTGGTTCAATGTTTTGATTCATCCTTTGGTTCAATCAAATGGTTCGTCAATCAGTTCAAGGCTTCGTTTGAACCGTTGAACCAAAACTTGGTTCAATGATTGGTTCAAGCGATAAAGTTCAAAGGAGTGCCCCAAGAGTCAAAGACACAAGTGCCCTTATGAAGGGAATTCCCATGGCAAAAAGTGACCAAGGCAAACAAACAGACCAAGATAAAAGCCCAACAGAATCCCATAGATGCTGCCAAGTGTCGATGGTCGAGCCTCACTAAACTTTGTTTCTACAAATTGGTAAATATTGCCATGTGTCCCTCTTGAGGCTTGTCAAAAGCCTCCAAGTGTTAATATCCATACTCTCTTCCCTTAGCTTCACTATTTCGAGCAAAGACCATGGTGGACCCGAGGATGAGTGACTAAATGAAGCATAATGTGCCATGTGTCATCATTCGCCTGACTCTCCAAAGACAAGCGGAAGCTGCCACCTTTTCCATTGTAACTCCATAGAGAGTGACATATGTCTGCATCCGTGATTCTAAATTTCTAATAGGTTTCAAAGCCTCTATCAATAAACATTTCTCAGAGTCCCATGGAAGTTGCCATGTGTCTTCACCTATTTAGTAGTGGAATGTGCCATGCATCAATTGCTAAAGACCAATATAAAGTGACTAAGGAACAGAGCATTGAATTGAATCTAAGACCTGATTCAAATAACCAGAAAAGGGAGGATGATGAAAAAGAATCAGATCACCAGGTGGACATTGAAAGATGTAAAATTTCAATAGCGTGACTTGTTTCTCTGCATTAAGAAAAGCAATTGGGTAGATGCCCCTAAGTTCCAGCCTACCTTCTTAATAGATTTCAATGCAACATGATGTGTTACTGTTCTTGAGTCCTTGAAGAGGCTATATAAGGGACTCTCTTCTATTGTAATAGGATATCTCTTTTTTGACAATTAGAATGAAACTATGCCCAAATTGTAAGGCTTTACTGAGACTTTGAGCTCAGATTGCTGATCATATTTTGTTACTAGAATAAGAAAGCAAGTGACTTTTCAGACTTTGTGTTGTAATATCTTTATTATTGAGGAAACTATTCTTATGTCTTTTTCTTCAATATATTTTCTATTCCTTTAATTCAACAAGTAGAATTAGTGACAATAGTCAGGAAGGTGTCCTGAAGAGTCAGGTGTGGAGAGACTTTGTGCCCCCATAATTGCCTTTAGTGTGTTTTCTTTTCATTTTTATGTAAAGGACTTTGGGACAACTTTGTGCCCTCATTGTCCTTCATATCTTACTCTTAAGCAATTAAGGTGGAGACTTTGTGCTACATCTTAATTTGTTGGTTATTACATCCTTTGTTACATTTTGCTGTTACTACCAGGAGTATTCTTGTGGTTTGCTAAATAGTACTTCTGAAAGAAGAGGAGTATTATCTATCATTTCCCTTGAGTTTTTCCTTTGATCCACACGCATCATCTCTGAAAAAAGAGAGATGGATGGTTTGTCTTACCCCTGAGTATTATTTTCTATATATATATATATATATATATATATATATATATATATATATATATATAGGGAACCTCCCCTTGATGAGAGGAGAGATCAACCCCCTTCTGATGTGGTGAACCTACACATTTGGATGACTAATCTTCCTACTTTGGCTGATCAAAACTATTTTGTTTATCAGTACATTGATCGAAAAAATATTCAACCAACACGCACAACATACAAAAATAGAAGTGGTAGGTGATTAGTATGGAATTTTTCCAAGGGTTATATTTATATCAAAGCAAGCATGACATGATCTTGGTTTTAATTGACAAAATAACCAAGGCTGTTCACTTCATACTAGGAAACTTTACTGATGATGGACCTATGCTTGTGAAGAGATTTATAAAATAAGTGTATCAGGTGCATGGTTTTCCATATAAGATCATTTCAGATCAAGGTCTGAGGATGACTTCTAGGTTTTGGTTGACTCTAAATTTAGCTCTAGGTATGCAGTTGAACTTCAGCACTGCATATCACCCACAAAATGATGGATAAATAGAGTGAGTTAATTAGATTCTAGAATATCTCCTTTGTAAGTATTAAATAGATCAGCAATACAAGTGGGAAAAGTATCTTCCATTGGTTGAGTTTTCTTATAATAACTCATAACAAACAACATTAAAGATGGCTCTATTTGAGGTGTTGTTTGAAAGGAGGTGTAAAACACCAATCATTTGGGATAGGTTAGAAGATAAGGTAGTCTTTGGACCTAAAATACTTTCCAAAATAGAAGAAAATGGTAGAACAATCAAGCAGAGGTTGGCTAAGGCTAATGATAGATAGAAAATTTATGTTGATCTAAAGAGAATAACTAGGCAATTTTATGTAGGTGATAAAGTGTTTTTGCATGTTAAACCTTAGAAAATATTGATCAAATTTAGGAAGTTAGTGAAAATTTCAACAAGATATGTGGGACCCTCAAGGTTTTGGAAGTGGTGAACCCTATATCATATAGGGTTGCATTACTATCAAATTTAGTTTTTTTGCACATTGTCTTCCATGTGTCTCATCTTAAAAAATATATAGCTAATCCTTCACATGTGTTGGATTGGAATGTTTTGTAGGTTCTAGATCCTAGGGTTGACATGATAGAACCAATCAGAGTAATTCACACTCATAAACATTGTTTGTGTAATAGAGAAGTGTCATAGTGCAAGGTCCTATGGAACCCATACTCTGAGGATAGTGCCACTTGAAAAGACTATGATAAGTTTTGTAGGATATTTCCATAATTGTTTGATTCATTTGCTGCTGTATATTATTTTATTTTCTGATGAACAATGTTTTAAATTCATAACTTGTGTTTAAATAAATGTCATCAAGATGATGACTAACTTTAGCAGGGAAGGATGTCACATCCCAATTTATCTCTAAAATAAATAACCTATTTAATTTATGGATTATTATGGTTGATTAGTTGATTAAATAATATTTAATTAAGGATGATGATATATACTAATTATGAGATAGTTTGTGTTACTTAATTTACATGATTAGATGGTATGAGTTAGTGATAATTTTATATTCTATACTTTATGATCATGTTTGATCAGTTATACATAATTATTTTATGGATATAATGATGTTTTAGGCTAAATAACTTCATTGGCATGAGGTGGATGTAGGACAGATTCTTCCCTCAGATTGTGATGGAGGGAAAGTATCATCAAACAGGGTGGTCTAGATAGAGATGCTGGGGGATGACAAGGAACGAATCTAGAAACCCTTGCACACACCACTTAGTATATCATGTTTCATAATTAAATTTTTGATATAGATATCGTAGCATGCATTATGTACTTTTTATTTAAATGATTATTAATGTGATTTCTAGTATAATCTTGATTGTTGTTGATAATCATGTTTATTGTTTGAGTGATTTCATTGATTTTATGATCTTACGTAGCTTATCTTGTTTGGATAAATGAGTGAATTTTTTAATGTTTACTTATATAACTACCTTATTATGTATGGTTGAATAGTTAAACATTGTGATGTTATAACAGATTCCATAATTGTTATTTGAGATATAAGATTTAGATAATAATAATAATTAAAGATTATAATTATAATATTACATTATAATGTCGAAAGATAAAAGTATTGTTTTCAAAAGATATTATATTTAATTGATTGTTTGATTCAAGGATTTATATTCATAATATATAAATGAATATGTTAATGTTAATTATTTAATGATTTTAGAAATCATTGTAATTGTTATGAATGTTTGTGGAAAGCATTCAATGAAAAAATTTAGTCTAGATATACCTAGTTGCATTTCGAAAGTTATATTATTCTATTGTGTTTAGTCGTTGCATGGTGAATACATTAGTTATTGACTAGTTGATAGTCTTGCATGGAATATACCATAAGGATTATGTGACTTATGTACATGAGATGGTCGATGATGGTTTGTTTAAATCATTATCATGTGGATTTGATAAAGGAACATAAAATTATTAATTAGGGATTTAATAGAATCATCAAGACGATTAGGTTACTAATCATCCATTGACTTTAATTAAGCAATGTTTGGGAGAAAAGTATGGGTTTTGCTATGTTTGCATGGAGGTGGAATATGACATGGTTAAACTATCTGGGCATGCATAATTTTAAATGAGCTTAATTAGCCAAAGAATATGGGTAAGTGGGAAGAAATATGTGAAGGAAAAATAATAAAAGGATGATAATAGTGGATGTGAATGGATGATACACAACATAGGAGATGGTTCATAGCATATTATGAGGAGAAGGAAAAAGGTGGAGAAGAGGTAAACAAGTGTGAATAAGGAATTTTGCTCAACTTATTTTACATACATACACTTTACCAGGTTGGTTATGTAATTTAAATATCTATGTGTGATAGTTTTTATGAATGGCTATTCAAATTGTTTTGGGTTACTAGTTATTCAATTGTTTATAAGAATTGGAAATTTGTAAGGGCTATATATAGGGCCCTATGGAGGGATCGATCTCTATAGAACCCTATATCCAGCCTAGGGTAACTTGGGAAGGTTGGAAGTAGAAAAATAGGTCTTGGCCATAATATATATAGATGTTTAAAAATATGTCTTATCCTTCCTTAACAATTTGAATATCACTATTCAAAATGGGAAACTACTCTGTTGGATATATATACAATTCAGTTTGAGCTATTTATCTTGAACCAAGTTGTTATATATTCTTTTGGGTATTTTTAAAAATAAACTCAAATATGTTTGTCTGTATGACCATTTGACTTTTAACCAATTCATTTTTTTTGGGGTTAAGAATATGGGGTTTCAAGGATAATGAATATACACACACACACACACACACACACACACACACAAATATATATACCTGAGTACATATTTGGTTAATTCTAATTTTATATAAATTCATATACTCACACACACACACACAAAAACACACACACACACACACACACACACACACACACACACACACACACACACACACACACACACACACACACACACACACACACACACTCCTGTTTGATGAATTAAAACACTTTAATATGTGACTCTCTCTCTCTCTCTCTCTCTCTCTCTCTCTGTGTGTGTGTGTGTGTGTGTGTGTGTGTGTGTGGGTGTTTTTGTGTGTGTGTGTGTGTGTGTGTGTGTGTGTGTGTGTGTGTGTGTGTGTGTGTGTGTGTGTGTGTGTGTGTGTGTGTGTGTGTGTGTGTGTGTGTACTAATAGTCAATAAACAAACTTTAAATTGACTGTGTGTATTACATTTGATTTATTATTTTTGGGAAATTAGATGTTTAATTCTTAAATAATAAATGGGTATGAGTAGATAAAATTAGTAAATAATGTACAATAATTAGGCTACTAATTTGTAAAATATGACTATAATTAAGGATTTTGTGTGCAAGCTTGGGAGAATATCACAAACAAGAATCTAGAGTTCATTTTTGATTGGATAGGATCTCTAAAAGTGGGACACCCAGGGTTTTAGCACTATAGTCTTATCTTAGTGCTATTGTCCTAGTGAAATAATATTTTTGGGGTTTGTGTGTGAAGTCTATATGACCCTACCTATGAAATATCAGAGCCTAAAAGTCTATAGAGCTCATTGTGTACTTGATTTAGTCTTAAATACCCTAGGTCCTCTTTATGCTTGAACTTGAATGTAAAATTTAGATAAATGAGAGGATGGGTTAGTGTGTAAAGGATACGTTAGATGCAATTCACACCTCGTGTGTGGGCCCATTGCCTACATACTAATACTCTGAGGAGGGATCAAGCTATATGTAGTTCTCCCATTAAAGTGCTTGGTGAAATAATATGATGAAAATATAAATAAATGCAAAATTTGGTGTACTTGGAATAACTAGGGACTATTGTAAAGGTTTAGATAAGCTTTAAATACTATTGGATGGCTGTATGCAGAGAATAGAGAAAAGTACTTGAGTGGTCTTGCTTGTATTCTTGTTTCTCTCTAGTAAATGAATGCCAACCCTTCTAAATAGACTTTGAATAGCCTGTTATAAGGGATGTAACTAGTTTAGGTTAAATGAATTTGAATTAAGTTGACATGAATTAGGATAAATGTTTGAAAGACTATGACCATTAGAAGCCAAAGTACACTTGGGCAACAGTGCCAAAAATATGACACCCTAGGTTTTAACACTGTAGTTCAAGTTTGGGCACTATTTTCCATGGTTGATGAGACTTAGGGGGTTGGATTAAGCATGTAAAGATCAATTTGGGTCTACAAGGGTTTAGTATGTGAGGATATAGATTATAAATTAATGAAAACATGCTTATAAGGGTCATGAGAGAAAACAAGATGGACATATGGATTGGGTGTCATTAGCCACACTCAAGTTACCAAATTTTTTATTTTATATGACTATATTTGCCCCTAATTTATTTTAGTGATAGGGTTTATTATGTGAGGATATAGATTATAAATTAGTGAAAACATGCTTATAAGGGTCATGAGAGAAAACAAGATGGACATATGGATTGGGTGTCATTAACCACACTCAAGTTACCAAATTTTGCATTTTATATGACTATATTTGCCCCTACTTTATTTTAGTGATGCAACAAAGTGAAATAATAGGATAAAGGAAAAATAGAAAGCATACTTGAACTTACCTATATAGGTGAAGCTCATGAAGCTGTGTGATGTTGGATGTGTGTAGAGATAGTACAATGTGAAGTGTGAATCTGTAATGAAAAACATAGAGTGGATCAGTCCTTACTAGATACACTATATCTAAAATAAGAATGCACACAAGCTATGTAAGAGAGAGAGGAATAGAAAGGAATGAATATACCTCACCAGATATGTGAACTAATATAAAACCTATTGTGATGTTGGATTGTACTAGGTATATGTTGTACCCAAAGTAATATCACAAATAGAGTTGAGTGCTCAATTCCTTGGAAGTGGTTCAAGAGTGAAAATTAGGCCCTTTGGCTCCATCATCATCAATTGAGTAAATTTAATAAATCATACATGTGTCAATTTATGATTGGACTATGTGTCTAATCCCTCTGAATAGGTGGCTCAAGAATATAAAGGCTATCTATTCCTTTGGCTCCATCGTTGCCCCGTGAATTGAAGATATAAAGTAATATCAATATGGAATAGATGTCATATAAGATGGCTATTGAATCTTATGAATGTAATATGATCTAAAAATGTTAGCATGGATAGCCAAATGTATGCTAGAAACTAGGCCACTCTTGGTCATTGCAAAAGATGGAGATTAGGCTTGTATGAAAGCCACTCCAAAATTAGTACAATAGGTTTATGTGGAAGCCAACTCAAGAAATTGGTTACTCAAAAATTTAAGCTTTTATGAAAGCTAAACTTGAAAAAAGATGCCAACCACTTATAGATGGAGTAAGGCACACAACTGTTGAGTAATGCTTGGAAAATAAACTAAACTTGAAAAAAAGGGAGGATCAATGTGATACATACATTGACCTAATCATTGGTGTCTAGAACATGGATTTTGATTTGTAAGTTATATCAACTACCTAATCTAAAATTGGAAGTGAGAGACATCATGCCACACATGATGCCCCCTATATCCAGATTCTTTGAGCAAAAAATGTACTAAAACATGTTAAATCTATACTGTATCAAGATGAAAAATCTGTGACTAAACTCACTTTTCTATTTGTTTCTAGAAAAACTATTTTTTGTATTGTCTAGATAGAAGCACTGAAAATAAGACACCCTGATGTTCGGTGGTATAGTTCAACTTTGGTGCTATTGTCTAGGGCCAAATCTGGTAACTATTCTAGATTCTCTACTATCTTCCTAGTCTAATGTCTGGATTCTAATTTGAGTTTTCTAAAAAATATTTTTTTGATTGTTGAGAGCTCTGATCTCTATGATAAAACCCTTATTTATTATCCCCTCTTTTAAGGGTATAAATGAAGATGTTGTAATGACTCCCCTTAGAAGAAAGAACCCTAAAAATGTGTTATGATATATATATATGATATAATAATGATAATTGATAAGATATCTCAAGATATAACAAGGTTTGTATTGAGAGATTTGTTAGATCAATAGGGGTATGCCTAGATAGATATAACAATGGAATAACATGTGCAGTGTACTAAACTGGAATCGAAAGTTTTAGTTATTAGTTGTTATCAAGGAGGGATGGAGCATGATGCCCATCATGGAATTCAAGAAAGCAAGGAAATGTATGATATAGATCATGGTATTACACATAGGAAAAGTAATCAGGAAATAAGCATATAAAGCAAGAAGCATACAAGAGTGGCCAAGGGGCCAAACAATCAAGGGACATGAACACATGTCACTCCAACTAGAAATAAAGCATACAAGGCATGTTCAAATGCCACATACACATACAATTGAAATAAGCAAGTTGGCACAAGGGCCATAGGCACATGGGAGAGTAAAAACAAAGGACATTGGAAAATTTCCTAAGGCAAACACATGAATAAAAATAAAGGACATTCGTAAATGTCCTAAAACACATACAAGAAATGAAACAAGAATTGAGAAAATATAAACACTTCAATCTACACTAAGCAAGAAAGGAAAACATGTATATAATGGAAGTGCAATCGCATCTAACTAATCAAATAAAGAAGTGAAAGTATGCTAGACATGTTAGTACAAGATTAGGTATATGTTAGGAAATACACAAGTATAAGATGCTAGTGAGTGTCGATATGGTAATTTGTGTAAGCTTAGTAAGTAATGTATGTCAACATGATAACTAGAATGTGTAGTTTAGGAATGACATAACCTGGATGGTGTAGTCATGTAGAAGATGCCCCTAATGGGTATGCATATCGATGTGTGTCTTAAATGTAGAAGTAGGATGCCCCCTCAATGGGTAGAGTGAAGCAATCAAGTAGCTATAAGTCACTGCACACACTCAAAGAAGATCAAGTGAAGTATGATAATAGAGATAAATTGACATACAATAGCATGAAACAATAAATGTAAGTCTTAACATAGTACTAGTAATGTAAAATATGGATGATGCATACAATCAGAATATTTTTGGAATTTTGAATTATTTGCATGTTTTTGGATTTTTGAAATAAGCTATGTAAAATTAATCATGAGAAGACTATGTACAATAAATATTAATAGACTATGTACAAGTAAGCAAAAAGAAACTACGTATAATAAAAACTAAGAAGAAATGACACTAACCGATGAGTCTAATGGGAGACTCCATATCATGGTGTCATGTATCGAACAAAATAATTTTGTGTGATTTTTAAGCATGAGGGAATGGATGCAAATATGACTATGAATATTTGGATATGTTGTCTATATCTTATAAATTATAGTAACTTGTATTATTTGACTCATCATTATCATCTTAACTTTAAACCAATAGAGTACTAGTGTTGACTTTTGTTGTATCTGGATCTTATTATTTGATAAATTATATATGTGAATGATTTGCCTTAGGATGTTCAATAAATCCCAAACCTTAGTGACAAACATTATCAACTGCTAGAATAGGAGTAGTGATGCCTTGAGCCTGCTTGCCAACCCGTGACCTTGATAATCAAATTGTTGTAGATATTTTTGACCAAACCTATACTAATTGAAATTCAAGCCTTATTTTGAAGAGGTAGAGTTGCATATTTTTTGTGTTTTACCTATGCTTGTGGTACTATTTGTTTCTCTAATTTTTCTTTTCGATTCTTTTATTGTTTTGAGCTATGCTTTGGTAACCACTTTTGTATTATTTTTGAATTTAACCCTTTGTGAATGTGTTCTTATGTCATTATGGATTTCTTGGATTATTTACCTTGTATATGGTCCTCATTATCAATTATCTATTGTATATGTTCTTCAATGCCAAAAAATAATTTGTGTGATGCCCATGCATTCTATGATATATACAATAATATCTGGATCTTCTTACTAGATGTAGAGGAGGTAGTTTGATCAATTTAGATTTAATTAGTTATCTTAGTACCTCACTTGAAATCTTATTTGATATTTAAATTATGTTTGATTCACTAGTTATAAAGTTACTTTATTGTGATTTCTTGATTTGATATGTAACATTGCTTGCAACCTATTGACTAGGCGAAGGTACATAGACATGATTGGCACTAGGGTGCCTTTGAGGCATTTACATTATGATCTGATTTTTCAATGTTGTGATATTTTCATGTAATATCTAATTTTTCATGTGTAAATCTAAAATTAACTTGCTTATACTGGTGATTTGATCCTTTAGAGTCTCACAAGTGCAAACCCTAGTTGCTTCTGATTGAACATGTAAGCACATATGTTGAAGAGGATTTGAAAAAGCTATATGCTAAATGTATGCATTAGGAACAATAGTGTAGGCTGCCTCACTTTTTGGAGGGGTGATAACATGGACTTGGTTAGAGGGAAAATAAATATCATCCTCTTGGGGGAGAGGAGGAGAAGGAAATTATTTCCTATTCATAAGATATGACATTTAAACTTGACAGGTGCTTGTTAGCTTATGCAATGGATCCTCTAGGTAGAAACCATGTATGTAGGATAAAATTCATGTAATTAGAGTTATAAGTTGTATAACAAAATGTTTATAAATATCATTCTACATGAGAGATAGCAAGCAAGGGGGAAAGAGCATGAATTTGTGCATGAATGCATATAAAATTTTGACATGAATCATAACATTTCTAACATGTTTAGCATGATAATCTTGAATTTTTTTTCACATGAGTGATAGAAAGTAAAGGATAGAGATCATGAATTTTTTCATAAAGACATATAAACTTTTGACATGTAACATAACATTTCGAATGCATTTAGCAAAATGGAGTTGATAATTATTTTTTATGAGTAAAAGAGAATATGCAAAAATAATTTTGAAATTTTGTGCATTTTTTGCGATGAATTTTGTATTATCATCCCATATAATGAAACATAAACATGAAATGCAAAGGATGAAGCTTTGTACTAACATATGATAGACTTCATCATTCATGTACATGATAGGGCCCATTATGGTTTCCTTGTTATTTGCAAGAAATGTAAGAAAAATTTATACATAAACGAGTAACATTTTTAAAATTTGAGTATGGATGTAAGGTGATACCACAAGAAGCAAATTAAGAGCTAGTACATGCAATTAGGGATTTTTTAAAAATATTTTTGCAAATACTATGCATTTTTTAAATTGAAATTGAATTTTTTAGTTAAGTATTCAAGAAAAAAATTAGAAATTTATGGGAAAGTGTTTGATTTAATGGGACCTAATATATGAATTAGGGTTTAAGAAAAATATTTATTTTAAAAATTTCTATGGATTTTTGAAAATTTGAAGTGATTTTTTTATTTTAATATGCAAATAAAAAATTTAGAAAATGATTTGAAAATTACTGAGAGCTAGTTGATGCAACTAGGGTTTGAAATAAATTTATTTTAAAATTTAATATAAATTTTTAAAATTTGAGAGGAATTTATGATTTTAATTTTCAAGAAAAAATTAAGAAATTAATGGGAAAACCCATCTATGAATTTACCCTAATGTTTCTAGGGTTTTTATGAAAAAATCAAAGTAAGTTGGGTCCACCAAATGATGTATTATTTTTGGGAAATTAGATGTTTAATTCCTAAATAATAAATGGTTTTGAGTAGATAAAATTAGTAAATAATGTACAATAATTAGGATACTAATTTGTAAAATTTGACTATAATTAGGGCTTTTCTAAAAATAGTAGTGAGAGAGAAAATTAAACTTATCTAATTCTTTGTTGTTCTGACTGAGATAGGGTCTAGAAATGTGTATGCAAGCTTAGGATATTGTCACAAATAGGAATTTGGAGTTCATTTCTTGATTAGATAAGAGCACCAAAAGTGAGACACTTGGGTTATAATGTTTTAGTCTTATCTTCGTGCCATTGTCTTGGTGATCTAAGCTTGCTAGGTTTTATGTGTTAGGTCTATGTGACCTTACTTGTGAAGTATTAAAGCTTGAAAGTCCATGGAGATCATTGTGTACCTAATTTAGTCCTCAATACCCTAGGTCCTCTTTGTGCTTGAACTTGAATGTAAAATTTGGAGAAAGGAGAGGAGGGGTTAGTGTGTAAAGGATATGCTGGATGCACTTCACACTCCATGTGTGGGCATACTGCCTACATACCAATACTATGAGGAGGGATCAATCTATATGTATTTCTTCCATTGAAGTGCTTGGTTAAATAGTCTGATGAAAATATAAGTAAATATGAAATTGGGTGTACTTAAAATGACTAGGAATTGGTTTAAAGGTTTGAATAATCTCGAAATACTATTAGATGGCTATATACAAAGAATAGGGAAAAGTGCTTTAGTGGTCTTGCTTCTCTCTTGTAAATAAGTGCCAACCCTTCTAAATGGACTTTGAATGGACTTTTATAAGGGATTTAATGATCATGGGTTAAATTAATTTGCATTAGGCTGACATGAATTAGGATAAGGATTTGGAAGAATATGACCATTAAAAGCCAAAAGTCACTTGGATAACAAAACCATAAACAAGACACCCTAGGTTTCAGTGCTATAGTCCAAGTTTGAGTGATATTATCCATGGCTGATGAGTCTTAAGGGGATGGATTAAGCATGAAAAGAGTAATCTAGGTCTGTAAGGGTTTAGTCTAGGAGGTTATAGATGACTAGGAATCAATGAAAACATGCCTATGAGGGTCATGAGAGCAAGCAAGATGGACCTATGGATTGGGTGTCATTAGCCACACTCAAGTTACCAAATTTTGCATTTTATATGACTATAACATTTAAAAGTTAAAGTGGTTTATTTTGGACTAAGCATAAGATATAGTTATGTTTTAAATCCAAAACTAAGTTATGAAAGCCTGTAATATTCATAATGGTTTAATATGTGGAATTAGGAATTTTTTGCATAGTTAGCTGTGTAACCAAGGTATGGGTAGATCAAAATATGACTATAGGTTTACATTTGGTTTTAGGAAAATATGTATATTAGTGTTCTGATAATAAATAGTGACAAAGATTAGCTATTTATATTGAATAATGCTCATACTCAAAATTGACTGTGTATTATTGTTATTAGGATGAACTATATTTTTATTGTGTAATTCATAAGGAGATTGAGTACAAAATTTCAATTACATGAATTCCATTATTTTAATTGGCCAAGTTTTAACTATGATAAACCATACCCAATTAGGGTATTCAGCTCTATGTTTTAATTATTTATTTCAGCCAAATATAAGATATTATAAATGATACCTGAGTAGGTATCTGATTGTTTATTATATGTTGTTTTGTTAATCCCTGAGTTTAGTAAAGATGACTGTGATTTATCATATTTACACTTATGAATATTATTCAATTTGAAAAAATTGAATGATTATTTAGATTTAAAATGATTAGAATGTGTTGATGAATAAATGAGAATTGAGTTTAAATTGTTGAATTTTATGTCTATTTAATATAGAAAATAGAATTACTCAGTTTAATGAAAAATGTTATGGGGCCTTTGTTTATGAATTGACTGTATACTTTGTGCATACAATATACTCTAAGGTGAATGGCATTGTATGTCACTTGAGTAGTATACTGTATAAATGAAGCATGTATAATGTAATTGTGTGTATGCATTAACATATAAATATATATTATACTTACAACTATGTTATTATTGTTATGTTTATAAGAGTGAATAATAGATGATTGTTTATATTTGGTTGGTATAAAAGCATTATAATGTTTAAATATAAATCATTCAATGTATTTATGATTTTAAATATAAAACATAATTGTATCTATGGAATGGCTATTGTTATATGTGGAATATAAACAATTTATTAGCCAATATTATAATATTATTTCATGGAGAAATAATATTATAAGTTGCTTAATGGATAAAGTAACTGGCGGTCTAAATACTCATTACCCAGATGGTGAGTTATATTGAGGACTATTTTTGTATTCTATTTATTATTTGTAATAAATTAGATGCTTGGATTTTATTTACTTCATTTGATGGACTAAATGAATGTTTTTGATATTTTTGTATTTAGAGTAATTTTGATTAGCTAAAGTGAAATGTGATGAATGAATATATTGGTTTTTGTATTATTATTTATTTTACCAAATATCACATTCATGATCCTAATTAAGTAGTGTATGGATTTAACTATCTTAATTATCACCATAAATGTAAGATAAGGTATAATTCGATCAAGTGGTGTGTATGAATTTGATTGGTCCTCGACATCATTTATTTTTTAAAACTTTGGCCAAAGTAATGTTTGATAAACATTATTATTTGATATGTTGATATAGTTTTCATATTTTTGTGATATCATATTAAAATTTATTTATTTATGGTACACATTATGTATTAGATATATTCAACACATGGGTTCTAGTTTGTTACTTTATATTCTTATACTGTCATTATCTACATAGCTATAAAGGAAGGGCCATCCCATTATTTAGGAGATAGTGTGGGGGATATATGGTTGTGGTTGGTGTATACAAGTGCTCGGATGATACTCTCCCTCCCAATGAGAGTACTGTACTTGAGACTACACTTGAGATTATATATTGATACTTGAGTCATGGAGACTCTGCTAAGAGGAGCTTTATATCATGTTTTATCATTTGAGATATTTTATCTATTTCTAAAAATTATAATATTTATGCATTGTACTTATACAATAGAGGCTATAATATTGTATCAGTTTTGGCTGAATTTGTACCATTTAATTTATGTTGAGATGCAATATTTATTGTTATTCAATATTGTTCATGATTTCTATATAAGTTTATGATGATCCTTAGGGAAGTGGATTAGTTATAACCTTGATTAATATAGTTATTTAAAGATAATTAGATAGGATTTATTGTGGTGAAATATATATGTTGAATATGTGTAATTATATTTAAAAAAATTATTGCAGTATTCTAGTAAAACCTAGTGGGGTTGTTACATGTTCTATTTTCACGCCACATCCATGTTTTGCATGCCCTAATAGTTCTATTATATTATGAGTTATTCATTATGAATTACCCTTACGTAATACCTGATTTGATTATTTATCCCATTTACTTGTAGTCCATTTCCTTATTTTTGAGCATGGATTCCACATGCAAAGACCTTCTCCTGATAGAAAATGGTGAAGTCAACCAAACATAACAATTGAAAATTAAATTCCATTATGACCTAGTAAGGACACTCGTACATGCTTGTGGGTTTGGTTTCATTCTCTCTATCCCCAATGATGATATATGCATCCTCCTCCCATATGACACTCTCTCTATTCCACTCTGTAAGGACATGATAATATTACAACCACCTTGGTCAAATAAAAAGGTAGTTTGATCTTGTAACAAAATAATCAAGTACATAAAATACACACACACACACACACAATAAACTACTATAATGTAAATCAAATTTGTAAATAAAATCACAATCAAGCATGATTCTAATACATAGAAACATATTACATCCATAAACATAAGAAAATGTCCTCAAACATAATTGATCATGAAATTAAATGATATAATTGTTAACTATACAACATTAATATCCAGACATACTATAAAATTTAGAAACTGCTAATCATTAGTTTCAATTCCCTAACTAATACTAGTGTATTTTTTCAAGAGTGGGATGTGATGTGATAGTTGGGGTTATCCTAGCAATAGGTTAAAATTTAAATGTTTTCAAATAATTCAAATTGGGAATAAAAAATAGGGATAAGGGTGTTATATAAAATTTGGGTGTCTATAGTAATATATGTAATTGAGATCCTCCTCATCATCCTCATGAATATCACGATCCTCAACTAGGATAGATTATATCTCCACATGCAAAGGCATAATTTAATATTCATATATGTGTTGAATATTATAAATTATGTAGTTAAGTATAATTTCAATATAATTAAATTGTAAATATCTTACTAGCATATAGCCCCTAGAGTGGCCCACTTGTTGAATGCTTTTATATTCCATCTCCATGATTTTAGGTCTCGTTTAACTTGTTATGTGTTATTTTAGTCATATTGTTTCTCCTATAGTAAAATTTATGTTATAAAATGAGGTGTAATTTTTTTTATAAAGTAACTAAAAAAAACTTACAAATTCATGTGAAATAACTTATAAAATTTTAAAAAACAATCCATAGCCTTATTTATGATCATTTTACAAAAGTGTCGAGTCACCAAAATTCCTTGACTCAATATCAATTTTTAAGACTTCTTCTTGTTCGACCATGCATGAATTTTAATAATTTACATATTTATAATGAGTCATTTTACCTCTAACCAACATGAAACCTTATAAAATTTTTTTTATGTATTTCTACATATATGAGTCATTTTTATCTCCAATCGACATGAATCCTTTCCAATTCACTTGTATTATTATATGTAATCATTATCAAAATTTAAGGTTTTATAGTAATGGGATATATGTATAATAGAAACGTGTTTTAATACTTCTTATCCCTCATCTTTTAATGCAAAAACATATTTTAGTTGATGAGAATTTAAATTATTTTCATTAATTACAATTTAAAACTATTTTAACTCAAGAGAGAGATTAAAAATGAAGCCCAATGTAAGAATTAATGGAGACAAATTTATTTTTGACAAGGAGATCCAAAAATATGCAAGAAAAGAATAAGCCAAATTGGGAATTTTGTCAAATAATTTGCATTGAATCTAGATGCAAGTAAAATTAAATAAATAGGAGATGCTACTATAAATTGAGTAAAATTTAAGGATGTACATTAGAATGGGGTGATTACCAAAGGTTTCTCTAGGTTTTTTAAGGTTTGACAAGGGTTTTATACATAAGGTTTTTTGTATGTCTATTCAATGGGGTTTCTTAGGATTTTTTATACTATTTTCCTATGGGTTTTTATAGGTTTAATTAAATTCATTCATAAATTTAAAAAATTGCATGCCTCTAATCTTTAATTTTTTAGGCATTCAACATATTTTTCCTTTTATTTGTCTATAATTTCATATCCTCTTTATTTCCATCTAATCCTTCCCCTTTCCCTTCCTTTTGATTTACCCCCAAAATATGTTGGTATTTAGACAATTTTTATCCTCCTCTTATTGTCACTTTTAGTCTATCATTTTTTCACTTTTTATTATACCTTTCTTCCTGCTTGTTTTCCATTTCTTCTTTGTTGTTCATTTAAGCATTGCTACATTTCTTCATCCTTGTTGTCGTTGTCTCCTCTCTATACCATCTATAATGAAATTACTTAGATGTTTTGAAATAATGGAATAATAAAAAAAGATTAAAATAATCACATCCATAAAAATAATTGACAAAAATATCAAAATAGTAAATAATTATGACCGATCTACTTTAAAAGGAAACCTTTGTAATAATGTAGTAAGATTAGAATTCACAATATGATGAAATACTAATAGCTACCTCCTATAAATACTCTACTTAGCCATGATTATTTGATAGGTTGACCATACTACTAACATATAAAAATGTAATAATATAATATGAAAGGCATGTAAGCTATAAGTTAACCACATATATCCCTAGATGCATAATAGGTTAAGGGCATAACATGCCTCTCCCATTAAAAACAATGTTACCCTAATTGTTGAATCAACTCTAGATGTTGTTACAGTAAAGACTCATCCTCCCATGTTGCATATTCATGATTCAAATTCTTCTACTTGATCAAATACTCTTTAATCTCTCTTGTTTGTAACCTTTTTGTGCATGTCTAAAGGATGTCCTCAGGTTTTAGAATGAATTTGCATTCTTCATATAGTTTAGGTAGCTCAATCTAGGTAGAAAATATTTGTCTAATGACCTTATTAGATAAGATACATGAAATGCATGATGTATGTGAGTGGATTGAGTTAGCTCTAGCTTGTATGCCAAACTATTAATTTTCTACAGGATATGATAAGGGTCATAGTATTTAGGAAAAAGTTTCTTATTATTTTTATGTTTATTCAAAGACATATTATTATATTGATTCAAGTGCACAAAGACCCAATAATATATATCAAAATGAATCTCATTTCTTTGCTAATCCACTTACAACTTCATTTTATTCTATGCCATTGCAAAATTCTCTCTTAAACTAACTAATACCTCATGCTGATGTTGAATATGTTCCTTAAGAACTTGAACCTTAGGTTGCACCTTCAAAGATGAATTGATTAATAGGGTTGATAGCCATAAATTTCCATAAATGGAGATATTTTATAAGAGTTATGGAAGGAAGTGTTGTTCCACCATTCTACTAGTGGTATCTAATGGACCCAACATTCCTGATTATTTGATATAACATAACGGAGATACCTTTCTAGGCATTTGTTGACAACCTATTTTTTCCCATAAAATTGAGGATGATAAGATGAGATACTATCCAAATGAGCACCCAAACATGCAAGTAACTCAATTTAAAAGTTATTGGTGAAGATTAGATCATGCTCACTGATAATGATTTTAGGAGTACAATGCAATTTTTAAATTATATTTAAACAAGCCTATATATCTTAGATAAATTTATGTAAAATACACTGAATGATATATATATATATATATATATATATATATATATATATATATAAAATTCTCAAAATATTTATATTGTATTGAATTGTGAGTGTCTCAAGAATGATATATATCAGTGTATTTTACATACATTTATCTAATATATATATATATGCTAGTAGAACTTGCTACTGTGTAAAGTAAAGATAAATATTTATTGTTCATAAAAAATACTTAATAAGATATTTAATGTAATTTTAAAATGAAAAATGAAGAGCAACATGATATTTATTTATTATGATATATGTAGTAAAATCTATATGTTACTTATAAATTAGTTTTGATTATCTGTATATTATTTATTTATTTATCATGGTGTGGTAATATTTTTTTTATGATAATTTATTTCTATTCTAAAATTTCATTATTATAATTACTTATAAATATAATGTGGCAAAATTTATATATTACCTATAAATTAGTTATGATTATATTTATTATTTATTTATTATCATGTGGTGATATTTTTTATAATAATTTATGTTTAAAATTGTATTGTTATGATTATTTATAAATATGTTGACCCTATAATTTAATTATGATTATCTATATATTATTTTTTTATTTATTTGGTAATATTTTTTATGATAATTCATTTATCATGTGATGATATTTTTTATGATAATTTATTTTTACAATTCATTGTATGATATGATAACTTATAAATATGATGTGGTAAAATCTATATATTATCTATAATTTAGTTATGATTATCTAATTATTTATAAATATAATGCAGTAAAATTTATATATTATTCATGAATTAATTATGATTATATATATATATTATCTATTTATTATGATGTTGTAATACTTTTTATGATGATTTATTTCTATAGAAAAAGTATTGAGAAAAGAAGTACAGAATGACACTTCAATTTACTTTTTTTACTCTTTGTTAAAATTTTTTTACTCTTAGTTATGATTATTTGTATATTATTTATTTATTTATTTATCATGATGTGGTAATATTTTTTATGATAACTTATTTCTATTCTATAATTTTATTATTTTAATTACTTATACATATAATGAAGTAAAAAATATATATTACCTATAAATTAGTTATGATTGTAGACATCCAATTCCTAACACCATTTGTGTTGAAATTGTCAATCTTACTTGAATTACACTTAAATGCATATTTTAGGTCAAAACACATAAAATGTGCTAAAAAGTTCAAACTTGTCATTTAAAAGTGCCAATTTAGGTTAAAGTATCCCTAAATAGGGTAATGCAATTTATGGGCCAGCTAACTTTGATCAATTTATTTTGAGTCAAAATGATGATTTCACCTTTTTATGCTGTAGATCACTCTTTTCTTCTAATTCATTGGTACACATAACGTACCTTTGTTATTTTGTTTTATAAATATCCTAAATGGGAATATGATTCTAATGCATCTAACGTCACCTTTTGATTCTTCTTGAGTCAAATTATGACTCAATAATATGACTTTCTAACTATTTTGATTAATTGAGGGCCAATTTCCAAATAATTGCACAAATGTTGATTAACCTTGTTTAAGGCTAATTAATCAAAATAAAGATCTTAAGTGGATTTTCAATGAGAGTTGTTGAATATTTCTTTTTGAAAATTGATTTATATTATCTGTATCATCAGGTGATGTCATCTATGGGGTGGCATTGATCAAGCAATAAGTGAATAAAATATTAGGATTATGGGTCGCCCATACCTCTTTATTACCTCCCACACCTCATTAATATTTCTTCTTCCAAAGTCATGATGAGGATAATTATGGATTTTAATTACATAATTCAATTAATCCATTACCACACATCTCAATATTGAGATGGATGACCATGGTTGATTCTGATCATTCTTAAAAATATATAAATAGAGAGGCCTTGAACATCATTTTTAAGCTTGATTTGTGCAAAATTATTATGTTGAATTGTCTCCACAATCCTTTGCATTTGACCATTGATTTTAGTTACAAGCTTCAATCATAGGCTAATTTAATGATTTCACATCTTGAGTCTAGTTTTTGAGACATGTTCTTGAGACCATGGAGGAGTTTTACCACCATTGTTGACAAAGACAAGGATGCTTGATCAGGGGAGAACGCGTTTTTGAGCCACTCTTAGATGATGGAATCTATTTGGGAAGGTAACTAGTATGCTTTCTTTCATTTTTTTCTTCATTATCGTTTGCAAATTCTCCTTGAATAGATAGGTTTAGTTAATTAGTTCTCTATGCATTTCTTTTGAATTTATGGACTAATGTTTGACGAACTTGCTTTGTAATCCTAATCTACAATGATTATATATATATATATATATATATATATATATATATATATGTATATATATATATATATATGTATATATATATATATATGTATATATATATATATAATCATGTGGTGATATTTTTTATAATATATATATTTTTAAAAATTATATTGTTATGATTATTTATAAATATGTTGACCCTATAATTTAATTATGATTATTTATTTATCTAGTAATATTTTTTACAGTAATTTATTTCTACAATTTGATTGTTATGATTATTTTTAAATATGATGTGGTAGAATATATAATATATCTATAAATTATTTATGATTATGTGTATATTATCTATTTATTTATTATGACATGGTAATATATTTTATGATAATTGTTATAATTATTTATAAGTAAAATGCAATAAAATCTATATATTTCTTATAAATTAGTAATTTTTAAAATTTTATTGTTATGATTATTTATAAATATGATGTGGTAAAATTTATACATTACCTATAAATTAGTTATGATTATCTATATATTTATTTATTATCATGTGATGATATATTATTTGTTTATTTATTATCTATATATTATCCATTTATTTATAATGGTGTGATAATAATTTCATGATAATTTATTTCTACAATTTCATTGTTATAATTATAATGTTTATTTATTATGATATGGTAATATTTTTTATGATAATTTATTTTTAAAATTTCATTATTATAATTATTTATAAATATGATGTGGTAAAATCTATATATTACTTATGATTATCTATATATTATTTATTTATTTATTTATTATTATGTGATGATATTTTTTATGATAGTGATTTTCTTATGATAATTTATTTTTAAAATTCATTTTATGATATGATAATTTATGAATATGAAGTGGTAAAATATGTGTATTATTTATACACTAGTTATGATTATCTAATTATGTATAAATATAATGCAGCAAAATTTATATATTAGCCATAAATTAATTATGATTATTTGTATATTATCTATTTGTTTATTATGATGTTATAATATTTTTTTATGATTATTAATAAATATGATTATTTATTTATTAATTATGATATTGTAATATAATATAACTGGTTAAGTGGAAATCAATTTCAAAATAAAAGCAATGAGGGAAGTATAGAAAAACAATGAGAAAAGAAGTGTTGAGGTCAACATACCCCCATTTCTAAAAAATAGGGACCCTTGTGCAAATCTGAATCTTAACACTGAAAACTTGTCATATTTTGTAGAATATTTGTATTTGAAGATCATCCACACCTATTGAGGTTGGCCTATTTTGTCTATAGTCTTTCTTTAGCTTTGATTAACATTGCTAATAGTGGATCTTCATGCTTCAATTATAGGTTTCATGAGACCCCCATCGAATGGAGTGGACTTGAATTTTATAGATTAATCATCATTCAAGATTTTACTAGCTTTTGGTCTGTAAGAACTCGAGATAAGATCCATATTTTGAATGCTTTGAAACCCTCCTTTGAAAAAACCCTAACTTAGACCCTTTAGTTTAAATTCAAAACTCACGAAAGCAAAATTGGCAGGGACACTTTGAAAGATGCAATGAACTAAGTCTAATTTTTATGCTAAGACTTAATCATGTTTTAAACATGACCAACCCCTAGCCTAAAATTCATGATTGTCCCTTTATATTTCACCTTCCTTATTCCCTTTTATTTTAAAAATGGGTCTAACTTTCATATATATAGGGTCTATTACTTTCTTATCTTAGCCTTACTTTATGTTTCATGGTCTCCTTTGGTACTTAGCCTAACATCTTAATCCTAAGGCCCCATTCATGTTTTTAAACATAAACAAGACCTTAGCCTAAGTCTCTATGTTGTCCTGAGCTCTAACTTAAGTGCCTTACTTCTCTGTAGGATTGATGATTTGCGATTCATCGAGTGACATTATTCAGATGAAGTGAAAGTAACCCAACACAAAATATTCTGATTCATCAAACCTATCTCATTCGATCCCTCATATCATAATCAATATTTATAGGATTCCATATGAGGATCAACACTCTACACACTCTTTGTAGGGTCAATAAAGTTAAAATCTTAGAAGCCCCACGAAGTTGCCATGTGGAATTCTTGTATTTGAAATTAGTGTCAAAAGGGACTTTAGGATAAAATATTGAATTATGGCTCTCAATTATTCAAGGGACCATTATTTTATTATGTTTTAAAACTTAGGATTATAACTTAGTCTAATTTTTACATATGTCCTCGAACTAACTCGATCCACTTTGTGACTATAGGGACCAATATCATGCATCTATTTAGATCATGATCTATAGTCTGTGCTTAATCTTAGGGGGTGATCTAATGAAGCATATTAAATTGAGGCTTCTATAAGACTATCTACATTTAGGGGTTAAATTTGATGTTCTCATGCTCATCATTTGATATATGCAATGTCATCATTTGATTTTTTCAAGATCCTCATTGATGTGCATGAGGTCATAAAATTTTAGCCCTGTATAAAAGGTTATTAGATATTAATTTTGACATTTATATGAAAGTCATTTGACATCTATGAGACCATTAAAATTTAGCTCAATAGCCAATTTCACCTAATAGAAGAACACACTTAAGTCTTACTTCTCAATGTCAACATTAGTCTCCCATAGACTAATATGATTTATTTAAATCCATGTTTAAGATCAAGATCCTGTAACTAGGTTTGGATTTATATAGACTAAGCTTGAACATCATGCTATAATATAGTCATGTTTTTAAACATTGACCCAAACCTTAATCTACATAAGCCTCATGGTCCTTTAAACCTAATAGGCTTAGTTTGCCAAAAAGGGCTCATCATGATAAGACTTGCTTGACTTGGCTTAGGACTTTTGATCTAAAGCTTTATCATGTTTATTAACATAATAAAATCTTAGGTTAAAGCATTGCATGGAATACTTTTTGTTATTAAACTCCCCTTCTAATGTATTTTAAAACTTAGCCTACATACTTTGGTCTAAAGTTTATTTCATGTTTATTAAGCACATTACAGAACTATAGCCGAAAATATTTAGCCTAAGTCCTTTATATACCTTGATGCTAATTAAAGTTTGTGCATATGTGTAAGATCTATAACTCACATTGATATGGTGAGTTTTACTAAGAATGCGAAATGAAGATGGAATTTTCAACAAAGCTTTGAGGATGTGTGAGACTACCACATGAAAAAATCATGGTAACACCCAAACTGGTGATGCACAAAGCTCTGAAGGCATACAAAACTACCAAGTAGCATGACTGTGAAGCTTGATGTAGACATAGAGACCAATGATGTGCAAGTCTCAGGATCAAGATCAATGGTTCATGTTGATCCTTGCACAAAGATCAATCAATTCCAAGTAAAAGGTAGGTTTTAAAAGGACAAGGACTAGTTCTTCAAAGACATTATGAAAAGTGATACAAAAACTACTAACAAGATGCCACCTAGATGTCATATAGGAACAAGATACTAAAATTGGATATTTTATGGGCTTGAAAAGGTAAAAGTATAAATACAAGGGTCTAAATCAAATCCAAGTCATGAATTTTCCTAATTTTAAGTAAACCATTTCCATTAAAGCTATAGAAAAGCCCTAGCCTCTACTAAAAGCCCTAATTTGATCTCAAATTAACCATAATTGAACTAGAAGATCCCAATTATTATCTAAATAAGTGCGAACTGATCCAAAGATAATTTGTAGACTAGTACTAAGCAATTTGAAAAATTCATGGTCATGGTACCCAAAGGCAACATAAAGAAGATACCAAACTTTATCTAACCATAGAATTTGAAGGAAGGGTCTTTAAAGACACAATGCATGATGTCATGTCTTTAAACACTAGGGAGAATAATTGGTCCAAGATATTTTGGACAATTGAGGAGTTGCAACCCATAACCAAAGAATAAGAGAGAAAGATGACTACCCCTAGGAGATCAGATGTTACTGAAATGGATGCTCCCAGAGCTTCAAGTAGAGCACAAGTTAAGTTGCCTACTCCAAAAGTGACCAAGTTAGTAGTTGGAGTCAGGTTCAATCCAAATTCTGCTAACATGGAGTGAGTAATTGAGAAAAAGGCTATGGTAGGAGAAGATTTCACCTTCCAAAAGGTTGAACCATTTATTGGCTTAACTTTAATAACTAGACAAAAGCTAGAGTAAGATAAAATATTTGAGGAAAAGATCCTAGAGGTGTCTCAAGCTTAGAGTGGTCAATTGTAGACAATGATGAAGGGTCTTCTCCACGAAAACAAGAATATAAAAGAAGCTATTGTGTTATCCATTCATGAGGATAGGTTTAATAAATTTGAGGATGCCATGGTAGGGTTATTTGACCTTTTGAAAGTAACTAGAACAAAATAGAAGGAAATAGAGATACAAATCTCTAAGGCAATAGGCCAAGTTGGCCAATGGAAAACTATAAGCTTCTATGTAAAATAACTAATTAAGGATCTATCTAAAAATCTAGTAGTGGACCTAAAGACATAATTAAGAACTAACTACATTTTGTATCTCTTAATTTTCCATTGAGTTGAGATGCCCAAAACCTAAAAAAATTCAAACAATCTAAAGACCTAAAAATTGGAAAAGGCTTACAATATCGATGGGAGATATAAAGTCACAAAAACCTAAACATTTGAAAATGTCTTACAATATTCTAGAGAGATATAAAGCCCCAAATTACAAAAACATTTGTCTTATCCTAAACCTAGTCAAGAGTCCTCAATCTATCCACTTTAGGGCACCTTAGTCCTTGATCCAATTATTTTATAAATAATTGAGATGTGTCCTTCCAAATCTACTCTCCATGAGAAAATTCATGGTTGGTTCCCATTTTCACTTTTAGGTTAATTATGTTTGGGGGTGCGTCATTCCCTTTGCATGTATCCTTATTTAGGGGCACCAAATAATTTGCACTTTTAGTCCAAGATTGTAGCTCTTACCCTATTGGGGTAAAATAAAAGAGTGTATCTTATATCAATATATATATTATCCCTATATGATGTTCCTTTGCATATAGCCTTAATTGGGAGCACCATCCATTTATCATTCTATTGATCCTTCACACATAGGTACTGACTTGGTTAATGATAAGATGATTTCTATTGATTTTATTTTCAAGATTCAAGTGTGTTTTCTTAGTTACTTGTTTTTTTGTTTGCCTATTTATTTTATTTCATTTTTATTACATTGAATCAATGCATATGCATTCATAAGGTGATTCCTTGCACATTATACTTGAGTCCATCCATATTCATACATCAACATTATCATCATGGTTTTTATCATTGGTACATTATTTTAATTGTCTATTAGATCAAGAGTCATTCTTTATGCTTATAACATACAATGTTATCATGATTCATTTATAATTATGGTGCATAATGTCACATGCAAAATAAGAAATTAGGCTAGTGGATCTTACAAGTGATTGTGCCATGATAATTTGCCTTGTTCCCTTTGGAAAATCCTCCAATTTTACCTAATCAGACCAAAACCAATTAACCATTCTAGTTTTATCAATTCTAATCAAGATGAGCATCTTCACATTGATAGGTACAACTAAATCATCCACATTGATAAATTATTATCAATATTCTATTCTCCTCAATTAACTTTATCCCACTTTTGTGAGAACTACTTTGGCTTGAGGTCCATTTGGACTATGTAGATAGTACTTTCATACATGATGTATCTCAGGTCAACTCAACCACTATCACCATTTCTACCATCATTATCACTATATTCTTCCAATCATATCTTTCATCACTTCACACATTCTTGTGTCCCTAGTTTGTTGTGGCTTCTTCAATCTTTAAAAATGATTATTACATCATTCTTATGTTTGAACCCATTCATATTTAATATGTTTAATAGGTTATATCTTTGAGTTATGATTACTAATCCACCTTACTAGGGCACAATCAATTTATCACAATTAAATCCACCTTGGTAGGGAAAAATCATTATTTAATCAAGACCACCCTCTGGGGCATGACCCTATACTTGTTAGCTTGTAACAACCTATGGTTGTCAACAACATCAATTCTATTATTATTGGAAATCAATGCATGAAAGCATTAGATTCATTGGATTAATCTCATACATGGGTTAATTTCATTCTTCTTCTTGTTTCTTTTTGAGGGACCATCCATCAATATTATGGTTCAGATATTCCCTCGAGGGGGCATCATAGGCTTCCTAAACTTTGTTTAGAACATCATTCTTCAATTATTATTATTATTATTATTATTATTATTGTTATTATTATTATTATTATTATTATTATTATTATTATTATTATTATTATTATTATTTGAGAAGATGTTACTTTTCCTATGTTATAATGCCTTCTCAAAGAGGGGCAAAATGTAGACACTCCTTTTTGGCCACTTCCATGTCTAAATAGACTTCAGACTGATTTCTACCAAACTATGCAACTTAAACCTACAAATAACTAAATATCCCAAATTCATCCACACATTCTATTTAAATGCCCATAATTACATTAAATTATCCATGTTTGGGGTAATAACATGTATGTAATGATAACCTCTTGAAGATTTATCCCCAGTCAAGCTACAAATAAGCAAACTAATGTTTTTGACCAATTGAGTGGGGAACCTAACCATATTTTAGAAAAGGTCAAAATAATAATAAAATTTATTTAATTTATTAATCTCAATTAAGTGCATAATTAAAAAATCCATACTTGATTAGTGAATATATAAAATTAGGAATTCAAAAATGTAAAGTATTAGGCCATGACATCATCATGACATCAACCTAAAAGTTGGAAAGCACTCAAAAGTCAATGAAAACAAATATATATAATAGAAATTCATGCTTATTAATTGTATCATTTAATTCTTTTTGCATCCAAAATTTAGCCAATTATGATCACTCCATGTTGATCTTGGATTGAATGGTCACAATTGATCCATGGGATTTTAAGAATAGTTATAAATAGACAAGACCTCACCATTCTCAAATAAGCTTTGTTGTGTAATGCTATTATGCAGTGATACATTCAAATATATTTTGTCTAAAGTTATTATACATAATTTATAATAAAATATTCATATACTAATATATGACAAAGCCAAAACCATAGTGAACCAAGGTGAGGTGGTGCCTTCAAAGTAAGAGCATCAATGAAGAATCCATTCAGACACAATCCAAACAAGATAACTACCATCTTAGCAAGTGATTTAGAGATAAAATAAAGGTGAAATAGATTTGTCTCTTGTCCTTCTAGTTGTATTGTGTTTTATCTTGTTATTATCAAGCTCCCCTTAGTATCTAGGTTTGGTAATGTTTTGTCTTAAGCTTGTTTTTTATGTTTGATTCTACTAACAAGTGACTAATTCATCTTTTCCATTGGATTCCTATTGCATACAGTAAGCCTAGTGGGATTTAGATTAATAATTTGAGTAGTCACCAAAGGGGATGAAAACATGTTTTGAATAGTAATAGGCATTGAAATCTATATTTGTGTTGAAACAATGGGTAATTCCATGATAGATGTATCCATAGTAGTTTTAGGTAATAAATGTTTAAACACATAATCCATTCCCCCATTAGATATATTTGGATTGATAAGTGTGGGATGAGTTATAGTAACTTCTAAGGATTCACCATTACTAGGTGAGGCAGGCTTTGCTTTATCTTGTTTACTTATTTCATTTCTTGTAACATGCAAAAATGCATTTATTAAGCCCTTGTTATTATTGAGATGAGTAATCAATGCCTCTTTATCTTCCATTTGAAATTATTTTTTTTCACTAACATTTTACATTGCTTCACAAATGAAAAAAAATAAAATTTATAACAAAGTAAAATAATTATAAAACCATAATTTATTGTAGGGTTTGATGTTCAAAGATCAAGTTTACCAAATGTTTAACCTTAAAATGGAATCTAGATTGGCATTATCTAGATTGTTAAATGGGTATATAATAATGAAAATGGCACAAGGGTGATAATCATATCTATAATATGCCAATTAGATTCTAAACTTAGATATAAACATACACTAAATTTATTATGTTGAGATAGTCTAAATATGGAAAGTATAACTATGATAGATATAGAAATGACAAATAAGTGATGTACTCAGCTTGTTTTTATGTTAATGCAATTCTAAATCTAGAATAGATTGAATGTAGGTGGGAAAGAGATTATAGAATAGTTGTTAGATTTTGATTTTGATTCTTTTGGATCTTTGGACAGTAACATCAACTTGGGATAGTTGAGTCGATACTACAATTTGGGTTTGATGTTAGTGTCTTATATTGAATATCTATTGAAATAGGATATAACCACTTGGATGCTTCCAGGTTTTGCTTCTCCTTCACTTTGGTATATTTAGATTTAGGTCATAGACTATTGCTCATTGTGAAATAGAAAAATCCTAGCTTTCCATCTTCAATGTGACCTTGGAGAAAAATTGGTTAGTGGGCACACAGTGTCAAGTTGAACCGAATGACCCCTCTATCAAAATATGTTGCCTCCATTGACAATACTCCAAAAATAGCATTAGACTAATGTAATTATCATTTACATGTTGGATTATATGTGAGTCATATAATGTGTGCAAATAAAGTACAATAATGACCTAGCGTATAACTTGGAAAATCAATCTCTTGGGTTGTTCCTTTAGTACTTCAGGGCTGTAGATGTGTTGTACCTATAATTAGTATATAAATAAGGAAGCTTTATTAAATTAAGTGATTGATAGAGTGTTGTTGGCAAGTGAATTTATATCTTTGATATTTTTCTAGGTGTTGTTAAGTGAGGAATGAATGAGGGTTGATCTTGCATTTATATCAATTCATTTGGAGTAATAACTTCTATTAAAGCATTTAGGCCTATCATTAAGATATGTTTCATTTACAAATTGGATGACTTTAGGGCACTAGACACTTGCATTTTTATAAGAAAATAATGTTGATGCTACTATTTGACCTAGAATGTTAGTGTCCAAGGAGCATGAAAGTAGGTATAGGTTTAGAACTTGAAGAGATGGAAGATAAGTACATTTTAAGCATTCTAGGCAAAATATAAGACCTAGGTCATCAATATAATATTTGTTAGACTAAAAGATATAATTCAAGGAGAACAAAGATAAAGTAGATGTGAGACTTGTAAAAGTGAGAAAGGTAGAGAACTGAGAGGAACAACCAAGATCTTAGTTTTCCAAGTGTAAAATATTGAGTTGTTATATAATCATAAATTATCATCTTCAACTTATCTCTTACCAATCATATTATAAAATTACCAAGGATTATATTTAATGCATCTATTATCCCATCTATTTTTGGATGATGGGATAAATTTAAATACAACCTTATATTGAAATTTATCCACAAATTTCTCTAGAAGTTCCAAAAAAAATTTGTATCCTTATATGAGATTGTGTTCTTTAGAGAACCATGTAATATTAGCATCTCCCTGAATTTTTTTTTGGAAATATGTGTGTGCATCACTTATCTTCTCACATGATATAAATTTTGACATGATTGAAAAATATATCCACAAAAATTAAATATACATTCATTACCTCTTTGTGTTTTTTGAAGCCTACGAACTAAATCCATGCTTATATGCTCCTATGGCCTCTCTGGTATAGGTAAAGGTTGATAAAAACATGAATTCTAACATCTTCCTATGGAATGTTGGTAAAATCTACACCCCTTTAAAAAATTTATCACATCCACACTCATTATTGGCTTATATTAACTATCATTCAACTGCATAAATGATTTATCAAGATAAAAATGACAAGCCAAGCCTTCACTATGTTTCACCCTTATCAAAATTTTTGTCATTAATACTTGAGGTATATATAATTATTGTCACTTCAATGACACACCATCTTACAGAAAGTAATTTTACCATGCATTTATCTCCATGAAATTTGGATTTTTTCATGCTTCCCATGCATCTAAAAAATCCAAACCCTATTCACACAACTCCATTGATTCAAACTCATCGATTTCCACTCTCATCTCATTCATCATAAAAACTATCATACTTAGTTCATCTATAAATTGATTTAAATTTACGTTTATATGATTAATTTCAAATGAATAAATGTGAGGAATTTCAACCCACTTCATATGATTTTTATTTAACTTATCTTGTCTACTTATGAACTACAATGTTTGATGATCTGGATGCAACATAAATTCTTTGGGCAACAAATAGTTTCTCCATTTATTAAGAGATTTTATCAAAGCATAAATTATTGATCATAAGTGAAGTTCTTCCACTTTTTTCCATTCAGATTATCACTAAAATAAGTAAAGGGATTAATTTTTAGCTTAAACTTATTCTTATCACAGTAACATCATAATCAATCTATTCAAAAAAGCTAACCATGATTGTGTTTAACCCTAAAATATAGATTAAGAAATATAGGGTTAAAAGGTATAGAGATAGCTTAGGGCATATGGATAATAAACTATATCTATATCATGCCAATTAATTTTCAAACTTAGATAAACATTATTTTAAATTTATATATTAATGTATGCTAAAAATAGAAAGTACAACTATGCTATAAATTGTAATGATAATGAAAAAAAATACTTAGCTACATTACTATGCACATTCAAATATGATATGGAATAGGTTGGAAATAAATTAGATATATATTCTAGATCAATCATCTAATTCTAAAAATTATGTGTGTGGCCTCAAACACTTGCATTGATCTCAGACTATTGTGTTGACACTTTTATTTAACCTAAATGTAGGTGTCTAGTACAGAATACATGTTGGATCTAGATGTGACCACCTAAGATATTATGGGTTATATTTTTACTTCACTTTAGTGTGCTCATATATGTATCATGTGTTATTTTTCCTTGTCAAATAGTTATAACCTTAGTTTTTCATCTTCATAGTGGCTATGAAAAAAATGGGTTAGTGGGTTCACATTATCGAGATAACCCCAAAGGCCCATTTGTTAGTGGGTATTACCTACATAGCCACTACTATGAACAAGGCCTAAAACTCATGTAGTTATCACCTATGTGTGTGTATGTGTGTGCATAAGGGTGTGATGTGTGATAAATAAGTACATAAAGTGACCTAGCTTTTAACTTAAAAAATATGGCTCATGGGATGCTCATTCATTATTTTAGACCTATTTATGTGTTTTTCTTATGATTGATATGGAAATATGATAAAATATGGAAGATTTGATCACTTGAATGCTTTTGGTATTTTACCTTGTGAGTTTATAAGTTTATGCTAGGTGAGGAATGAATGAGGATTGATCATGTATTTATACTAATCCTTTTGGAGAATATATCACATTAAATCACTTAAGATGACCATAGGTATATATTTTATATGAAAATTGGATGAGTTTAGGGCACCAAACACTTGTATTGGGATAAGACCTTTGCATCTCCGTAGGCATATGATTGGGATGCAAGTAACTTGGTAGATATAAAATAGGAACATGTCTAGAACTTGAAAAAATAAAAGATAACCAAACTTATAACATTCTAAGAATAATAAAAGGTCTGAGTCATCAAAATAACATTGGTCAAACAAAGAGAAAAACAAGCTGGCATAGAGAGATAGTGTATGTAATCCTTTTAGTAGTGGGGAGGTATAAAAAAGAGAGGAATAACCAAGGTCTATATTTTCCAAGTGTACAAGACCGAGGTGCTATATAATTTAGAAATAGTGTCTACATATTGTTATTTTTCTCTTTTCTTCAAAACTAAAAAAATTTATCTATTGCAATATTTTTATTAAAGTATTTTATATCATATTTCATTTTTTTCATAATGGATGCACATATTACACTAAATTTTATTATTAATTTCATATTAAAAATAATTAACCCATGTGAGCATCTTACTTCAAACATTCTCTTAGGTGATGTCCAATCCACCATTTCTATTACCTTTTCTTGGTCCATTTCAAACCCTTTTTTGAGATTAAAAATCCCAAGTATATCATCTCCTCTTTCATGAAGCTACACTTGTTCATGTTAACTAACAATTTATCCCCCTTCAATTTTTTCAAGACCAATCTTAAATGTAAAAAAAATTCTTCTAGTATACTACTAAAAATCAAAATGTCATATAAATATGCAATGCCAAAATTATCTAGGTAAGATTTCAGCACTATAACTCTCATTAATGTGATAGGTGAACTTGAAAACATGAATATCATAACCAACCAATCATATGACCCATAATTTATATTGAATTTAGTCTTAGACTCACCATCTCCACTCATTATAATTCTATGACATCCATTCTTAAAATAAAGTTTTTTGAAGTACCTTGCTCTACTCAAATAATCCATGAAATAATCCATCCTTAATTTTTTATATATATATATATATATATACATATATATATATACATATATATATATATATACATATATATATATATACATATATATATATATACATATATATATATATATACATATATATATATACATATACATATATATATATATATATATATACATATATATATATATATATATATACATATACATATATATATATATATACATATATATATATACACACACACACACACACATATATATATACACACATATATATATATACACACACACACACACACACACACATATATATATATATATATATATGGTAGTGATTTTGTTAATATCTCTTGAATTTGTATGAATTTTCTATTCCCCACCTTACTTAGGTGCTAACATTGTTAGACTTTTTTTGACCAAATTTGACTTTTAGGTCAAATTAGGGCACCCCTAGGTAAAAACTTGAATTTTAGGTGTTTTATGGGTCTAATAAAGATGTAAAAATGTGTTTTATAGGTTAATTAATGTCATTTGATGTTATACTAACCTTGGTCCTTAGTCATTTTAGTCATTTTAGTCATTTTGGGTCATTTTAAGGTCAAAAAGGTGAATTTAATGACTTTTATGGATTTATTGGGAAGTGTGAAGGTTATAAAATATGATGTCACATCCCATGTGTCCCAAGAGGTCTTAATCAACTAAAATAACTAAAAGGTGGTAGGTTATTTAGATGAAAGGGCAATTTCTTGAGGAAAAAGGAGAGTTTGACACTTGTATGGATCATTGGGAAGTGTGCCACATTGGAGAAGGTTGTAATATAACTCTTAAGATTTATTATATCTATCTTAGTTGTTTAAATTCTCTAGAAATGCATTTTTGGTCTAAAACTATTTTACTCCTTTTTTGCCCTTCTAGGCAAGCAAAAGTAGTCTTTACATTTGTCCTTGGTACAAATATTAGAAGAGGTTTCAGATAAAAATACTTGGGGAGGTTAAATTAAACATAGAGAAATTAATTTAAATATAAATATTTTGAATAATGGTGGCCTATACTTCATGAACCATCCTCATTAATTTGTTTCATGCACCCTATAGGTTTTGACTTGGTTTAAGCAATTATGTACAAACCAATTGCTAAGTTTGATTCCAGATGATTTTGGATTTATCCTAAGATAATTTCCATTCTTGGTTTCAAGTTTCATGATTTTTGGATGAGTCAAATATCTCAAATTTGTAAAAGAATCACATTTTTGTGTTGTAGGCAACTTTTCCTCTATTTACAAAATCTTCATGTTTTGATCATGATTCTAGGTTTGTGATAGGTTTGTTTCCATTTATTATTAAAATCATTTTCCATGATTTGGTAGTCATATACAACATTCACAGGTAGGTAGCCATTGATGAACATATATAGGTGTCATAAAGGAAGAAAATCATGTTGAAATTTAGGTTTTGAAGTTGGTTCCAAGGCCATTATAATTAAGATAAACCATATGGTCAATTGGAAGGAGTCTTGGTATATTCATGAGGTCTAAACAATGCATATTATCCATTTTCCATTGTTGCCTGTGTATGACAGTGGTCACCTATAGGAAACCTTGACAAAGAGCCGAGGAGTTTATCTTGAAGCATAGAAATAAAAGATGAAAAATTACTTGAGGTCATTAAATTTGGTTTTGATCATGATAGATCCACTTGGAATGATAATTTGGTAGGTTAGAATTGAAAACCATGTTCAAGGAGCTAAAGACTGAGTTCTAGGATCAAGTCCCTAAAAAAGCAAAATAGAGGCCCAGGGGTGTTTTGGAAACATAAAATAACAACATTGTCAATGCATTTTCTTCCTATTAATGTAATTATCTTGTATCCCCTATCTATTACAATTAGTAGTGGAGGATTGTAATTTTTAGGCCTAAAATTGTCCTCAAAATCACTAAGAGAAGGTAGTGAAACCTACAATTGGAGCTCAACAAATGACTTTAAAACCCAAAGTTTTAATTTATAATATGCTAATATGTGAGTTTTTATAAATTTTGGATATTTAATTAATGATCTAAAGGACCATCCATGGGAGATAATAAGTGGTGTCATGTTTCTCAAACACACTTTCAGTCTGTACATAGGCCTAGTGAACACCTACAACCAGTCAAGGGTTAGGTTTAAAGAGATGAAATAAAGTTTTGGGGGAAGATTTAGAATTTTTATAGTTCCCTATGGTCATTTAATTTCAATAAAAAACTCCTAAGTGTCCAAACAAGAGCTCTCATCTCAACCAGTCAAAACTAGCATAGTGGACAAGCTAGTGAGAAGGGTGGAGATCTTCAATTGAGGAGATTTTAAGGTGTACCTAATGATTCTAAGGCCATGTAGGGTATTTAAATGTATCATACACTCATTCCATGTATTTTCATGAGCAAATTATACCTTTTTGGAAGCTAAGTGTGTAGGGTGCTTGAAAGAGGAGTTTTCTTGATAGAAGATGATGATATCTCATTTTGGGATGATTCTAGAGGACCAAAACTACAACCAACACATGGGAAGGAATATTTTAAATCTATACCCTTCATTATAATCATTATACCTATCCTTAATTAGTTTTTTGATGTTTAAATAGTTCCAAATCATGAAGGCGATTTTTTGAACTAGAATGAGGAATCTTTTGCCACTTTACAAGAGTTTGATGACTTGGATGGATATTTGGTCTTCCTTACCTTACATGGTTCATCCCATATCCTCTTCTCATGCTCAAGTAATTTATTTTATAATATTTACAAGTTTCCTTGTGACCATTTAACTTCCCTCTCCTCTCTCTCTCTCTCTCTCTCTCTCTCTCTCTCTCTCTCTCTCTCTCTCTCTCTCTCTCTCTCTCAAGTTCTATAAAGAACTAGCCATTTTGGCCATTGTAACTTATGCTCCACCTGAGTATGGAAAATCCCTACTCATTTGCATATAATTTGATCAATAATAATAATTAATTTTACCTATTAATGACTATTATTAGTGTGTTTACTTAAATTTGGATCTTTTTTAGTGAAGACTATGGATTCCTTAGCATGTTGTCTCATTCTTGCATCCAATTTGTAGTTGGAAAGCTTTTTCTTGTAGGGCATGTGAAGTGTTCTAGGAAATGTCAAGGATTATGTGAGTTAGTATTTTAATTAATGACATTTAAGGCCTCTTGTCTAGTCCTCATATCTTTTCAAATTCATTCATAACCTCACAATGTAACATTGATGAGAGAAGATGCAGATTGAAGGAGTGTGTGTTCATTTTGTCCCTTGATTTCATGTGTAACATGCAACTGGTTAGAAGTCATCAATCTATTTGGTGTATCACCTCCCTTAGGATAATTTAATTCTATTTTTATTTCTCTATTTTCACCCCCAAATTTTAGGTTTAATATCAATCTAAAGTGGTACATCAAGGGAGCTAGCCCTATTTATAAATTCACCTCATCTTTAGGCTACCCACAAGCCTAGAGGTGTTTCCATGATGCCACTTGGATGAGGAGAGCTTAGGCATATACCCAAAGGGTGAAAATCTAAGTGACAATAGATTTTGGCATGCTAAATGGGACTCTTAGTCTAAGGAGTTGAAGTATTTTTTATGTTGTCCTTCAACACATTAGCCTTTAGAGGCATCTATCCAAGCATCAATGGTGACTCTAAAGATATATCAGCTGGTCAAGTAGCCCAAGTTATCCTTTGAAGATTGTTGGTAACTTTTTCCTTTGTATTATTGATTTTAATTATGTTTCATGGCTAATTTTGGTGTTGAGTTCATTTTTACACAAGTTGGTGAGATATTTCAAGCTTGTGACATTCCCTATCAATAAGAGCAAGTTATAAATCAACCTTGGTATGATCCTTACCATTCTTGTTATGATCCATATCAACTCCCACATGGAAATTATAATCCTTCTCATGATTATTACCAGTCCTATAGTCAACCTCCTCAATGTATTGCTCCCCCAAGTCAACATAAACACTTCCCAACTCAATCCATTTCCACCTTCAAGAAGACACTCTTGGGATATGAGAAGTACATGTTGGAGCTTGACACTCTAAGGGGATGTGATCAAGAAGTTCCTAGAAATATTATTCATAAGGTGATATATGAATTAGATTTAGTCAAAATAGAGTGGTTACCTATTGAGAAAGATAATTGGTAAAGGCTCACAAGTGAGATGATTGATGTGAGTGGCATATTTTCTTCCTTAGAGGATAGGCTAGGAGTTCATGAAAGGCAACCTCACCAAACCTGTCAGCCTTAATATCCACTTTCAAAAGTTTCTTATTATCCATATTTTATCCTTACTCATGAGCCCAATCAAGGATATCAAAGTCATCCTTTTCCCAATCAATTGGAAGAAATATTTGAAGGGAGAAACCTTGTTTTTGAAGCTAACCTTGATAGGTAAATTGAGTTATCTAATATGTGTATGCAACAATCCATGTTAGCAAAAAAGGATGTGGAATTCAAGTCCTAATTTACCTATAAAATCACATCCCCACCACCCAAAAAATAGACTTTTAATCCTAACATTATAATATGGAATAAGATAGTGGAGTCATGGGGAAAGAAAGAAGATAGAAGCATTGTTAAGGAGTGTGAAGTTGAGAATGAAGTTTATCTTTTGCAAGTCTCTACTACCCTTCATCAAGAATATTATTATGTTCCATTTCATCCTTCATATACTCCACCTCATGAAGACTCCTATGAAATTCAAGAAATACTTTTCCAAGAGAACTTAGCCAAGAAAATTAAAGAGTTAGAGCCAAAAGATGAAATTGCTAAGTCATGGTGTAATAGAAGGTTTAGACCCAAAAGAAGATCCTATGCTTAAACACACCCCATCCACCCTTCCTCAAGAGAGTAATAAAGATAAATTAGATGTGAATAAAGTGGTTATCAAGTGGAAGGAATAAAATCAAGTTGTTTTATCCCAATGTATACCTCCCCTTCTTCAAGAGCTTCCAAAAGAATCCCCTACATTTCACTCTCAATCTGATTTTGAGTTCTATGTGCCACCTCCACCAACTAGTTCATCTTTTCCTCACCCCATCACCATTTGAATTAATGAATTTGTGGTATGGGAACCTAAATAGGAGTATTTGGTTGAAAAAAATTAGAACTCTTGCTTGAATAAATCCTAGTCCCTTGATAGCCTCATTGGACTAAGTCACATGACTTCAAAATGCCTAGTCTTGAAATCACAAAGAAGGAGATGGAAGATATTTCAGACCTTGAGAATCAAATTACTATTTTAGAGGTTTATATGTAACTTGAGATACCTCATGAGGTTCTAAATGCTAATAAAGATTTCATCTCTTATTTTGAATCTTCAAATTCGATTGATGAGGAAGAATGTTCTCCTTTTGCCCAAGAAAGAGAAATTGTCATTGGTTCTTCCACCACTTTTAAAAATATCATGGATGGGCAAGGAAAAGTTATTAATAATCCTTTGGCTGACTTATTTGAAATCATTGAAATAGGCTATACTCATCTTTAAGGAGGCTATCATCTAGTCAAAGATAGAGAAGGCAACTTTGGCACTCAAGTAAGTATGCAAAGGAAAAACAACCTTTCAAATCTATCTTTTAAAGAAGCATATAATTTTCATGATGGTATGTTTAAATTAATCAAGATGGAATATCATCCTCTAAACTAGTTAGGAGAAACACATCAAATCTTAAAATATGGAACAAGAAGTCAATCTTCTTGAAGGTATGGCTACTAAGGAGATACAAATTGACCATGAAATGAAGAGTGGGTATAAGTATGAAGTATGTGAACATGTTCAAGAGGAATATATCTACATTAGAGACCTATTTGAGGATGATATACTTGAGAGTAGATCAAGTGAAGTGCCAAGGAATAGGTAGAATCCATAAAACATTGAGTCCAAGGAGAAACATCCTTGGCACTATGTTTCATCTCACCATGAAGATGATCCAAGAAGTTTTCATTTTGATCCTAGAAAGGAGGTATGCTTAGTTTCTAGTTGTGCATAATAGTTGTTTTTTTATTCCCCTAAGTGCCTTGAACACATGTCTGTGTGTGTCTTGTTAGTTTGTTGCCTTATTTTGTGTGTGTCCTTTGCTTTGTGGGGTTGAGTTAATTAGTGGTCTTGTCTTGATGGTTAAAGGTTTCATTATTTGTCTAAAACTTCAAATGACTCCCTAATTCTGATGAACTGATAAGGCTACTAGTCTAGTTAGCATAGAAGGCATGCTACCCCTATGAGTCACCAATTTATTGACCAAATATGACTTTAATTTAAATTGGGGCACCCCTAGGTAAAAAATTGACTTTTAGGTGTTTTATAGGTCTAATATAGATGTCACAAGGTGTTTTATAGGTTGATTAATGTCATTTGATGTTATATTATCCTTGATCCTTAGTCATTTTTGTCATTTTAGATCATTTTGAGGTAAAAATGGTGCATTTAATGAGTTGTGTGTGAAGGTTATAAAATATTATGTCACATCCCATGTGTCCCAATAGGTCTCAATCAATTTACATAACTAAAGGTGGTAGGTTCTTCAGAAGAAAGGGTAGTTTTCTTAAGGAAAAAGGAGATTTTATCACTTGTACAACTCATTAGGAAGTGTTCCATGTGGGAGAATGCTTTAATATGAATCTTTATATTCCTTAGATACACCTCAATTGTGGAAAAACTTTGGAAGTGCCATTTTTGGCCTAAAACCATTATGCTCCTTTTCACCCTTCTTGGCAAGTAAAAGTAGTCTTTAGGTTTGTACTTGGTATAGCTAGCCGAGGAGGTTTTAGATAAAATTCCTTGGGGAGGTTAAATTAAGCTAAGATACATTAATTTTCATATAAATATTTTGAATAATGTTGTTATGTGCTTCATGAACCATCCTCATGAAGTTGACTGTACTTTTTTGCTTGTTATTTCATGCACCCTATAGGTTTTGCCTTGGTTTGAGTAATTGTGTACAAAAAAATTGATAAGTTTTATTTTATATGATTTTAGATTTATAATAATATACTATTAATGATTGGTTACAAGTTTCATGATGTTTAGATGAGTCAAATAGCTCAAAAGATAAGCACCTTTCTATGTTATAGGTAGCTTTTCCTCTATTTGTAGAATCTTCATGTTTTGATCATGATTCAAAGATTGTGATAGCTTTGTTTATATTTATTCCATGTTTTATTGGTACCATACTCTTTAAAATTCATTCTTAAAAGAATTTTTCATAATTTGGTAGTCATATGCAATATTCACAAGGGCAACCATTAATGAACATGTACAAGTGTCATGAAGGAAGAAAATCATGTTGAAATGGAGGTTTTTAAGTTAGTTCCAAGACCATTATAATTATGAGAAACCATTTGGTCAATTTAAAGGAGTATTTGTCTATTCGTGAGGCCTAAATAATGTATATTGTCTGTTTTCCATTGTTGCCTGTGTATGATAGTGGTCACCTACAGGAAACCTTGACAAAGAGCTGAGGAGCTTGTCTTGAAGCATAGAAATAAATGATGAAAACTTCCTTGAGGTAATTAGATGTGGTTTTGATCATTATGGATCTATTTTGAATGATAATTTGGTAGGTTAAAGTTGAAAACCATGTTCAAGGAGTCAAAGACTAAGTTCTGGGATCAAGTCCCTAAAAAACCAAAATAGAGGCCTGGGGGTGTTTTGGGAACATCAGATAATAAAGTTGTCAATGCCTTTTATGCCTCCTAATGTGCTTATATTTTAGCCTCCATCTAGGAAAATGACCTTGAAATTTTTTAAGAGAAGATGAGCAGTGGAGGATTGTAATTTTGAGGCCTAAAATTGCCCTCAAAAGCACTGAGAGAAGGTAATGAAACCTATAGTTGGAACTCAAAAAGAGACTTTCAAACCCAAAGTTGTAATTTAGAATATGCCCATATGTGAGTGTTTATAAATGGTGGATATAAAATTAATTATATAATGGGCCATCTAGAGGAGATAATAAGTGGTGTCATGTTCCTCAAACACACCTTAAGTGAATACACATGCCTGGTGAACACCTACAACCAATCAAGGATTAGGTTTGAAAAGGTTTTATTTGATTATGAACTATATAATAACATACCTAAATCATGGTATGATTTTTTTGAGATGAAGACTAAAAAGAGAGGCTGTTATATGAAATTTTAATCATACAAACATCTACAGGCATCCCTACCCTTATAAAAACTCACCTACAACTGTAACTAAGCAAAAAGTAAACTAGCAAGGTGTACATAGGATTAATATATGATAAGTGAATTTAAAATATAAACAAGGAGGTTATAAATAATTAATTAAATTCCTATATCATATGAACACCACCTATAGGTCCTACATAGTCAACTGTAGTTGACTATAAGGGGCAGAGAGTAAGATTTGAAGCCTCTTGTTGTGGAACAAAGCATAAAGGTGAAGAAAATAGGTCTAGATAGATTTTAAATTACTATATATTATTGAGTGAAGTTTATAACATTGTATTCAAGGCATAATTCCTATAAAATTTCATCTACATGGGTATTTCAAAGTAAAAACTTAGTCTATTATGACTAAGACTAGCAGTGAGCAAAGGTTGGTCCCAAACAAGTTGGAAATGCATGGCATGGGTGAATCAAAGAATCGGGGTAACATTAGGGGTTTTAATTAAAACCTTATATAAATTTAATGAACTCTATATGTGTCAAATTCACCTATAGGAAGGAGTCATTAAGATAGAATACAGTCAAAAGTGACACCCAATTTTGACTAAGAAGGGTATATAGAGGGGTATATGAATAATTGAATGGTGAAAAAAACATGTGAACCCATATATCATAATAAAAACGTTAAAATTACACTCTCATAATGTATTAAAATCATAGACAATCCATTTTGAATGCAATACACAATCTACTTTGGAAATTCCTACACACAGTCCTTGTGCATAGAAGCCAATTTTAAAATTTGAAGCTTTCGATGGTCAAATGCCCTGAATAGGGGATATGGTTTTGTGTATATGGTATATAATAATTGAATAATGTCCTAATATACTCATATTTTCTAAGTAAAATATGGGAATTACCCCCTTTTTTGTCTTAGATAGGGGGTACTTCCCCTCATGCATACACTGGCAAGTTTGGGGAGAAATTGATGAGTGATGGGCTAGGTGATGTTTAAACTTATCAAGGAGTTGTGTGGAGTTGGATAGAACAAATTAAAATGTTTATAACACCTCATAGTAATATGAAACCTATCAAGATGATCTAAAATGCTAGAGTTTTAGTCATGACTCTTGAGCAAGATTTTGGCTTAGAGCCCAAACAATAGGTCATTCTCATTTATAACTATTGGAAGGATTTATATAATATTGGAAATTTTTTATGGATGAATATAGGTGTGTTTGAGATATTATGAGGCAAGGAAAACCATCAAAATTCATGTTTTGAGCTAAAATCCAACTTGAGCATGTTAAACAAGGTTTAGACTAAGAGAAAATGGGGGGTCATTCACATTTATAGCATAAGATGAGTTTACCCATGGATTTAAACATATTTTTAGGGTGGATAAAGAGGTAATAAATATTTTTGAATGAAAATAAAACATCAAGGAAGCCATTTTTTGGCCCAAAAGCAACATCAGACCTAATAAGAAATGGAGGAAAAGGCTTGATAGGACAAGCTTGAACACACATATCTCTCTTGGTTATTTGTATGGTAGATAGAGAGGTTAAAAGATGTTTATGAAGGTATTTAAATATGAATTTGTGTATTTTTTTTTGCAATTTGGATGTCCCATATTTATGAATGAACCTTAAGAGTGGAAACAAGCTAAAACCCTTACAAACCCTTGCTAGTGACTAGTTTGGAGAAATGGAGTTGGATAGATTCTATAATGGACTATTTTTAATAGGATGATGATTGTAAATTTAAAAGGACTCACTCAATATACTCCCCATGCTTTATGACTATATGGACTTGTATGAACAATGTGAAAATTAGGATATTTTTTACCATTTTGTGTGTTTTACAGGATACAAGAGGTTTCAAGAGGTGAAATAAAGTTTGGAGGAAATAATTAGAATTTTCATATCTCCCTATGGTCATTTTATTTCAATAAAAAAATTGTAAATGTCCAAACTAGAGCTCTCATATTAGCCAGTCAAAATTGGCATAGTGGACAAGCTAGTGAGAAGGGTGGAGATCTTCAAGTGAGGAGATTTTAAGGTGACCCTGATGCTTATAAGAACATGGAGGGTATTTATGGGTGTAATCCACTCCATTTAATGTATTTTCATGATAAATTGATGCCTTTTTGGAATCCAAGTGTGCAGGGTACATGAAAGAGGAGTTTTCTTGACAACATATGATGATATCTCAATTTAGGATGATTTTAGAGGACCAAGACTACAACCAACACATGAAAAGGCATGTTTTAATCCATTAATTTCATTATAATAATCAGACCTATCCTTAATAATTTTTTGGATGTTCAAATAGGTTTAAATCATGAAGGTAGTTTTCTTAACCAAAATGAGGAATCTTATGCCACTTTGTAAGAGTTTGATGACTTGGATGGAAATTAGGGACTCCTAACCATGAATGGTTCATCCCATATAATCTTATCATGCATAATTATATAATTTTATTAGCTTTAAAAGCATCCTTTTAACCCTTGTACTTATTTCTTCTCCTCTCTCTCTCAAGTTCTATAAGAACTAGCCATTTTGGCCATTTTAACTTATGCTCCACTTGAGTATGGAAAATCTCTGATCATTTTCATACCATTTGATCAATAAGACAAATAATTTTTACCTCTTAATGAATATCCTAATTTTATTTACTTTAGTGTTGGATCTTTCTTGGGGCAACGATTAAAAGATTGGTATTAGAGCCAGAATACTGTAAGTTGGGATCATTTTTCAATTCTGTGGATTGATCTTTTGAGTTCTCTGCTTTGAAAATTTCATTGGGAAAGTTTATTGCATCGAGTCATAGGCTGTTATCCAATTGTCATAGGCCACTTTTATCTCTGCATCCTCTATTTCCCTTACCAAAAATTTCTCGCTTACCAGAACCCAAATCTCCCCGCAATGGAATTCAAAAAATCTCAATCCACTTCTATAGTTGAAATCATTAATGAATCTGAGTTTGAAGGCATTTACAAACTCCCTCATTTTGTCCCAGATCAAATATCAGACCGTCCCGATATTGATATTACTGAAGAAAATCTTGAAAAAGAAACCAGTTTGTTCAAACCTCTGGCTATTAAGGCTTCCCATGTGTATAAGAAATTCGAGTTATTAAAATCTAAGTTTGTCTATACCTCAACTTATCTGTCTTTTGTTAAACCTAGAATCAAGTCTGTAGAATTAACCCTATGTTACAAACCAAAGAAAACCTATCAGACAAATTTACTCTCTCGGTTACCTGAGCAAGAAATTAATTATATCAGGTCACATGAAGATGTGAAATTTGTTCATTTTGGTTTGATCTGAGTGCATATAGTACCCTTGATTCCTAGTAACATTAAGCCAGTTATATATTTAGCTTTGTGTGATCGCCGCCAAGTAAGCTTTAAACATTCCTGTCAGTTATCCAGCCTTGGCCACTTGAATGATGATATTATTTATTTTGAGTTTTGTCCCAACCTCTCTGTCGCAGTCTGCGATAAAGGTTGTAAAGAAGTAAAACATGGATCTTTAGATTGTTGGGGATTGTTCACCTCATTGTTTGGTTTAGATATGTTCAGTGAGTTCAAATATGCGTCTATAAATATTTCTATTGTTTATAGCATGACGAACACCAACCACCCCAAGATCCTTGAAAATCTGCCATATGCCCATAGATTAAGTGGTACTGTTCAATTGCAAAAAGGTCATACTGAGTCAGTTGAAATTCCATCTAAATGGAAACTTGACTGGTTAAAGAATGTCTCTCCAAAGATGAAAGGTCAAGCCACAGTCCACCATAGTGACGGCAGAACTGTAAATATATTGCCAAGATCCTTGTCTGTAAATTCCTCCCGTCTATCTCCATCAAGACCATCTACGTCTTCTTCACGTAGATCTGTCAAAACCAGTCATATTCTGATCGAAGATGAAGAGGTAAATCAAGGAAATGATTTACCAGGTACTCTCATGAGTCTTCCCAGAGAAGACAGTTTAGAATTCTACACAAAAGATACAACTACTCTCTACAGAGGTCGAAGATGGCCACCACCAAAGGGTGTCCACAAACAACCTGCAGGAACTATGCAGTACTTTGTAGCTACATATGATAATCCCTCCAATGAGTTTAGACAGTGAAATTATGTAGCTAGATTCAATTCTCATTTCATTGAAAATTTTAATGATCTGTGTAGAGATGTTTTGTCTATTAAAGACACTGTAGATAAAATACAACAAAAAGTATCATCCATAGATACTAAAATAGATATTCTTGATGATAGTCTTAGTTGGCTTTCCAAAGAAGACCAGAAAGCAGAATCTTCTTCTCAAAAGCCACTTTGCTTAGTCTCTTTTGGCTCCACCTTCAAAACTATAAAGAAATCACCTAGCCATACCCTTATGCAAAGAACCCGTGTACATTTGCAACCTTGGTACTTAAATATTGATAACCTGCTAAATCCTTTGAATGAAATCACTGCCTGGTGTAATACCATGCGTGTTCTTACAATTCAGGCCCATCTAGACCAAGTAGGCAGCACTTGCTTTGCATCCAAATTTTTCTAGGGTATTGTTAGCCAATGGTGGCAGTCCATGACTGAACCTCAGCAATACGAACGTGTCCATAACCAACCCGATTCTTTAGCAGCTTTATTTCATTTGTTGATTAATGAGTTTGCACCTCTAGCTGGCAATAGAGAACTGAAGTCAAAGAAATGGTTACTCAAAATGGAGCTTTGTGATTTAAAGCAATTTGATGCTTTTGCTAAGCAATTCCGGCAGCTTGCCTATGATAGTAAAATTTTTGCATCTACAAAAATCAAGCTTAAATTTTTGCATGCTCTACCATATAACCTGATTGATAGAGTTATTTCTTATATAGATCTCAAGGGTTTAACGATCGAAGATCTTGCCCTTTCTGATGTCATTGATTTTGCCAAGCAACAAGTTATAACTTTAGTCTCTGAGACTAAGTCTATGCAAAAACTTAGCAAGCACCAAGCCTCACAAATTGCTCCTATTTTTCCTGAAATATCCCCTTTTGGATGTAGACCATTTGTTCAACCCCATAGACAATGGAAGCAGCGCCGCACACATGTTTCTTTCCAACGTCGCTCTTTTCCTAAGAAGCATTCCTATGCTCCTCCTCACCGTTTCTTGAAGAAATGCCATACTGCACGTCCTCCTTACAAGCAGTCGATTTGCTATATTTTTCGTAAACCTGGCCATATTGCTCCCCATTGCTCCTGTAACAATCCTGCTGTTAAAGCCATCTTTTCCTCCAATGCAGTAACGTGGTGGGATATCATCGATGCCGATGAAGATCTATATCTTCAAGAAAATATCTATGAGCCTACACTTGCAGATCTTCCAGATGATGAATTTGATGATGAAGAAGATGTAGCAACTCTTGAATCACTTGCAGATGCATTAGAGCATCCAATGACAAACATGCAACGTGGTGCAAGACATTACAGACCATGACACCATGACTGGTCTATCCAGTCTAATGAAGCATATGGAGCTTGGTCACGCCATCACCATGAAGTTCCTGAGCGACCAGAGAAACCACGAGGAAGAGGATACTCCAGAGGAGAATCATCTAGAGGGAGACATCCCTCACAGCCAAGAATGCCTCCCACTATACACAGACCTGAACATCTTCCTGTGCAATATCTGAGCTCTTTCAAGCCTAGCGACTCTTGGATGAAGAACAAGTTCAAAAGTAAAGAACCACCAAGAGAAATCAAAGAGCCAAACTGGGATATCTTCCTACCAGCATAAGAACCAGCTGTAACAGTAGAACCTTGGTGGGATGAAGACAATGAAGAGGATGAAGTCAGAAGTATGTTCTATTCTGACCAAGATTACTGCCTTGGTGAATGCAGTAATCCCAAAGAAGAAGAAGAAGCCGAACCAAAACAAGAAGAAGACATCTACCCTAAACCAGCCATAGTCTAGGATCTAGGAAGGCAAAAATTGGTATGTACTAGCATTCCTTCTTTAGAACTGCCACAACCTGTCTATTTAAACCATTTGATTAATGGCAGATTTTTCCAATTCTTTACATTAGAAATAAATGGTAGACTTGTAGATGCCCAAGTAGACACTGGTGCTTCTCTTTTATTTGTGAAACCATAGCTCATCAGTGACTGGAAGACACTTGATGACCATCTAGCTTATAAGAGCATTGATGTCCAGGGGAACAATTTTACCTGTAAAGATTATAAACATCAACAACCCCTGTGAATCCAAAACAAAATCTTCCATGCAGATTTCTTCACCCTTGAGAAGATGCCAATAGATATCCTCCTAGGAGGATCATTCATTGATAGATATTCTCCCTATGGTGCCACTACCAAAAGCATTATGTTCACCATAGAGAATGAAAGGCTTAGAATCCCTTGCTTAATATATGCCATTGAGCAATTCCCAAGCTCCATGACTCAAAGTCTAGAATTAATCCCAGCTGAGATACAAGAACTTGGAAACCAAATCAAAACTAATATCTGTTCTGATAATCCCCAGAAGTTTTGGTCCAAGTCAATGCCTGAAATGGAAATCAAAATCATTGAAGGCAAACAGATGAAGATTGGGAATAAAATCCTAATTCCAGCCCAACATTACAATGATATGGAACTCCAGATCAAAGAATTGGAGGCAAATGGGTTTATTGAAAAATCAACCTCTCCTTTCTGCTGTTACGCCTTTATGGTCAATAAGCACTCTGAGCAGAAATGAGGCAAAAAGAGAATGGTCATTAACTACAGACCATTAAATGCTATAACCCAACCATTTCCATATCCGATACCTGATAAAAGTTATTTGTTAGAGAAGGTTGCAGATTGTAAGTACTTCTCTCAATTTGATTGTAAATCAGGTTTCTACCAGATTAGAGTCAAGGAAGCAGACAGAGAAAAGATAGCCTTCAGTTGTCCTTTCAGCCACTTCCAGTGGATGGTCATGCCTTTCAGCCTCATGAATGCTCCAGCATACTACCAGGCATACATGGATAAAATATTCGAAGGCACTTCTCAATTCCTCTGTGTGTATATAGATGACATACTAATTTTTAGCAATAGTCTTACTGACCATTTTGTACATCTCTCAAATTTTTACCAATTGGCACAAGATGCAGGAATTGTTCTTTCAAAAACAAAGATTCAGTTGTGTAAAACTAAATGTAACTTTCTCGGCATGGTGATCAAAGAATCAAAGTTACAAATCCAGTCACACATAAAGGAGAAAGTCCTCGACTTTCCTGAAAGACTAGATAAACCAAAATTGCAAGCATTTTTGGGATTGTTAAATTATCTGAATAGTTTCTATCCTAACACTGGTGAAGACAGATATATACTCTAGACGCTTCTCCAAAAAAAGAAAGCTTTTTGTTGGGAAGAACAACATATAGCCATAGTTCAAAAAATCAAAGCAATAGTTGCATTGCTACCAGAACTGCACATCCCAAAATCAGACCAAATGAAGGTTTACACAGATGCCTCTGATATAGCATGGGGAGGAGTACTTGTTTGTTTATATAATAATAAAGATTTTGTGTGTGAGTTTGTGAGTGGAGTGTTTAGCCCCGATGTGTTAAAATGGATCTCCTCTGATAAAGAGATCTACGCTGTAAAGAAATGTCTTGAGAAGTTTATGCTGAAACTTTTACATTTGCCACATTTTGTAATTGTAACCGATTGCACCAAATTCCTGACCTTTAATGAAAAATATCATGGCAAGAAAGATGGTCACGGAAAATATGTCAACTGGCAGGCATTTTTCAATCAATTTAAATTCTCTGTAGACCACATTAAGGGCACTAACAATGTAATTGCAAATTGGCTCAGTCGAAATCCTCCAGCAACATTGATGCATCAGCCTGCGCCTGGCTTCAACCTTACCAGGATTCTTAATCAAGGATTCAATTCTTTAAACGTCCTTATGCAAGAATAGATCCTTCAAGAAGGCTTGCATCCTTGATACGCTAGGATTCCATACGTAGCAGGATAGGACCTGCAAATGTCTACAGCAGCAACAATCCAAGCCAACTGACGACAAAATTTGGGAGTCATCATAATTGAGAGGGTCAATAGTGAATTCCTATACCACCAATTCACGAAGCTATTAAAGTGACCATTATGGACATGGTGCATCAGGATCAGATCCACTTTTAATGAACATCTGTATAGATGGATTGCTTAGCATGGCCCGCATCGCATTCACGAAGAAGAAAATCATGATCAGGACACAGTTGTCCATACTATTATTCGGAGAAGACTTGAGTGGGAATCTTATTTCCACTGCACTCCATGACATACTCCATGTGAAGTGGGACCACCTAATTGTCGACATTGGCATCTCCAAAGCACTTTTCAGATAAGATGCCTTTTTGATCCTATATCTAAAGATGACCTCGTCACCGAAGCGGAAGACATGTTGGGCCCACAACCTAGGATTCCATCCTCACCACCATCATCTTGTGGATCCAATGCATCAAATAGCATCTCGCTGTAGCTACCTTTTGAGTTGTAAAGCATGATGGGATTGACACCACCTTGCCAATGAGCAGGCAGGACCGCCCAAAAATTGCTATAAATAAACCTCTCTGCTTTAGTATTATCATCAAAAAAATTCTAAGCATTAGATAATTAGTAGCTTGTTCCAAGAGTATGCTCTTCTCTTGCCCATTTAGACGGATCCTGAGAATCAAAAACTGACACAAGCATTTGTAATAGTTTGTAATATTTGAGTTTGAAGCAATAGTGTGAAGCCATAGCCATTCGGCCCCTGCCTACTATCGTAGGTTTCTTCTATATCAAAGTACAAGACATTGGAAAAGGAGGCGTCTACTGACGATTCAGACTATGGATTCCTTAGCACGTTGTCTCATTCTTGTATCTTATTTGTAGTTGGAAAGCTTTTTCTTGCAAGGCAGATGAATTATTCTAGTAAATTTCAAAGATTATGTGAGTTAATATTTTCATTAGTACAATTCAAGGAATATTGTATAGTCCTCCTAGATATGCACATTCATCCATAACCTCACAATGTAACATTGATGTGAGAAGATGCAAATTGAAGGAGTGTATGTTCAGTTTGTCCCTTGATTTCATGTGTAACATGTAGCTAGTTGGAAGTCATCAATATATTTGGTGTATCATATCCATTAGGATATTTTTATTTCATTTTTATCTCTCTCTTTTCACCCTTAAAGTTTAGGTTTAGTGGCAATCAAAATTGGTAAATCAAGGGAGCTATTCCTATCTAGAGATTCATCTCATCTTTAAGCTACCCAAAAGCCTAGAGGTGTTTCCATTATGCCACTTAGATTATGAGAGCTTAGGAATCTCCCTAAAGGGTGAAAATCCAAGTGGAAACAACTTTCACATGGGTTAATAATATCTCTTATCAAACTCTTCTTCAACAACTCTTGTACTTGATTCTTCACCTCCTCATTCTCCATAGCTATAAACATATATGTTGCCTTTTTGGAAGATTGGATCTAGGTGATAGATTCATCTGATGACTAATGCTTATCATAGATGGACATATATTAATAAAATATTTAGAAATAATTTTAGAATAATCATTCAAAAAATTATGCACTTCAAGTGTAAGTTTACTTACCTATTTTAAGATCACAACTTGCATCAGTTTTAGAATGTGAGCAAAACATACCTTCTCCTTATTTGATTCCTTAAAAAACCACTTATGATAAAGTAACATTAACTTAGGACTATTTTCAAACTGTTCTCCTCTTTCCTTCAATGGGATCAATCTAAACCTCTTACCTTCCTTCATAAGTGTGTAGGTGTTTTCTCTACTATCATGCACAATTTTTTTATCAAACTACCATGGTATTACCAACAACACATGAAATAAATCCATGAGAATTATGTCACACATAGAATTTTTATTTTAGGAAACCTAGTGTCAAAAAAGGACCTATTATTTTAAATAGAAGGAGATGGGTTTCTATAATTTCACATAGTCAACTCCAAAATATTGCACACATATATGGCATACAAGAAGGCAAAGTGACTTGTAAAAATAATAAAGAAGTAAAAGTCACTCAAACATAACCCTCATTCTATAAAACAAAACATCAATTAGTATTATCCATAGGCTGATGAAATCATCCAAGTGCATCCAAAGATTGAGATCATGACTGAGTGACTTAGAGTCTAATTTTTCATCATTCCTAATTTTTACATTTAATCTCAGACCTATATAGTATAGTAAACCACTAATTATATTAGTATTCTTATTACTTTCCATAAATAATAATTATAATTATCAATTATATTATTCCTTTTACATTTATATTTTTTATTATTGTTATACATCATATAATCTGAATTAGTTACATATCCTATCTTATATTATTCATTAATTAAAAAAAAGGTAAAACTAGACTTGAAGGATAAAAATGTGGAATGAGGATGTTATGGGGATGCATGAATCATCCTTTGGAAGTTGAAAACACATTAATATCAATTAATTTAGGTAAAATTAGATACACAAAGACATTTTTACAAAAACAATACTAACAAACATAAAAATAAATCACATGGGGCCATTTTAGGATACTAAAATTAACACTTGCTGACTCCAAATTTTGAAAAAGTATGGGAATGCACTAAATTTGAAGGGCCCAAGGGATATACTCATTCTAAAATTTCAAAGTGAAATTAAAGGAATCAAGGTAAAGGAAGATCAAAGAAGGTCCTAGTTTTGATGAACTCAAGTGATGCACCATCATGATTAGCAACATGTGAGGAGGTGGTTATCTAGATGTAAAAATAAACCTAGGAACATTAAAAATAAAATGGATTACCAAGTCTCAAGATGCACTAATTATAATAATCTAGCTGATGCAAAATATGGAATGTTATGATCAGGAAGGAGGTAGAATAAACCATGTATCACAAAAGAAGGGGTATCATTTTAGGAAATTGGAAGAGAAAATATTTAAGAGAGTGGAAATTAAAAAAATCCTTCACCTGAAATAATTTGAGTCAATCTAGTGTAGGATGGCATGATTTTAGAAGTTAGTTTGTTTAATAACATTTAATGTAAATAAATTACACTACTATCTACAGAAAGTCATTCCACATTTTGTGTATCAAATTGTATAGTGTGAAATTTAGAATGTAAATAAATAAGACAAAGAGAATGCAATCATGCCTAATACACTAACCTATTGATAGTTTAGAAAAAATAAAATAAATCTAACTAATGAAGTATTTACAAATCTTATAATGCATGTTCATCACTTTATCCATTATGTGATCAATGCCAGATTTGATCTTTCTTAATTGATGTATGTGGGTGCTCAACTCTTCGCTAAATAAAGGGAATTGGGAAGTATGTGGTTTCAAATTGATTTGATCTCAATGGATTTACAGGGATAATTTGATAAAGTTTTGATAGCTTGAAGGAGGGTGATTTGAGTGGAGGATTGCACATTAATTTATAGGCTTGAGGGTAATGAGATGAATGGCTGAGAATAATCTAATTTGTTAAATTATTAAAATAATCAATTATTGGATTTGAGTCCTAATTTGAATAGATGATGACTAATTCCTATTTTTTGAGAATAAGGGGAGAGTTAGTTGGTATTTTATTGACTCAGCATGAATGGGTTAATATAGTTGAAAATTCAAGGGATGAATCACAAGTTGGCTGAAATGTTCTATGATGACTCATAAGGTGGGTGAAGAAATTGAGGGAGGTGGTTGGATGAGTCAAAATTTGGTTGAGATATATATGGAAGATGTCTAAATGAGGTGGAAAATCTGGGTTTTTAATTATTTTTAGAGGAAATAGGTGTGCATGATTTTATTAACTAATAATGAATTAAATTAATTATTTAAAAATGGAGGAAAATGATGTTAATACAAATTTGAATTAGGGATGGTGAAGGGTTAGTGTGTCAAAGTTAATTTAGACACTAAATGGTGAAATGTAGGTGTTTATAGTTTCCCCTCTTTGTAATGGTGTTACAAAGCAATGCCATTTTTAATAATATAAAACAAAGTAGAAAATTTATGATTGTGGAGAAAAACTTTTCCTTGAGTAACTAGAAATGAACATGATGAGTCTACATCAAGTGTTTGTGTAGAAAAACTGATAAATTCTCAAAATATTTGAATGCAGGATGATGATATGCTTACGATAAATAATGGATATACTTTTCTCAATAAGAATGATTGCAACATGGTAGAGAGTAAATTTAAAATGATTTTCCCCTAATGATTAAGTGCTAGAGAATAGATATCGAAAAATAATATTTTTGATCCATAGATTACACACTTGGATGGTGTTCAAGGAATATAGGTTCAAAAGAGTGGATGTGGGAATAATATATCCTAATGATGGTATGTTGTGGGATGTAAAATGAAAAATATATTTTTTCTAATGTTGGATAAAATTTTACAAAATTTATAGTTACAAGCATTGATAAATATGTTTCACTTTGATTAGTTGATGATATGAAAATTTAGATGAAAAATTCTTGAGATTGAAATGGGAGGGTGAAAATGGAGTGATATGGGTAAATATATAGGGAGTTGGGGGAATTTTGAAATTCATTCTTATAATTTCATTTGATAGATTTGATTTCTTAGTTATTTGGAATGTTTTAGTTTTGTTATAGAGTGCGAGGGAAAAATGGGTCATATACCAGTGGATAAAAATTGTAGCGAGTGAGTCCAAACACACTAGTGGATAATGAAGACATGGTAAATAACCTTTTTATTTTTTGAGTTAGTCATTTTTTGGCATTAAATTCTTAGGAAAAGTGGTAGAAATGAATTCATTGTTTAGTAGATAACAATTTTGTAGTCATTCATAGTGATTTTGTTAGGGTAAATGTCAATTTTGTTGAAGTCACAGTGATTTTATATAAATAAATAAATCATCATTGGTTGAGGTGATTTCATGCAAGGGTGAGGTGAATTAATACATACCTAAGTAAAATTCATCCTAACATGCAATGAATTCATCAAACAACAATTTGTCACTTGCTATGGTGAATTCATCCAAAAACATGATGAAATCATTGTAATGGGCCACAAATTCATCTAAGAGGAGAGGAATATGTAAAAAATATGAGTTATAACTAAAAGATAGTTTGATGTGTTGATAAGTTAAATGGAATGTGTTAGAGATGGATAGGATATAGAGAAAAATTAACATTATGTCTTGGTGATTTGTGTAGGAGAGATTATCCATACTTGTCACTCAGGAGAAGTGATTGAGATTATTAGTGTTGATGATAGGGTTTATATATTATGAGGTAGGGATTTTAGAGGTGGTGGTTATATATTACATTATGGATATGCTAAAGGCAAATGTTGATAGGGATTTTTTGATGGCATTAACAATGTGATGGCACTTAGAGACTACAATGTTTTACATACTAACATATGAGATGATGGTGATGTTAGAGGATATAAGGAGGATACTTCACATCCATATATGGGGTTTAAATATGTGATGGTGGAAGACATATCATATTGTGTCACTGTACATGGTATTTGAAGAGGATTGATATAGATGTATGTATGCTTTTAAAAGAGATAAATAGATTGACATTGGTTTTGATGGCTCTTGTTAGTGGAATAATGCTACTTGATAAGAGTTTGAGACTATTTCCTTTAAGGTTATTAGATATTGTTGGGGATATGATGGATTTTATGAAATTCTTTGCATGGGGACCATGTGTACCTCGACATTTGTATTGAGACATTCATCATGTGGTATACACAAGAGGAGCCAACATAGGATCATCCACACTCTTGAAGGTGTGGGCCTGGGAGCATATAATGGTGGAGAGATTAGTGGGTTAGTTAAGTGGTAGAGGTACTAAGGATCCTTTTTTATACATGTGGCACATGATTATAGGTGTATAGATGGCACACTTAGGAGATGTCAAATACTACAAGAAGGTATTTGATGAGATTGGACGACATAATATCACATAGAGGCCATATAATGAGGTCAATCCATAGTGGAGTTAGGACATGATATACATGGATTATATGATGAATATGTGTTACATTATAGGGACATGTGAGTATATTATATATCTATATAGTCCAAATAGGGTTCAATATGATATACCTATAGAAATTATGTATTTTCATGGGTAGTACAAGAGAGATGATAATGGGAACCACATATTTAATTGAGGGTGGTAGATTTGAGATAGACAGAGCTATAAATAATAACATTCTAACCTATGAGAGATGTGGTAGACACATGGGTTAAATATGCATACAAAACATGGTGGTAAAAATTAAAAAAATTGAGGTTGATAGATCTACATGTAATCACTGAGGACATGGAGGTAGAGATTTCATGTTGTGTTTGGGACACATCCATGAAGGAGGGGCTTATGGACTAGGATTATGAGAGTTTTCCTAACATAGGGTGGTGGGGGTCAAATAAGAGATAAGGATGGTGACCATGGGTAGGATATTGAAATATTAGAGGTCAAAGGTGAAGAGACATGATACAGAGATGAGAGAGGTCAGAGGTAATGGAGGATGAGGAGAGACTTTACTAGTAGTGATTGACATTGACATGAAGGGAGATGGAGAGGACACATGGATGCACACAATACTAAAGATATATCTAGGGGAGGATATGGAACATTACCATTTAGTCTGACATGCTCTATGGAGGATGAGACTTTGATTATCTAGTTACATGAAGAGATTAGGGGAAGATATATTGAGATAAAATGCTTTTGGGGAGATGGATATGCTAGAGATTGGTAAGGTAATATGATATCAATTAAAATTATAAAATTATAGGATAAGGTGGACAAATTATAGGCATATTTATATAGGAGGGATTATTGATATATGATGTGGGCACATAGACTCCTAATGATACGAATTTGGACCAAAGATACAAGTGAGAGAGAGACACACTATGTTTTGAGATGGAGACATCGAAGGAGATATTTACTACACCTAGGTAGTTGAAGGCATTATCATATGTGATGATGGATATGAAGTAAACAAATTAATATAGGAGCCTCTATGAGTAGGCAGTGCCACTACAGTAGTTATCATTATCATTTAGAGAGTATTATATGAGGAGCTCTGCATTAACCAGGATATTATAGATAAAAGTTTTTGAATGATCTATGGGGTATACATCTCAATACATCATGGGTCCTCCTAGGATTACACCACAATGAACTCATCTGAGATCACCCATAAATACCTTGTCTAAGGGTCATGACAAGAGCTAGGGATAGTTGATGAATATATACACATATATATTTGATATGTATCAATGTATTGATGTAATTGAAACATTTGATATATATATATATATATATATATATATATATATATATATATATATATATATACATGGTTCATTGGGTATTTGATTATTTTTGGATGTGTTTAAAATATGTCTAATATTGATAAACATGTTAGGTGAATAGATGGATTAGATATGAGCATATATGAAAGTGTCTCTCCTGTTAGAACATTTAATGTCTAAGTGGTGAAATTATAATACCCTTAGTATATTTTTAAAATAATTAAATAATAAGTATTTATTATTTATTAACATGAGTTAAAAATATTATGTAAATAAATAATAAAATATAAATTATTTATCACTTATCGATAAAAATAAAACATAGTTGTTTATTATTATTAGTAATTTAAAATGTTCTCGAGATGGGTGGACCCGTTATTTAAAATGGTCACATCCCTTAACATTTCATTATAAATAGGGGTTTACCCCTATTGTGAGTATGTGAAAATTGTAATATAAATCATGGATTATGATGAATAAAGGTTTTTGTGAAGGCTATTGAAGAAGTGAGGAGGAGTTCTTGTATTGGGGTGATTTGGTTTCTCAAATATATGAATATCACTTTGGTGGGTTTTTAACTCTGTGAGGTTTTTCCATGGTAATTATTATGTACTAGTTCATTGATTTGTGTGCTTCTTTCATTATGCTTTGCTTATTAAAATTCACTCTAGATTCTGTCATGTGGATGTACACTACATAAATTTTATCATGGTACCAGAGCCTAGTGAGTGGATTTAATTGGTAAGCATTATTGCATTGAGTTAAAATAATTTAGATTTTATGTAATTTACAATATTTTTTTAATTATTTTAAGATTCTTACAAACCTGTGTATGGCATAGAGGAATAATTTTTTTTCTAGATCTTTGGGACGACTAGTTTATCATTTCCACACCTTGGATCTTAATCCAAACACCACTCAAGAGCAAAGGGAATAGTTTTGAAGATTTTTTTTAGTATGGATTCCATTAAGAGATTTTGTATGGCCAAGTACGGCCTATGGAGCTTGAAAACTTTAAAATTTATCTAAATTTATTATGGTGGTGGTTTATAGTGTTTAAAAGTTGTTTTAATAATTATTCTGACTATCAAACCCCCTGACAATCTCTCTAAGTCATTATAAGCTTAAATTTTTTTCCTAGCTCCTATAAATGGCACAATATGTCCTAGTGGAGTGAAAAATCAAGTTTCTCTTAAAAAAATCAAATTTTGAACCTATAATTATTTTTAGCATGCAAATTCAGGAAGAGTTGCAAAATTTTAGACTATTTAGTGGACTATTCATCTTACTACGCATCACTAAATTACTACTTCTACACCATTCTTTTCCTATGCACACTAAAAGTAAGAGTTTTATTTCATATAGTTTTGAAAATTGTTTTAAAAATAATTTATTTTTTAATTTCTTAATTTTTCATGCAAGCCACCTGGGTCACACATTGATAAATAGTTGGTTTTTACAAAAAGTTAAAAAAAAGTAATTTTGATTTACTTTTAAAATTGCATGCATGTGTGTATATATATATATTAAAAAATCAAGTATAACAAAGTTTAAATATATATTAGTTCATGCATATCTTTAATTGGGTTCCTAGAAGGGTTGGTAGCTTTATTTTTGCTAAAATTTTGTAACTAAGGAGGTCCCAAGTTTAAAAACTCCTAAATTTAATATTATTTAACTTGGTTAATTTAATTTTTCAAATTTAATTATTTTTAAAATCCATTTTTTATTTGTGTGCCAACTTTTCATGCATCTAAAACCCTAGTTGACCTATCAAACTTGTTTTAACTTTCAACCTAGTGAATGTTTTGACAAACCTAGTCATGTAATCAGTCAACTTCTAGGTTTTGGCATATTTCAGATGTATTGGAGTGGTCAAAATTTTATTTTTAAGCCTCTTGTTAAATTTTTTATACCTTTTTTAATAATAGTGTTTAAGTGGTCATTTTGAGTGTGAATCTTTTGACATCTATATTTGTGCAAATTTAATTCATTTTTTTATATTATTTGGCATATAAATTGTGTAATTAAGTATAGTTGTATGTGTAATTCAATTTATTTTTAAAATAATTTAAAAAATCATTTAAAATAATTTCTTTTTAAGTATTTATTTACTATCTTGTTTAAAGGGAAGTTATGGATTCACCTCATTTTTCCTTAGATAAATATCAAATGCTTAATGGAAATAAATATAATATATGAAAAATTCATGTTAATGTCAAATTTATGGCCCAAAAAATATAGAATATTATCGTTGAGACTAAAAAATCTCCTTCTGGATGACATGTAACCCCTGATCTTACCAATGCATTTCAATAGAAATCATAGGAAGCTATGTCCATTATCTTGTTGAGTGTTAAGGATTAATTCATTCTCCACATTGGTAATCAAGAGTATCCTAGAGATGCTTTAAAACTCCTTAATTCTATGCATGAAGGCACTCACTTTTTAAAGATTATTAAATTAATCCTTAAATTACTAACTACACCTATGAAAGGTGATGAAAAAGTTATTAATTTTCTTGCTAAAATTAAAAATATTAAAGCTCAGTTAGATATATGTAATTGTAATTTAATTCAAGATCAATTTATTTATTTTATCATTCAACTAAATATTCATGAAAAGTTTAAAAAATTCATTTTAATTTTGAATTCTAAGTATCAAACTGAGTAAGATATCCCTGACCTTACCACCTTGTCTACTTTCCTAATTCAAGAAGAAAAAGTGATGGCCAATTTTTATTTTAAAGAAAATGCCACTCGATAACTTATCACTCTTAGTAATATTTTTGATAACACTAAAAACTAGAAATCTAACCTTGATTTTGCTAAAAGCAATGGGAATAAGAAATCTAGTAATAAGAATCATACACCTATGTTTAATAGAAATTGTAATTTGTGTGGTAAATTTGATCATAGAAAGGAACCTATTATAAAAACAAGGATAAAAATAATAATAAAACTTCTAAAAATAATAAAAGGAAGAGTTCTAATAAAAACAAGTAGAAGAATCAAAACCCTAATCAGAATAACAATCAAGATTCAATTGTTATTGTTTTATATATTACTTTATATGTTTCAAATAAAAATGAATAGATTTTAGATAGTGGTTCATCACATCATATGACATGCTTATTTGATATTTTATGTTATTCTAGAGATATCTCTAAAATAATTTACTTATGAGATAATTCTTTTTTAGAAGTAACTAAATAGAAAAAAGCAAAATTTTCAAATGTTTTTGTTAATTAAGTTTTTTATGTACCTAAGCTTAAAAATAATTTTCTATCTTGTTCTCAACTTATAAATGATAATTTAATTATAAAATTAATTAAAGATAGTTGGTCCATTATAAATCATTTTAGTTTCTTGATTATTAAAGGTGTTCAAAAGAATGGTTTATATATCTTTTCTCCTTATGCATGTTTTCTTCATCACATAATAATAATGAATCTCAATTATGACATGAAAGATTAGGATATTTTAATTTTATAAGTTTAAATGATATGTATAAAAATAATCTTTTTGGACTTCCTTCTATCCCTTCTCATCATGAAACTTGTGAGGGTTTCTTATGTGGTAAGCAACATACTAACCCCTTCCACAAGAATCATGATTAGAATTCCTCACATCCTTTAGAATTGATTCATAGTTATGTTATAGGACCTATTTAAGTTTTATCTCTTAATGTTTCTTTGTATTCTATTGCTTTTATTGATGATTACACTAGAATGATCTGGGCTTTTTTATTTAAAAAAATCTGATGTGTTGTCTAAATTTAAGGAATTTAAAGCTAGTGTTGAAAATGCATCTAATTTTTATAGTAAGAGATTAATAATTAATAATGGTGGTGAATATGTTAATAAATAATTTGATTATTTTTGAATTAGTTGTGGTATTCAAAGGGAACTAACAACTCCCTATTCCCCTCAGCAAAATGGTATTGCTAAAAGGAAAAACCACACCATCATAAAAATGACTAGAACAATGTTGTAATCTACACATGTTCCTAATTTCTTATGGGCCAAAGCCATGAACACTACTATTCATATTTTGAATAGAGTCCCTACCAAATCCTTGAATATTTCTACCCCTTTAGAAATGTTGACTAAAATTAAACTTAGTGTGGCTCATCTTAGGATTTTTGGCAGTCTTACTTCTATCTTTGTCCCTAAAGTTAAGAGGAAGAAGCTCAACCCCACTTCATATTCTTGAATTTTTGTAAGATATATAGGTAATAAAAAAGGTTTAAGAGTGTATGATCCCTCTAAGCATCAGATTATTGAGAATAGGAATGTTCTTATTCTTGAAAAATCTTTTTGTGAGCCCTTTGTAGATCTTCCTCAGTGTTCATCTATTGATGAACCTAAATCTCATGTTTTTCCTTGTGATGAAACATATGCCCTTGAGGAAGTTGATCTAGTTATGAATAACTTAGATTCTAAAGAAATCTTTGAGTTTCATGTTTAATCTAAAATATATAAATGGGCATAATATTTAATTCAATTTTTTAATGTTGATAATCTTAATAAATTAACTAGAAGTCAAAATTCTTATCATGCATTAATGACTATGTATGAATGTGAACCTAAATCATTTAAAGAATACCCTCAAGATGATAGATGGAATATTACTATGCAAGCTAAATATAATGCCTTAATTAAAAATCAAACTTGGGATCTTATCGCTCCTCCACCTAAAAGGGATATTATTAGTTGTTGGTGTCTTTATAAAATCAAATATAATTCAATTGGTAAAATTAACAAATTTAAATTTAGATTAGTTTCTCGTGGGTTTAATCAAAAACCTATGATTGACTATGTTGAAACCTTTGCTCCTGTAGCAAAAATGAGTACTGGGTAAGTGCACAAAGTAGGGGGATAAAAAGTGGCCTACCCATGGACATGATTTTTCTAAAATTTCAGAAATCTAAACTTCTATAGATAATTTGAGATATCTACACTCTAAATCTGAAGATGGTAAAACAATGTGAAATGTAGAATTTCAAGTCTAGTTTTCAAAACACTAATTTTTAAAAAAAATGGTTAAGTATAATAGGTCAAACATCTAAAATTTTAATAGGAACTCCTTTTTTTCAAAAAAAATAGGAGATAGATGACCATGATGTGCACCATTTTTTCATCAATGTTTAATATTATGTAAAACCCTTTTGGGAAATTTTAGATAAGCTATTCTATTAAGTCACCTATATTTTTTTATATTTTTTAAATGAATACTTTTTTTAATTAATTTTACAAGTAAATAAATCCTAAAAATTGATAAACAAATGGATATCCATTCGTGCGAGAAGCCTAACTACCTCAAAAAAAATGAGAATCAATTTTTTTTTGAATATGTGTAGAATTAGGCCTACTTGGCCACCATATAATTTGTTTTTCACTTAGATCAATAAAAGACAAATTACATGAACATGTATAGGCATGCATATTTTCATCATGTAGTGGCCTAAAAAAGGCGTAAATAGAAATCAACATAGTTGAAGCATTAAATTAATCCAAAATTTATAAAAATAATATTTTTGGAAATAAGAGAGCATGCTCGTCATGAAGGTATCAAGTTTTTAAATTTTCACATTAAAATTATTAGTGTATTTGGAAATCAAAGTTGAAATTTGTTGTTTATTTTCATACCTTTCAAAATTTGGGTATACATTGATAGTCTAAGTTTTTGGCTCAAGAATCCAAGCCATTCTTGAGCCAAAAGGTGCAGGAATTAAATTCAAATTTAAATACCATGATTGCATGAATAAAATTATCATGTTAATAACATGATTGCATTATTAAAAATATCATGGTATTTAATAACATGATCTCATTAATAACATGATCACATTACACATTCTCAACACCCTAAAACCCAAATAGGAGCCATTAAGCTTAGTAGTCTTATGATCAAATATTGGTTGATTAAGATTATTTTTTGGGACCAATGTTCTTGTCAATAATTCATGGCATTGAATGATAATATGAGATATATTAGCCTATGAATCAATTTATTGTTCCTTTGATTCCAATATGGTGTGTAATCAAGCCAATAGATCCCAAATTGACATTAAATGGACATATTTACTTGGATGGAGCTTGGTTGGCCCCAATTACATATCAAACTAAACTAAATACTTGGTTTTTTTATAATATGGTGTATGATTAAAGACCCAATTGACATCATATCAACATAATTCCTTTCTCAGGGCTCATTTAACCTTGATTATGTATTATATTGAATTAAATATTTAATTAGTTTAATATGGTGTGTTATCAAAGCCCTAATTGACATTATATTGAAGGAATTACTTGCATGGGGAAAAATTAATCTTAATTATAGATTATACTAAAGAAAATACTCGATTGGTTAAATATATGTGCAATTAGGGAAAAATATTCACAATGGACATTATATGGACACAATTCATTACATGGGGTGAAAAATGCCTCGATTGATATTTTAGGTGGAAGTAGTTAATTACATAGGACTTGGTTGTCCTCAATTGTGTATAGTATTGAAAAAAATATCAATTGATTTAACATGGTGTAATTAGAGCCCCAAATGACATTAGATCTATGTAATTCCTTTCTTGGGGATTGTGTGGCCCCAATTACATATAATATTGAACCTAAATACTCAATTGGTTCAATATGGTGTGTAATCGGGGCTAATGGAACCCAAATGGAACATTATATGGACAAAATTACTTTTATTGGGATCAATTAGCCCCAATTATGTATAAAGTAAAACTAAATACATGATTAGCTAGATATAGTTTACAATCGGGGTCAACAAAGTTGTAATTGACATTAGATGTATTCAATTACTTGCATGAGCTTTGGTTGGCCATAATTGCATATTTAATTGAACTAAATACTTTGTTGATTTAATATGTTTTGTATTTGGGACCAATAGATCCCCCTATTGATAGTATAAGGATGAAATATCTTACACAAGGATTGTTTAGACTAAATTTCATATATCATATTTAACTAAATATTATTTAAATTAAATTTGGTGCACAATTATAATCCAAATTGTTATTAGATGGATGTCATTATTTATAGAGGGTTTAATTGGTCTTGATTTCAAATTAGATTCATTAAAACACTCAATTATTTGAATAAGGTGTGCAATTAGGGCCCTAATTAAAATTATGTTAACACAATTCTTTAGACAAGCCTCGATTGGCCTGAATTATGTATCATCTATAACTGAGTACTCAATTGGTTCAATATGGTATGCAATCAGGGCCAAGTAAGCCCCAATTTACATTATATATGAATGTAATTCTTTGCACATGGATTCTTTGAACTAAACTTCATATCAGATTGAAAAAAATACTTATTTTTTTAATATGGTGAGCACTTGGATCCCCAATTGATATCATATGTATGAAATTCTTTACATTGAGGCTCAGTAGGCCCCTAGGATCAATTTATCCATAATTAACATCCTTTATATATAGTAATAATTAGGTTCACAGGGATGAACTTGGTTAAAGTTACATTAGTCATTACCATAATTGACTTCATATGCTCAATATGTGATGATGTGGGGGATAATTAATCCTAAATTCACATTATTTACTCATAGATCTACATTCAAGAAGCTCAAATTTTCCCCAATCACCATCATAATTGTATCTTATATACCCTAAAAACTATACCCTAAGCCCTAATCCCTAAATTTCGTAATCCCTAAATTCTAAACCATAAATATAAAATATTTAAACCTTGAACCAATCATTTTAGCCCAAATTAAAATAATTTAGACTAAGAATTAAGTTCATAGTGCTCATTTTGGCCTAAATCACATGAATTATTGCCCCATTTGACTAATTTACTCAATCTACATGATGACATCCATGGTATAATGACCACCCAAAAACACATTCTATAGTCGTAAATAGGTCCAAGTGATTCAAATTTTCCTCAATTATCTTTGTGATTGACCCTATGTACCCTAAACCATGTATATACATTAAAACCTAGAAGCCATAAGCCATAAACCCTAAACACTATACTTAAATTATAAACCATAAAATTCCTCTATTTACTAACTTCAAATTAGTCCTAGTTAATATCCTTTGTAGTAAGAATCAAGTTTGAACACATGGCATATCTATAGATTAGACATTAATATAAAGGTCCTTAAACCTAAATCCTATGCCCTAATCCCTAATCCGTAAAACATAAATGGCAATCCCTATGCCCTAATTCACACTACATGCCACAAATATACATTCCTTATGATATAATTGATTTTATCATAAAATGTCATAAAATGCACTTTTTAAACCTATGGCTAAAGCCTTTGGAGTATTGATCTAGTCGTGAATCTAAAGTAAATTAGGTCTATTTCAAGCCCCTTAAACCTAATTAACCAAATAGGAGGATCTAATTGATTATTTCATTTGAGGAAGCATTTGAGGCTAATTTGAACCCCTTTAATAGTAAGATATTATTTGGGACAAAACTAAAAGATTGATCTTCTATCATGAATTGATACAATTAGTTAATTTGTGCAATTACTTGCATGATCTAGGTAAAATTGAGCCCTTAAACCAAATTTATGGCTCAATTAATTGTATAACATGTATGAAACATGTAAATGGCATAATTAAACCTACTTTTTTCACAAATACAAACATGAAGGTAATCAAGTCATAAATAGGTGTCATAAGCAGCTCAAATGTTATTTAATTACCTTAGTGATTAGACCCTATATCTGATATCTTAAACCCTAAGTTACCCTATACCATTTACATTAAAGCCTAAGACATAATCCCTAAACCCCAAAACCTTTAATTTATAGACCTTAAACCTTAAAACAATAAATTAATCCCCAATTAACATCCTTTATATATAAATAGTAATAATTGAGTTCACAGGGATGAACTTGGTTAAAATTGTATCACTCATTACCATAATTGACTTCGTAGGCTCAATCTATAATGATTTGGGGTATAATTAATCATAAATTCACATTCTTTACTCATGTATCAAGGCTCCCAAATTTCCCTAATTTCCTATATGATTTTATAAATATACCCTAACAACTATACTCTAAGCCCTAATCCTTAAATTTCCTAATCTTGAAACTCTAAAACACAAATATAAACTCTTTAAACCTTGAACCAATTATTTTATCCCAAATTAACATCTTTTCTAGACTAAGAATTAAGTTTATATGGTTTATTTTGGCCTAAATCACATTAATAATTACCCCATTTGACTAATTCACTCAATATACATGATGACATCTAGGGTATAATGACAACCCAAAAACACATTTTATAGTCACAAATGGGTTGATTTGATTCAAATTATCTTCAATTATCTTTGAGATTGACCCTACGTACCCTAAACCATTTATATATATTAAAACCTAGAAGCCATAAACCCTAAAACCTAAACACTATACCCTAACTTGTAAACCATAAGTTTTACCTATTTACCAATCAATTTAATCCCAATTAACATCTTTTATAGTAAGAATTAGGTTCACATGGCATACAATGATTAGAAAAATTAATATATAGATTTTTTAAACCTAAAACCCTTTCCCTAATCCCTAAGACATAAATTATAATCGCTATGCCCTAATGCCCACTAGATACTGCAAACATACATGCCTTACAATATAACTAATTTTATCACGAGATGTCATAAAATGCACTTTTTAAACCTATGGCTAAAACTCTTGGAGTACCAATCTAGCTATGAATCTAAAGTAAATTGGGGATATTTCAATCCCATTCAACCTAATTTCATGAATATAAAATGTTATTTAGGGGTTGATCAGTACCCATTTTCCCCAATCTCTATCATGATTGTACCTTATATACCCTACAACCTATACCCCAAGCCCTAATGCTTAAAGTTCCTAATACCTAAACTCTAAAGAATAAATATAAACTCTTTAAATCTTGAACCAATCATTTTAGACAAAATTAACATCATTTAGACTAAGAATTATCTTTGTGATTGACCCTATGTACCATAAACCTAAGCCATAAAGACTATACCCTAAATTATAAATGAAAAACTTTCCCTATTTACCAATCAATTTAGTCCCAATTAACATCCTATATAGTAAAAATTAGGTTTGCACATGGCATATAGCGATTATACCTTATATACACCCTTAAAACCAAACCCTACATGACCTAATCCCTAAACCCTAAAACATAAATTATAATCCCTAATCCCTAAAACATAAATTGTAATGCCTAATCCCTAATCCATAAACCCTATGTACTAATGCCTTAATCCCTAATCCATAATCCCTTATCTATATTAAGTATAACACGATCACATTATTCTTAACATAGGTAAAACTTGGTTCTTATTGCCAATTACCAACCCCAAAACTTATACTAACAATAACATGATCATGTTATTACATATTGTGATCATGTTATTGTCAATATAAGCTTCTTAGTGGGTTGGATGGGCCAAAACCTTATACAACACATAACATGATCACATTGTGTAATAACATGATCACGTTACATAATGCGATCATGCTATTATTATTTTAGATTAATAACACCTATCAATGAATTTTTTTAACCCAATTTGATACTTCTATCCCTAAAAACATTCTCTGTGTACTTTTATGAGATCTGCATACCTATGTACTTGACCCCACCTTTGAATATTTGTCAATTATCCCTTATGATGGGTGTCAGATCATGTTTGAAGATGAAGAGGAAGTTGTTTAATAATAAGACACCAAAATAATTAGAATATTTGAGAGAGAAACACAAGCTATAAAAGTGAAAACTTTATGGTAGACAAGGCACAAACCCTAATCCTGATGAACCAAATGCCATAGATAATGAACCAATTGATTATACTAAATTAAAAAATGATGAAATTGACTATAATCAATTGAATAATGTTGAAATTGACCATAATGAAATTAACCATAATTAAATGAATAATAATGAAATTGAAAATAATAAATTAGTAATTGGTGGAAGTTCACATTCAAAGTTCCAAGTTTTTGATTTAGTTGATGATGATTCTATGTATAATGCTTTACCCCCCATGAATGAAGAAAATTTTATGGAAATAAATAATGATTAAGTTAACCATCAAGAAATTTTTATGGAAACATATAATGAATAAAATGTCATCCCACCTCTAAACAATGAAAGTAATAATAGTTTGAAACACCCTCTCAATAAATTCCATGATTACCAACACCTCTAAGAATTATACATAGAAAATACAAGTACTTAATTGAAGTCAATGAAAATATTTTAAAGCCAATGCATAACAAAATGTCTAATTACCATTGAAGAAGACTGACTCAACAAATTTGAGATACTTTCTTTCATAATTTGGAGTATGATAGTCAAAGATGTCAATTATTTATTTCATTGATAAAATTGATTAAAATGAGACCTATAATGTACACATTAGGAATAAACATCTAACATGGATGATGAAAATGATGAATTTTTTGAAAATATACATGATGCATATCATACTATAGGCCCAAAATCATGCACCAAAGTTTGTAATGCTACCTGACATATACTTACAAATTGTGTAATAAGTGATAAAATAGGGGGAAATGAATGGTTTAAAAAATAAGCTAAACACTTAATATAAACAAAAAAATAATAATGAAAGTAATTGAAAGATGTGAAAGACTTAATTAACCTAATACCAATGAGTTCAGGACATTATCTGGTAGATTTCCATGAAAGGACAAGGATATAATCGATACTCTCAAAGAGTTACTTGCTCAATTTTGGAAAGACAAAACAAGAGTTTTACCCAATACAAGAGATGTTGTAAAAAGAAGAGTTGTTTCTTGTAACCATGAACCACATACAAAAAAATTATTATATATGAATCAAACACAATTATACTCTAAATTTTTGGAAAAGCATCCACAAATTTCTATTTTTCAAAGATATTTTGAGATGGCAAAACCTTTTTATGTTAAAATAAATCATGCACACACCACTTGTTATTATAGGCAACATGTTGAATTTTTAATGCACTATGATGTTTTTTGACATATTCATTGTACTTTTCATACCAACATATTTTAGGAGTGTGGCATTAAATTTCCACCAAACTTAGCCATAGAATTTTTTCCAAATATCTTCTACAAAAGAGTAGATGGGAAATTATTTTACAACAAATCATGTTTAAATGGAAATTGTAGCATTTGTGGTGGATTGCCAAGTTTAAAAAAATATATCCATGAGGAGATTAAAAGTGCAATTGGATAGGAATTATTTGGTTTAAGTAAATATAAATCAATGAATTATCAATCAAAATATGGAAAATAATCTAAAAGGTGTGAACTTGTTACAAAAAAGATACTTGTTTCTAAATTTTTGGTCAAATTTAAGAAGAAGATTGTTTATGAGTATGCAAGGCACACACATAGGGATAAATGGTTGGATGAATATTTCAAGATATGCAAGGATACATTCTCACTTGGTTCCATTGTTTTAGTAGTTGATTTTATTGATAATTACACATTCAAACAATAAATGGAAGTTCAATCATAGTATTACAACTCATCATAAGTTGCCATATTCATGCATATAGCATTCATGCATGTACTTGATAGTATAGAGAAATAATGAAAAATATTAAGGGAGTACCATTTCTATATCAGTGATGATATATCACATTGTTCAAAATATGTGAAAGGTTCTTTTTAGAACTTCTATGAATAGTTGAGTCAGAGGAACATTAATTTCAATCAACATTACATTTCATTAGATAATTGCACATCACAATTTAAAAATGCATAGATGTTTTATTGGTTGAACATGATGCGTGTTACCACTAGTGTAGAACACATTTGGAATTTAATTGAGGTTGGCCATGGAAAATGGGAGGATGATGGTGTTGAGGCATGTGTAAAAAAATCTTTTGCAAGGGAGGAGTTGAAATTTGAAGAGGGTGTTCATTTGATAGATGCAAAAATTATGGTTGAATTTTGTAATGAGAAAATGTGTGATGGTACTCAACCAAATTATACTATTAGTAGACATTTTTGGTTAGTGGAGGAAGAACACTTGGAAAAGTATGAGGATTGTATGACTCTAACGGGTTCAAGTGATGTCCACTCATTTTGTAGCGCAAATGCAAGTTCTTGGACTATTCATATGAGATACTTGGCATGTTTCTATTCTACATGCATAGACTCTATTTAGAATGAGTGTGATTCGTAAGAGTGGGTAGATGATTGGAGTTAAAAACCTTTAATTCTAATCAACACATATTAGATTCTAAAATCATTGTAACTTATAAATATGACATCATTAGATGACTTTGACCATGTATCTAATCTAGTATAGCTAGGTAGAATATTTTTCATTATGAATAATTTATTCTCATTAAATATATCTTCATATTGTCATTAAAAATGATTTTTTGTGATATAATGCATATTTTTGTAGTTATTACAAATGAACATAATGAAAAAGACATTAATTACTACTTATGGCGATGTGTAAAGAGAAAGAAAAAATTAACTTCCTCGGTTATAGATGGAGAAAGCATCAACTATCCCACTGGGTTAGTGGTAGTCATAGGAACTTGGTTTTGATGATATCCCATCAAAAATTTAGATCAATGGTTGTTTGAAGAGTTTGAAATGCATAGGAATATACTGCACTATTCAAATTTTATTCTTGTAATGAATATTCAAATACAAAAATATCATGAGAGGCCATTAAATAGGAAATTATGGAAAGTTTGGGAGTTAGAACATGAAGTTATTCTTGATTCTATCAAGGTTAGAGCATATATCAGTGGTTCATTAGATTGAAATATGGAGGTATGTTGACTTTTTAAATGTAGATGTAATCAGTTTTTCCAAATATTTTTTATTTTCTAAGTAGTACATATATAAATTTTATTTTTAATTACTTACTAACAATTTTTTGTAGGTTAGTGGTGCCAGATAAGCTTTTGCCTTCATGTGGTTGGCACTTTTAGTAAGGAAATCTATATTCTTAAAGCTAAGAGAAGCTTAGTTTTATGGGTATTTGAACTTAGGCTAAAAATGCATTTTTATTGTATTGGGAAGGGTGTTATTGAGGTTGGATTGGGTGGTGGATTTATCTATTAGGCTTGATGGGAGGCCAAGAACATAGTCCTAGACATTATCCACCACCTTAAAAGTGTTGGCAATGTGATTTTTCACTCAGGAAGCATCTGAATCAAAGTTATGAAACCACAACTTGAACTTTGACAATATTTGTTTTCAATGTTTCCATTCTTTGGAATAATAGTGAAAATACACTTCCAAGTGGATTCAAACATTGTGGTAGAGTGATAACATGTAATTTTCCTATCTATATGTGATAAAAGTGAAAAATTCATAGGTGGAGGTCCCAGAGGTAGAAATGCTAGTTGGAGCTCAAGAAGTTACTTGTTCATTGACAAAAACTTGAATTTTTAGACCTGTGACTGTAATTTATCTAACAAATTGATATCAAAGTTTCCACCTAAGTGATCTAGGATGTAATTAGAGGGATTAAATAGGTATGTAAATTATCTGATTAGTTTTTAAAATGACTTATGGTTTTCATTTTATGTGTGTTTAAACTTAGGCAAAAAATGCATTTTTCTTGTATTGGGAAGGGTGTTATTGAGGCCAGAATGGGTGGTGGCTATATCAATTGAGCCTAATGAGAGGATGAAAGCCTAGTCCTAAATGTTATACACCTGATCATATGTGTTTTAGTGTCAATTTTCACTCAAGAAGCATCATAATTAGAGTTCTGCAACCACAACTTCAACTTTGACAACATTTGTTGTCAGTGTTTCCACTCTCTGGAATGGTAGTGAAAATGCACTTCTATGTGGATTCAAATGTCATGGTAGTGTGATAACATGTAATTTACCTATTTGGATCTAATAAAATTGATAGATTCATAGGTGGTGGTCCTAAAGGTAGAAATTCCAGTTGGAGCTCAAGAAGTTGCTTGTTCACTAACAAAAACTTGCATTTTTGGACCCATCACTATAGCTTGTCTAATGGATTGATGTCAAAGTATCCACATAAGTGTTTTAGGGTGTGATTAGAGGGAATAAATAGGTATGGGAGGGATCTAATGGTTCATGTTAATGAATTACAATTTTAATTTTATGTATGTTTAAACTTAGGCTAAAAAATTGCATTTTTTGTATTGGGAAGGGTGTTTTTGAAGCTAAAATGGGTGGTGGGTTTGTCGATCAGGCCTGATAAGAGGCCAAGAACCTAGTCCTAGACATTATTTTCTACATTGGACATTTTTTTTGTGTCATTTTTCACTTAGGAAGCATCAAAATTAGAGTTCTGTAATCACAACTTTAATTTTGACATTTGTTGTCAGTGTTTCTGCTCTCCAAAACGGTAGTAAAAATACACTTGTGGATCGATTTGAGCATCATGAAAGTGTGATAGCATGTAATTTGCCTATATAAACATGATAAAATTGATATATTTGAAGGTGGATGTCCTGGAGGTAGAAATTCCACTTAGAGCTCAAGAAATTGCTTGTTTATTGACAAAAACTTACATTTTTGGACCCATCACTTCAACTTGTCTAATGGATTGATATCAAATCTTCCACCTAAGTGCTTTGGGGTGTGAATAAAGGTATTAAATAGGTAAGGGAAGTACCTAATGGTTCACAATAATAACTTAATTTTTTAGTGCATGTTTGAACTTAGGCTAAAAAATTACATTTTTATTGTATTGGGAAGGGTGTTCTTGAGGCCAAAATGGGTGGTGGGTTTGTCGATCAGTCCTAATGGGAGGCCAAGAACCTGGTCCTAGATGTTATCCTCACCATTGGAATTTTTTAGTGTCATTTTTTACTTAGGAAGCATTGTATTAGAGTTTTTCAAATACAACTTGAACTTTGATAACTTTGACAATTTTGACAACTTTGACAACTTAAACTAGAGACCTAAAAACTTAATGAGTAATTGACCTATTGAAAAATTTAAAAAATTTGATAAATTTGAAAATTTTGAAAACTTTGAAATCTTTGGAAACTTTGAAAATTTTGATAACTTTGATAATTTTGACAACTTTGACCTATTGACCTATTAGGTGGTATTGATTAATTGACCTATTAAAAACTTTGATAAATTTGATAATTTTGACAACTTTGACAATTTTGACAACTTTGATAACTTTGACCTATTGACCTATTAGGTGGTAATGGAATTATTGACCTATTAGGTGGTATTGAGTAATTAACCTATTAAACTATTTACAACTTTAAAAACTTTGATAACTTCGATAACTTTGACAATTTTGATAATTTTGACAACTTTGATAACTTTGACCTATTGACCTATTATGTGGTATTGCTTATTTGACCTATTATGTGGTATTGCTTATTTGACCTATTGACCTATTGAACTATTGACCTACTGACAACTTTGACAACTATGACAACTTTGATAACTTTGATAACATTTGCAATTTTGACAACTTTGACAAATTTGGCCTATTGACCTATTGACCTATTAGGTGGTAATTGAACTATTGACCTATTAGGTGGTATTGATTAATTGATTTATTGACCTAGAAAGTGACTTGGTGTGGATTATCTATTTAGTGAATATGATTTCATTAGTTTAATTTTATCCTTGAAGGTCCTTGAGGCCATGAATATGTTGTCATTTATGTAAGATTGTAGGTGGATGAATGACTGTAGGTGGTAACCAAGAAGTGACTATAGGTCAAAATCAAGGAAGGGATATTGGAGTGATTCCACCAAGTTGGTAAGTTGTGAGTCATCATGATATTTTTTTGAACATGTTGAACCTATACATACCTATAGAGAAATGAGTAAGACATATACAATATACCATGTTTTGCCTATGACAGTCCAATATGAAAGTAAATGGTTGTTTCTCAAGAATAAAGTATGACTTTTGTGTAGATAATGATATAGAGATTGAGAATGATCATTGAGGTGGAAGGTTAATTATTTTTTTATAAAAAAAATAATGGTAAATAATCAACATACAGTCCTATAGAATAAAGAAACCCTATATATACCCTATTTTGGGTTAACAATCACATTACAAAGGGAAGTAAGAGTTGTTTATTAATATTGTCAAGTATGCCATTGAATATATGGACTTGGAATATGTTCCCATCAACAAAGGAGGTTTTAAAACTCTTATATTATGCATGAGAGATTTAAAATTGAAATAATACTCCATATTGTTGTCACAGGGCTGTAGGGTGCTTTGTTGTGTAGTGTGCCTTATTGTGCCTTGTTGTGCCCTATATGTGGAATTGAATGTTGAAGTGTGTTTGAGAACTTGTAATAGGTTAAGGTAGGTATTATATGACCATGTAAGAACATATATGGTATAATACTAACTCCTTAGGACCTATATCAAGTTTTGGTACTTGAAACCTAAGAGAATTGCATAGTGAGAAGACAGTGAAAGAGTGAGAGGACATTTGTGAATGGAATGTATGAAATGAGTTAGAGAATGAGTGTGAGAGGTTTTTAAGGGGTATAATGACACCAAGAAGTGTATTCAAAATGTAAAATAAGTAGGTACAAAGAGAATAAGGCCATTAAGCCTAAGTGATAAGAGTGTCATTAGGCATTTCCACTACACAATGAAATAAAATCTTTAATTTAAGAAAATATGGGAGATCCAAGATTTATACAATTGAAAAGAATAATTTTTTAATCCTCATTTGTGTGTACAACATTAAATATAAGATCTAATAGATAAATATTTAGAAGATCAAAACAACATTGTAAACTAACACACAATGAAATAAAAATTGAATACAAATTAGATAGATTGCCATGATAGACATATAATATAGACACATGTGTCTAATGTCAATAATACATAGATTAACATGATAGGCATACAAAAACTTACATCTACCAACATAGTAGCTAATGTTGGTTGAATTCCATATGCACATATACAATTCCAAAAATGCATCAATTTCCATATATGCATATAAAAAAGTACATCTCATGTGTAAGACATCCTATTCATAAAATAGCTTCCCTCTCTTTACCTTCCTCAAATAATACTATCTTTGGGATGCCCTACTAGTAGATGGAAACCCCTCTAATACCTTGGATTACTCTAAGGTTTGACTGTGGGTCCTACGTTCATAGATAGCTTGCTACTGAGCCTATTTAAATACAAAAAATATTATGAAATTAACATAAGATACATTCAAATAATTATTAATAAATTAATTTTAAACTACAATAAAAAATCATTTAAATATGCACTTACTAAAAGCTCACAATCTTGCTTAATTTGTTTCACTCTCAAATAAGTTAATTATAGGCTCAATTATCTGAATAGGAATCTCAAATATAGGAGGAACATGAGAAGTTGCCCCAATCACCATATGACTGGGATTATTAGGTATCATAATATAACCTTGCATACACAATACATTTACATAGGTTATATTTTCCCAAGTAAATGTACTAAAATTATTAAAACAAGTATATTTTTACAATTCAAAATTACAAGAACTAATATATAGCTATGTCAATGCCTGTGTAGATGACATTAAAGCAATAATGCCTATGTTTATCTCAGCTCGTAGAGACGAAGTAGCATCTACTCTAGCCATCAACTATTCATATAAACAAGGTCTCACTTAGTTTTATATAAAGTATCAAATCTTATATAAGGAAACCAAAATGATCAATAATAGCACTTTTATATAAAATATCTATCTATATAAGTACATGAATTCAATGACACATTATAGGAAAGAAGAAGACAAGAATGCATGTGAAAATACACTTAGATATGAATTGATAAGCCATCTATTGAAGTGTTAGAGTAGCAACCTTATACTAAAACCAAAATTAGAGGATTAGTGAAAGGGAACATATAATTTATACTAGTTTCTTTTTTTTCATTAATAAATATAAATATACTTGGGTCAAGATATTCAATTTATACTTAATTACATGTTGGAATATATTGGTTGTTGATACAACTTATCTAAAAATAGGGGTTTGACTTAGGTAGGACCCTCGTAAATACTTTTTTGTATGGTATTATAAGGTCATTGATCTTATTATCACTTTTCAAGGAAGGAGAATAAAAAGTAGGCATGCTTGAAAATCATCTCCCTTTTTTGAGAAATGATTTAGGCAACCAGTGGGTGGGTTTTAACACTCATGCTAAATCTTAGCCTAATCACAAGGATGTATTTGTTGGGCATGACATTGATGATTATATTAGTTCCTCATTATTTTTTGGAGATGCTTGTTTAAGTGGATTGGTGTGGGATATTTATTGCACACTCCTACCCTAATATATAAAATTTATGGTAAGAATGTGAAATAAATATCCCACACCAATCCAGTTAAACAAGAATCTCCAAAATACACACACACACACACACACACACACACACACACACACACACACACACACACACACACACACACACACACACACACACACACACACACATACACACACACACATGGATCTTATACAAATGTTGGGTGCATAAATATAGATGGGAAAGAGAGAAAAGGTATTGTTTATGTTTATCCATATCAAAGATGAGGAAGTATTTACAATACATGTGTTTAGTCATGTCAAGTTTATGTCCTTATGGTTTTAGATGCAATATGCTAATAGGAATTTTAGTTTGTATTGTTAGGAAATTCTTTGGGAAAGAGGTATATGAATGAGACTCCCATTTAATAGGATATTATCACTTCCAAGATAAATTCCACTAGGAAATGGGTGTATATTCATAAGGAATCTTCAAATATTTTAAGGCAAAATGTGATTCATGTTTCCTTCATAAATAATGTCTTATCCCTAGAATCATGTAATATATTTCTTGTAAAATAGTGTATTGACCTTGGGTAACAAAAAGAGAAAATATACCATATGGGTAATGGGTAGAAGATATGAATACAATGTCTACATCCTTGGTCAATGACCCTATAAGAGTATTGTAGGATGTTACTCCCAAGGAAGCATAGTCCAACATAAGACCATTCATGAATTTTATGTTTTTGATTGTGTTATTTTTTTAATAATTATTGAGAATAGAAGTAAATTAGATGCAAAAAGCAAAACATATATGTTTTTTGTGTTATGTCTATTGTTAATGATGCAGATTTCTTCTCTTTTACCTTAAATTCCCTTGCTATTATCACTCATTTTCAAGGGTAACATGTGGATTTATGTAGAATGGCAATGGTGATATAAGTCAAAATGAGAATATGACTATATTGAGCTTAGCAACTTCATTTTCAAGATAGTGTTACCTGGAAGGACCCCTATATAAGTGTTAGATTCATTTTATATATGTATCCTCATGGCATGTGAACTTCCCTTATCTAGTAATGAATGAGATTATTTATGGAATCTTTGTGGGATTTGACAAAAGTAGTTATATAAATATTGTTGAGCCCATTCTGATAGCTTGTAACTATTGTAAAGAATACAGCAAGGATAAAGAGAGAGAACATGAAAATAAAGTACATAAAAATAGAGAAAGATAAATTTAACTTAAACTTACAAGGCAAATATATACTTAGACTAAATATATATAGAGAATAAGGTTAACTCAAAATTTTACCTCTATATAGGTAAATGGTGTCTTCCTAACAAAGGTAGATGCAGTAGTGGATGGCCCAACAGATGGATCTGAATATGTAAACAATGACCATGACAAATCAAATGTTATAAATTCTGGCTATGATGACAAAGTAATCATCACCTCCTGTGACATAAAAAAATGGTCCATGTATAAATTATTTTAAATTTATATGTAAATTAATTATTAGCTAAATTAAATTTACAAATATAACTTAAATTTAACAAGACATTTATAAAAAATATACCTACATCTATGTGGTGACTGATGTTTGCATGCCAAATATAGGTGCTAGAAACTCATCACTCATAAGAATATGATCTAAGCCATCTAAACCACTAACACCATCATCATCATAATGTCCTATGCACATATATCCACATGAACTACAAGGGTGGGGTCGAGGTTGGGTAGGTGGCATATCTATAGCATCACTTTATGAAAACCTACTCGTATGCTAAATGAGTGTATTAGTGAGTGAACTAAGATCATGGAGAGTGTCTATCTCCATGACATACTAAATTACAAAGGGGATCTTAAGTTTAAGAGACTTTTGATATGGATCTACATAGGCCAATTAGATGCATGACATGTACCTGGTCAATCCTACACAGAGCCTTTTCATTGGCCCTAAAACTCACTAAAATCAAAATAATTAAGAATCTCATTGAAGACAAACTCATGATAGAGTTTCTTAAAATTATATAATGGGACCTCATGGTTGTTACATGATGGATAGTCAAAGACCATCCAACATCAATCCCAAAAATTGGTTGTGATTAAGTTATGTACATAGTGATGTATATAAAAATATTTAAAAATTATAGGAAATGGCTCATTGGTGGCTAGGTCAATGAATAGGGTACAAATGGAGGATTTTAAAATTTATTTATTCTTGACCTGAAGGGCTGACAACTTTTTAGCATAATATACCTTATAAGTATCCCTATATGAGGTTTATCTATCAATTTGATTCATTATAGATTCAATTTGACCTAGTAAGGTTTGTAGGGAATCAACTAGCTAGGTGTGGTGGGCATTGGTCAAAGTGGGATCCCTCATTCTATCAATTAACTCTTTAATTTCAATTTTATTTCCCATAATGTTGTCCATCAAAACCTCTTGACTGCCAACAAGGTTTTCTGGAGGGTTATGAGGAGAAGCCACTAGAGGGTTCTATGGAGGGTTGGGAGGGTTAGTAGGATGGGCTATTAGAAAACAAATTACAATTAAAAACTAGAGTTAAACAATGAAAATTATGAAAAATTAGGTTTAAATATGGAATATTTCAATCACTTACCTCTCCTATGTGGTAGCATCATCGATTAATAGGTCTATGGGATGAATCTAGAAATTTCCTAGCACTCTCTAGAGTTTTCTATACAAAACATGATCATGAAAGCTATGGTAGAGTGAGGGAACTCAAATGTAAAATGAGGATTTTGCATTCAAGTTTCCTTTTTTATTTTTTTGACACATAGGTAGTGTTGGGTGAATATTTTGTCGTCAACTAACTGATGACAAAATAGGTATATCAACCACAGCACAGGGAGATTTATGCCATGAAAAGTGTGGGTTTATCAGATCTAGATGAGGTAAATCTCTCCTCTCATCAAGGGGAGGTTCCCTATAAATATTTATATGCTATATGTATATATATAGGTAAGCATAAAATAATACTTGGGGTGGTATAACAACATCCGCCTCTCTTTTTTTAGAGGTGATGTCCAAGGAACAAGAGAGAGAAATCTTGGTCGTTGGTTAACAACATTCCTCTTCTTTCAGGAATGGTATTCAACCAAGAGTATAAAATCCCCTAAAGTGTAACAAAGTTAACAAAGAAACCTACATAAGCACAAAGTCTTTCGTTGTCTCCTTCATCGATTCAGAATACACGTAACCATAGAGTAAAACAAAGCACAAAGTCTTCATCTAAAACTACAAAGGATAAAAGGATCACAAAGGTAAAAGTAGCTCAAAGTCTCTCTTTTATCTTTTAGAAACGTCCTCAGATAATATCAACATACACACTTTGCTTATTAAATCAAACAAATAAGAGATTATTAGGAAAGAGGACATAAGAACTATTTCCTAAATAATGCAAATAACTTTAACACAAAGTCTGAAATAAACCTGCTTCTCATTCATTCAACAAAATATGATTTACAAGTTGAGCACAAAGTCTCAAGAAATGTCTCAATTTCAGTAGAATTTTTGCTCTCAATTATCAGAGATAGATCCATTTACAAAAGAGGTCTCCACTATATATAGGGAGAAAACCTTCAAAATCTAGAAAATATTATAATATAAAAATATCTCAGTCAAAGATGAGTCACCTTTGACTTTTGAAATATTTTTCTAGATTTTTTACATGTAATTACACATTACAAAATTACATGCACTTTTTCATGATGAAAGTGCATGAGAAAAGAAGAAGAGAGAAGGGGAAAATGTTTCAACTCTTGCCACCAGACTTTTTCAGATAAGCATCATACATAGAAATAGATGTCTACATTCCTATACTATCTAGTGCAATGGTGTTCTTGAAAATGACCCTGGCTCTAATTATAGCATCCTTTAATGTTGTGATTGCCTTAGCATGACTAGTTAACCTAGATCTTAGATTATCCAAAGCTAATTGAGTATCTAAAATATTGTCCACAGAAGTTATTGAGAAGGCTTTCTCCTCAAAATCTCTCTGAATCATACCCTTGAATCCTTGGATCATCTCTTCGGCTGAGAGAAATTGATTATCCTTGGTGGTGAGGTCACATGGCAGTTCTTCCAGTCTATTCAACAGGTGTGTATCGCTTTTCTCACTAGCATCTTTAGAAGACTCGAGATCTTTGATGAGCTCCTTGAGTACCTAAATCCTATATATAAGTGATTCCTTGATCTCAACATAGGAATCTTTGCTGGAAATAACACTGATGGATATCAAGGTACTTTTCTTTAGATCCTTCATTTCCCTCCACTTGCTGAGATATTTCTCCACACTATCAATGTCCTAAGAGATAAGAGAGACAAGGTCTTCTAAATCTATTCTCAGCTTCTTTATCTTGTTTATCTTTTCGGCAACCTCTGTAAGTAAGGAAATTCCCTGAGTGTGCATCTTCATAATGTAATCCTCCAATAATTTTCCTTTCATATAGGTTCTCTCTACTTTCTGGATGACAGGGTTGTCAATAGAGAAGGCTTCTAGAGTTGTCGCTTCAAAGGAAAGGGTGAATTTCCTTATTATTGCCATCAACTGCTCTGTCTTGGCCTTATAGTAGTCCTTCATCTCCTTTTCTCTGTTGAACTTCTGGACCATGATGTCCATTATAGACTATAGATCACTTTTCACACCTTTGTGAGTAACTTTTCTAAGTTCAACACGAAAGATGGAATAATTGCTCATGTCAAAACCCTCAAGGGTTGCATCTTGTGGTGGTTTAGCTATTTCTATAAATTTATGCCCCTTTTCCTCAACCAATTTTGAGAGGATCCTTGGTCTCTTAGGGGCCTTAGCTTTCACCTGCACTATCTTGCCAAAATTAAAGTCATCTACAGAGATGGCTAGCTTCTTTATTTTAGGTGTGAAAATTGACATCCAAAGAGGGAGAAAAGAAGTACCTAATGTGGTGATAGTTCTTGCAGCTGGTGTTACCATGGTAATGTATGCACTGCTAGTGGTAACGGTGGTTTTAGTAGGAGTAACAGGAGAAACTATACCAACTATTGATTAATCAAGGGCAGAGCTTTCCTCTAGATTGAAGGAAAGAGATGCTAAACTAGGAATAGAGCTTGAGGAGTGAAGAGTATCTCTAGAAGCATCTTGAGGATCACCAATCATTACTCTGAAAGGGGAGGTAGCTCCAGAAGAGGAAACACTAATAGGAGATAGAGGTGGGGAAGGAGAGACATCTGTAAGTGGTTGTGCCCCTTCCTAAGAAGGTAGAGGGTTAGTCCTCTACTACTCTGAGGGCCTATCATTTGTCCCCATTTGTTGAAATACCTATTCTTGGGAGCTTTTTTCTCCAACTCCCTGAATCGTCAATTCTAGATCCTCAACAACCTTTGATTTCTTAGAAACAAAGATGATTCTAGGCTTGTGAGGCCTAGATAGAGAAGGAACATCACCTTTGTTCTTGGTCCTATTTTCTACTTTCTTCCTTATTTCTACTTGGAACTCGGCCTCTGATCCTATAACAAACTATTTCAATGTGATCCCTTTGGCTACTAACTAATCATTGGTGTTAGCCAATATTAGTTTGAATCTTTTCCTCAAAGAAGTTAATTCTTTCTGAGACCACTGAATTGGAGGAAGAGGGGAGTCAGCAATCTTTTTGGCTAGGTACCTGCTGTTGACAATGTTCTTGTCATCGACCAAATTGGGGGGAATCTCTACAAGCCCCAAATATTCAATCTGCTCCAAGGTCAACCTACTATAGTCCATTTTTTAAATTTCTTCGGCTATTTGCAGGTCTACCCAGATGTCTTTGATCATAGGCTCATGAAATTGAGTCTTTATTCTGATCATGTCTTTGACACTCTTATAGTCAAAGTTGTCCCTTCTTTTGAATTGTTTTATAGTAACCATTTGCATCTCCGTCTCCATGACCTTGGCTTTAGCTACAGTTAGAATCGAGTATCTGCCAATTTTGATTTTAAACTTGAAACCTGGTTTTTTTAGTTCCATCTACCTAGTGTGTACGACAATCATTTGTCTACACAGCTCCATTAGAACTAACTTATTAGAAGGAAATCTGGGGAGCATATAGGGATAGCCTTAGAAAAAGCCAAATCGAAGATAGCAGAAGGAGGGAAATTATAGGAACATACAGCCATAGTCGTTGACGACCGTTCAAGCCTCATCAAATACCCTCTTCTACTTAAGTTGAGGGTTGAAGAGGCATAAAAATATGGCAAAGAAGGCATCATTTACCCTTCTAAAATGGTGGATTGATCCTTGCAGTGTTAGTTGGGGGTAATATGAGTAGACTAGGGTGATCTTTTTGTCCCCTTTAGTTGTCAAACCTGGAAAGGTTTGCATTGAGGTAGCTATGCACACTAAGTACAAAGTCATATAGAACTTTGAAGTAGTTTGTACCTTGGTCAGTTGCTCATGAAGAGCTTTGATAATTTGCTCACCCCAGAAGATGACCTGGTTACCTTGGAGGATGATTTTGATGAAAGGGTACATCCACTCGTGGAACTGTGAGGAAGACGGGAGACCTCACACTCTGCTGAGAAAGGTGATGAAGTCACCAACTTCTTCAATGAAATCGCTCCTTGGAAAGTTTTGCGGCCATTTGGATAAATTGGTTATGGGGGTCTTTCGCCACCTATTATTCATTACTTTCTTTTTCCTCTTAGGGTCCTTATCATACTCCTTCTATGCTTCTATGAAGTCAATCCTCAACACTTCAGTAGCAGAAGGGCACATGAAGACTTTGTTAATGAATTTGGGGTCTAGCTAAATTATTATGTTGTTGCTAGCATCTGATACTAATATCATCTCTTTGTTGTATAACTGGGTGTACTGGTGGATAAATTTTGTATGATGTGTTGCTACTAGAAAAGTGGTAACCTGATGAATGTTGCTCTCGATGATCTTCCTTATTTTAGAGCTCAGATTTGTCACCTTGATTTTGGTCACGAACTCGGCCATATCCATGTGGCCAATTTTTGTATCTCTAATGTCATCAACATTAGAGGTGACCGAAGTGATCAGAAAGATGCCCTGGTACTGGTACTTCATGACTTTTGACTTTTTTGGAGAAGTTTCAGACATCAAAACTAGCCTCAGTTGAGTAGGTGTTGATGAGCAAGAATCTTCAGAGGGTATTGCAGTCATGATCGTGCAATTAGGGAATAGTAGGCAAATTAGAGAATTCACACATTGGGTGATCATGATCAAGGAAGAGCATTTAACAGGGCCGGGTCCAAAAATGAGGAAAAAAGGAGAGGAGGAAAAAAATGAAAAAGAGTGAAAATTTCTCCAGAGTTGGAGAAATTTGGAGGAAAAATGCAAGGGTGGCAAAATTCACCACCCAAGCATATGAAATGAACTGCATGCATAGGCGGTGAATTTCACCGCCCTTGCATGTTAAAGGGAGAAGAATGGCATGAGCAGTGAATTTTGCCGCACGTGCATGTCCAGATGAAAAGGTGTATGGGTGGCAAATTTTGCCATCCATGCACCTTCGGCCTACATCGATGGTGAAATTTACCATCGATGCAAGTCAGGAAGGGAAGGAACTTGTATCAGTGGTAAAATTTGCCACTGATGCAAGTCTAAGAAGCATGGGAGTGTGGGCAGAAAAATTTGCTATCCATGCGAGGTAGCCAAAAAAACATGGGCAGTGAATTTCACTACCCATGCAGGATTAAGCAAGAAAACTATGGGAAAGGGAGGACAACAAAAATCACCACCTTTACATGGGGAGGACACTGGCCAACATGGAAGGGAGAGAAAAGTTTGACGGGGGGAGGAATGAGAGCGGGTCGATTGGCCCTAGGGAAAGAAAACAAAAATAAAAACCCTAACAACTCAAAAGGCAAGCTAAAAGAGGAAAAGAAAATAAAATGAATGCCAAATGCATCACTTACCTGGAAAGCCACGCGCGCAACAAGCTCAAATCCACCAAAATGCACTTTTACCCATTTGTTGGATCATCCAGAGGTAGAGGATAAGAGGAGGGGAGGAGAAATGAATTGAAATGAGGTTAAAATCAGATTAAATGGGGTGAAAATTGACCCTAACAACCCTGCATGTGTAGCAAAAAATGCCGTGCATAAAAATTGAGATAGTGTAGGGGTGGCAAAAATCACCACCCTTGCATTGGGAAAACGGGAAGGAACATGTAAGGGTGGCAAAATTTTCCGCTCCTACATATCAAATGTGAAATTTTGTAGGGGAAATAGATTTTGCCACCTATGCAGGTTCAGATGCAGGGGCAATGAAAATCATCGCTCTTACATTTTGAAGGTAAAAATGCACTGGCGGCAAAATTCGCCGCTCATGCACGAAAACAAAAGAAAAACACTAACACTAAAAAAGGTGGATTTTGGTCCCTTGGTCATATCAAGACCCTAACAACCTTCACATTTTGGGGAAAATGTAATTAAAAAATGTTATGAATTTTAAACAGTGCAGTTGGGCTAAGATGAGAACGAGAAAAACCCATCTCGAAAATAGACTTAGAGAGACAAAAAGGCAAAATGAACAAGTTTTAAGGGGGTTAATTCCAAAAATGAGCTAAGTTGATTTTGGAAACAATAGCTGGCTCCTATTGGGGAACTTCCATTAATCAAATCAATCAATGGGAGTAGAAACCAGTCTCTAAGTGCCTTCATCCAAGCCATTGGGCTACGGAGTCAGGCTAAAAACAAAAGAAAACAGACAAAACATAAAAACTATACATATATACAAACAGATCCATCTAAGCTTCAAGGGTTGAACAACTTCAAATGTTGCCCACTATGGGGTAATGTAAATTATGTTCTATCCTGATATTCCAGCAAGAAGCTGGCCTCACCACAGAGCTGTCGAATAGTGAATGGACCTCTACATAGAGAGTCAAATTTGTCGTACATTCCCTTCGATTCTCACCTCTTGTCCCATAACAAGACTTGATCTCTGACTCAAAATTCATGAACCTTATCTTTTTTATCAAAAAGTTTATTCACTTGATTCTGATGTATTGTAATCCAATCCACCACTATGGTTCGCTGCTCATTTAGTTCGGTTAGACACATGATCCTTTTATCGATCGAACTTTCAAAAGTTGAGTCTTCGATTGCTTTGGCTAATCTGAGCACTGGTAGTTCAAGGGTGATAGGGATCTCCATATTCAAGCCATACAGAAGTTGGAAAGGTGACATACCTATGGCCCTCTTGGGGGTAATCCTATCTACCCATAAAGCATCAAATAATGCTTTGTGCCAAGTCCTCTGATTATCGTCTACCAATTTCTTGATGATAGTGACCAGGTTCTTATTTCTCGATTCTGCTTGGCCATTTCCCTGGGGGAAATAATTTGAAGTGTGGAATAGGGTAATCCCATAGTAAAAATAGAATTGAGTAATTTCATGCGAAGAAAAATAGGCTGCATTATCTGTTATAATTTTCAATGGGACCCCAAATCGGGAGATAATATTTTCCTTGAAAAAATTGCACACCATTTCAGACATAGCATGCTTGGTTGGGATGGCCTCCACCCACTTGGTAAAGTAATCCATTGCCATGAGGACATAATCATGTCTGGCACTCAAAGATGGGTTAACTGTACCAATGAAGTTAATACCTCACTGCTGAAAAGTCTCCTCGATTACTACTAGCTTGAGAGGCAATGTAGCCAGTTTAGGCTTCCCAATGAACTATTGACACAATTCGCACCTTACGCACCCATTTTTAGGCATCTTGGAATAGCATGGGCCAATAGTATCTTGCTTGCAAAATCTTGTGTGCTGTCACCAGTGTAGAAAAATGCCCTCCACAAGCCAAATTGTGAAAAGACTCCAAGAGTTTTCCTTGTTGCACCTTATCAACACAATGAAGAAATGCCCCATCCAGGTTTCTTTTGTACAGACCATTATTACATAGAACATAAATAACAGCTTGTAATTTAACATTCTATTTCTCTTTAAAGGAGAGATGAGTGGGACACTCACCATATGTCAAAAAATGGGCGATGTCAAAATACCACTCATCAATAGTGGCAATAAAGAAAACCATAGGCATGCCTTCGATCTCTATTTCTTCACTTTTTGCTTCATCTAAAATGTTGTTGGTGATCAACTGACAAAGACCCTTTCCCCACACAAGCTTGGTAGGTTTGATGTCTAGATCAAACTCCTGAATCTTAGCGATCCAATTACCCCTCCTCGTACCAAACTCCTGTTGAGTCAAAATGGACTTCACTATTGTATCAAAGAACTTTAGTGTGTGAATTCAAGATATAAAACCTGAAATGCTTGACTGCTTTGACCACCGCGTATGCATGCTTCTCCATGTTAGAATATTTTAGCTCATGAACCTTGAGTGGACAACTCATGAAAGAGATAGGAGATTCTACACCTTATTAGTTCTGTCAAATTAAAATGGCTGAGAGTGTATGTTCAGAAGCATAACTATATATTTTGAAGCTTTTGGTGTAGTCTAGACAAACAAGGACTAGTGCGTGAGCAATTACTTCTTTGATGTCTTTGAATGCTGATTTGCCCTCAATAGTCCATCTGAAGGTAGCATTGCCTTTCATCATATTGATGATGTGGTGGGTCTTCTTAGCAAACTCAGGAATGAATCTCTGAAGAAAATTCACCTTTTTGAAGAAAGAGTGAACCACAATTTTGCTAGTAGGCAGAGTAAGTTCCTGGATGGACTTGACTCTTTCTGATTCAATTTTAATACCTTCTTAGGACAATGTGTCTGAGAAGTTTCCCTTCAGTCATCCCAAAGATAGATTTCTTTGGATTTAAAGAAATACCATTCTGGTGGCAGCATTCCAATATTCTTTGTAAATAATGGACATGGTCATAACGATGTTTTGAAAATACTGTCAAATCATCTAAGTACACCATAATGAACTTGCCCATTTCATCCTTAAATGTGAGATCCATCACTCTTTGAAATGTGGCACCTGCATTTATCAGACCGAAAGGCATTCTTTGATAAGCGAAGGTGCCCCAAGGTGTGGTAAAGGTAGTCTTATGTTGATCTACTTTTCCAATCTCAACTTGATTATAACCTAAGAAATCATCTAGCATTGATAACATCTCTGAACTTGTTACCATTTATAGAACTTGATCCATGATAGGAAGAGGGTAGTTATCTTTTAAAGATAATTGATTCAAGTTCCTGAAATCTACGTAGATTCAAATTTCACCATTTTTCCTTCTGATAGGGACTATGTTGGCAATCCATGTGGAGTGATGGATTGGAAAAATTATCCAGGCATCAAGTATTTTTTGTATCTCAGTTAAAATAGTACCTAAAATTTTTAGGTTATATTGCCTAGACTTTTGTTTGTAAGGCACAAAATTTGCCTTAAAAAGAATGTTGTGGTGAATGTCATCAAGCCTGAGAGATTTTAGGTCATCATAGGAATAAGCTAAGACATCTATATATTGGCAGAGTAGATTAACAAGCCTAAATCTCTCCTCAGGAGTGCAACATTTCTCAATGTTTACCATCTTAGAATCTCTCTTGGTTCCCAGGTTTACCAGATCAAAATCTTGGAAAGAGTTTGAATCTATCCACTGTTGTTTGATAAACCTATCATGGTTATCAAACAATTTCTCTAGGGAAACCAGGCCTTTGGGAATCTTGTTTCCCTTAAGCTGAAAGAAATCTTCGCCTATGTTCACATTCGATTTGGGAGTTGTTTCACATTTTTAGAGCTCACTACCTTCAAAATGCAATTGTTCGAAGCTATCCTTTTGCTCCAAGAAGGCGATGATTTGATCATCATTGTTGAATACTTGCCAATGGTTGGCATTATTAGGTACACTTGGCTAAAAGACCAGTTCAATAGTGTACTTATCTCCTTTAAAATCTAGGTGGGGAACTAAGAGAGTACCAAAAATAGCTAATGCATCTGCCCGATCATTGAATTCTTTTGGAATGGTGGAGATGTTGAAAGCATCAAAAATTTTAAATTGATCCCAGACCAGATTGTGATATTGGTGCAATCTTTCATTCTTGGTCTGATAGAGGTTTCTTACCTGGCAAACTACCAATTCAGCATCCCCTTTAGCATGGAGTAATTTAATGCCCTTTTCTCTAGCAGCTTGTAATCTGAGTAACAAGGATTCATACTCAGTTGTGTTATTGATGTAGTTGAACTGCAACTTGTAGGATAAAAGAACAATATCTCCTTGAGAAGATACTAACACAACCCCGACACTCAAACTAGTAGAAAAGCAGCTACCATCAAATTCTAAGGTCCATATCTCATTAGACACCACTTTTTCTTTGAAAACTTCTTCATTTGGGGGAAGAGGTTCTTCGATGTGTTCATTTTGCTTTGTTGATTCTCCCATTGTGTCAGCTAAACACATTTCCAAGTTACCATCTATAGGAGTTTCATCAGATGCCTCACAGATCTCATTTGTAGATAGGAAGTAGTTGCCCATGCCAGAAGACTTAAACAAAATTTGAGCTTCTGGTGCTGATGATCGGGTGACTACATATCGTGCCTCTTTTTCAAGAAGCAATTTTTTCATAATACCTTGAATTGGGATCCTCACTTCTGACAAGTCCATGCTTAGCTCGCCTCTAACATCTTTGCAAAAATTTTGCCCAAGTAGGATGTTGTAAGAGGCTAGAACATTGGCCACTAGAACCGTCATTTTTATCTTCTTTTCTGGAAAAGCTGTGAAAGCAAATTGGGCATTTTTTATCTGACCAAAGAGTGGAACTTTCTTGTTTTCCATAGAAAAACTCCTCCCAAAAGTCTTGGTCAAAGTTAGACCAAAGGAATTTGCCACCTTGGTGGGCATGACATTATCTGAGGCTCCAGAGTCTATAATGCAATTACTCAATTTGTAACCATTTATTAGCAGGGAAACATAAAAAGGTTCTATTTTCCTGGGAGCAACTAGAGGAGTGACGACAAGATTATTTTGGGTGGATTTATTTTTGGGGGATCATGAATAGCCTTTAAAGAATCTTGTCCTATAGGGACGGCTTTATTTTTCACATATTCTGTCAACCTATCAAATTGTTCAGGGTTGGCTCTCAAATACTCAATCTTTGTCATTTGAATCTTAGTTTTTCTGGTGTGATCAATTATATCAAATAATTGAAAAGAATTTGAGACAAAGGAAGAGGGTCCATCATCTGGGTTTTTAGTGGGTGTGACACTGATCTGAGCAATTGAAGTGGAAGGTATGAGGTGGTTGGAAGTACTTACTTTTTTGTGAATTACTTGATCTTTTGATTGAGGAGGAAATGGAGCTCCTCGTTTAGCGATGGAAACTGTCAGCCAAGGTTTTTCTACTTTTTATTTATCAGCTTATGGAGCTGACTAGTTTTGAGATCTAGTAAAAATGGCATAAAATCCATCCAATCCTTCTCCTTTACTTTCAACTTCATCCTGGTAATCCAAAAAACCAATATTGGAGTTGCTAGCTAATTCTTCTTCCTGCTCATTGAAGAGATTAGCATCATCTTGTTGGCCCAACTAAGATTGAAGGAAAAAGTCATGTTCAGCCTCTAGGTAACCAACTGCTGAATTGGTAGGTTTTGCTTTAATGGCCAATTTCTCTAGAGGTGGAGGTAAGTGACTTGGTTGCCCTTGGTTTTGGGTAGCATTGCCCTGATATTGCTAATTTTAGAATGTTCTCTTGGGCATATCTCGGTAGGTGGGAGTAGATGTACCTTGGGCTATTTGTCTCTTCAAAGCTATCAATTTATTTGTCAATTTTTGCACCATCAGATCTGTAGTGCCTGTAGAAGAGCTTTCAGCAGATGAAGAGAATCTATTTTTACTAGGGTCTTTTCTGATCTTACTTGCTAGGATAAGATCATCCTCAATCTCAATAGCCAAATTTTGAGCCAATGCGAGATCCATAGGGCCAGCTCGCCTCAATAGAAAACTTACTTTGAGAAGCTGTGAGTTGATAAAAAACTTGAGATTCTCTAGCATGGGCTAAGTGACGATTGGAATTCGGTTCTTTAACTTGTTGAATTTAGCTATGAAATCTCTCATGGGTTCCTGGGATTTTTTTTCATCTGTATTAGTTATGCTAATAAGGCATGTGCATCTTCATCAGGTTTAAACCTAGCTTCAAATATGGACTTTAGTGTATTCTAATCAGTTATAGTTTGATCTTGAAGGTGGTAAAACCAATCCATGGTAGTGCCTTACAGAGTTTCTACAAAAAGTCTCATTGCTACATCTTCAAATTCCTCGCCGATTACGCTGCATGCTATAGAGAAGGCAACAATATGCTCATCAGGATGAACCTTCCCGTCACCAAAAAACTTGGGATTTTTTTTTCTAGAACTACGAGGTAGTTCATGTAAGGGTGGGGTCAAGTTAAGAGGACCAAAGGAATTGCCCCACAGACCTTGAGCCATTATGACAGGATGATTAAATGGTAGGATAACAAATCTCGATGGAGTATTTGTAGATAGGGCACTATTAGCAGTAGGAAAAAAAGCTCTACCTTGTGTTGGTGACCTAATAAGGTCAGGAGGAAGACTCGTAGATTGTTAGAGGAAAGGTGGTGGAGGAAACAGATTGAAATTGCTCTGTTATGCCAACTCAAACACAAGGTCAAAGACACCCTTAGATCTCTGGCCTCTTGTGTAGCATGGAGTTGCCAAATTTTAAATGAAAAAGGGACCAAAACTACTTTAAGTTGAAGCTTGAGGCTTTAAAATGCACGTTTGTATTCCCCAGTGGAGTCGCCAAAACGCTGTTGAGTGAATATTTTGTCGTCAACTAACTGATGACAAAATAGGTATATCAACCATAGCACATGGATATTTATGCCATGAAAAGTGTGGGTTTACCAAATCTAGATGAGGTAAATCTCTCCTCTCATCAAGGGGAGGTTCTCTATGAATATTTATATGTTATATGTATATATATAAGTAAGCAAAAAATAATACTTGGGGTGGTAGAACAGCATCCGCCTCTCTTTTTTTAGAGGTGATGTCCAAGGAACAAGAGAGAGAAATCCTGGTCATTAGTCAACAACATTCCTCTTCTTTCAAGAATGGTATTCAGCCAAGAGTAGAAAATCTCCTAAAGTGTAACAAAGTTAACAAAGAAACCTACATAAGCACAAAGTCTTCCATTGTCTCCTTCACCAATTCAAAATACACGTAACTGTAGAGTGAAATGAAGCACAAAGTCTTCATCTAAAACTACAAAAGATAAAAGGATCACAAAGGTAAAAGTAGCTCAAAGTCTATCTTTTGTCTTCTAAAAATGTCCTCAGATAATATCAACACACACATTTTGCTTATTATATCAAACAAATAAGAGATTATCAGGAAAGAGAACATAAGAACTATTTCCTAAATAACATAGATAATTTCAACACAAAGTCTGAAATAAACTTGCTTCTCATTCATTCAATAAAATATGATTTACAAGTTGAGCATAAAGTCTCAAGAAGTGTCTCAATTTCAATAGAGTTTTTGCTCTCAATTATTAGAGATAGATCCATTTACAAAAGAGGTCTCCACTATATATAGGGAGAAAACCTTCAAAATTTAGAAAATATTATAATATAAAAATATCTCAGTCAAAGATGAGTCACCTTTGACTTTTGAGATATTTTTCTAGATTTTTTACATGTAATTACACATTACGAAATTGCATGCACTTTTTCATGATGAAAGTGCATGAGAAAAGAAGAGAGAAGGGAAAAATGTTTTAGCTCTTGCCACCAGACTTCTTCAGATGAGCATCGTACATAGTAATAGATGCCTGAATTCCTATACAGTCTAGTGCAATGGTGTTCTTGAAGATGACACTGGCTCTGATTATAACATCTTTTAATGTTGTGATTGCCTTAGCATGACTAGTTAACCTAGATTTTAGATTATCTAGAGCTAACTGAGTATCTAAAATATTGTCCATATAAGTCATTGAAAAGGCTTTCTCCTCAAAATATCTCTGAATCATACCCTTGAATCCTTGGATCATCTCTTCGACTGAGAGAAATTGATTATCCCTAGTGGTGAGATCACAAGGCAGTTCTTCCAGTCTATTCAATAGGCATGTATCACTTTTCTCACTAGCATCTTTAAAAGACTCGAGATCTTCAATGAGCTCCTTGAGTACCTAAATCCTATATATAAGTGATTCCTTGATCTCAACATAGGAATATTTGCTGAAAATAATTCTGATAGATATCAAGATACTTTTCTTTAGATCCTTCATTTCCCTCCACTTGTCAAGATATTTCTCTACACTGTCAATGTCCTGAGAGATAAGAGAGACAAGGTCTTCTAAATCTGTTCTTAGCTTCTTCATCTTGTCTATCTTCTTGACAACCTTTGTAAGTAAGGATATTCCCTGAGTGTGTATCTTCATAATGTAATCCTCTAGTACTTTTCCTTTTATATAGGTTCTCTCTGCTTTTTAGATGATAGGGTCATCAATAGAAAAGGCTTTTGGAGTTGTCGCTTTAGAGGGAAGGGTGAATATCCTTATTACTGCCGTCAACTGCTCTATCTTGGCCTTATAGTAGTCCTTCATCTCTTTTTCTCTATCGAACTTCTAGACCATGATGTCCATTACAGACTATAGATCACTTTTCACACCTTTGTGAGTAACTTTTCCAAGTTCAACACGATAAATGGAATAGCTGCTCATGTCAAAACCCTCAAGGGTTGCATCTTACAGTGGTTTAGCTATTTCCAAAAATTTATGCCCCTTTTTCTCAACCAATTTTGAGAGGATCCTTGGTCTCTTAGGGGCCTTAGCTTTTACTGGCACTATCTTGCCAAAATTGAAGTCATCTATAGAGATGGCTAGCTTCTTTCTTTTAGGTGTGAAAGCTGACATTCAAGGAGGGAGAGAAGAAGTACCTAATGTGGTGATGGTTCCTACAACTGGTGTTATCGTGGTAATGTCTGCACTGCTAGTGGTAATTGTGGTTGTAGTAAGAGTAACAGGAGAAATCATACCAGCCATTAATTGATCAAGGGTAGAGCTTTCCCCTAAATTAAAGGAAGGAGATGCCAGACTAGGAATAGAGCCTGAGGAGCGAAGAGTATCTCTAGAAGCATCTTGAGGATCGCTAATCATTACTCTGAAAGGGGAGGCAGCTCCAAAAGAGGGAACACTGATAGGAGATAGAGGTGGGGAAGGAGAGACGTCTGTAAGTGGTTATGCCTATTCTTGGGAAGGTAGAGGGTTAGTCCTCTACTACTCTGAGGGCCTGTCATCTATCCCTATTTATTGAATTACCTATTCCTGGGAGCTTTGTTCTCCAACTCCTTGAACTGTCGATTCTAGATCCTCAATAACCTTTGATTTCTTAGAAACAAAGATGATTTTAGGCTTGTGAGGCCTAGATGGAGAAGGAACATCACCTTTGTTCTTGGTCCTATTTTTTGCCTTCTTCATCATTTCTATTTGGAACTCAGCCTCTATCCTGTAACAAACTCTTTCAACGTGATCCCTTTGACTGCTAACTAATCATTGGTGTTAGCCAATATTGGTTCGAATCTTTTCCTCAAAGAAGTTAATTCTTTCTGAGACCACTGAATTGGAGGAAGAGGGAAGTCAGCAATCTTCTCGGCCAAGTACCTATTGTTGATAATGTTCTTGTCATTGACCAAATGGGGGGGAATCTCTACAAGCCTCAAATATTCAATCTGCCCTAAGGTCAGCCTGTTGTAGTCCATTTTTTTGATTTCTTCGGCTGTTCATAGGTCTACCTAGATGTCTTCAATCATAGGCTCATGAAACTGAGTCTTTCTTCTAATCATGTCTTTGACACTCCTATAGTCAAAGTTGTCCCTTCTTTTGAATTGTTTCATAGTAACCAATTACATCTTCGTCTCCATGACCTTGGCTTTAGCTATAGTTATAATCAAGTATCGATCAATTTTGATTAGAAACCTGAAACCTAGCTTTTTTAGTTCCATCTGCCTAGTGTGTATGACAACCATTTGTCTACACAGCTCCATTATAACAAGCTTAACAAAAAAAACTGGGGAGCATATAGGGATAGCCTTGGAAAAAGCCAACCTAAAGATAGTAGAAGGGAAATTATAGGAACATACAACCATAGTCATTGACGACAGTCTAGGCCTCATCAGATACCCTCTTTTGCTCAAGTTGAGGGTTGAAGAGGCATAAAAATATGGCAAAAAAGGCATCATTTACCCTTCTAAAATGGCAGATTGATCCTTGCAGTGTTAGCTGGGTGTAATATGAGTAGACTAGAGTGATCTTTCTATCCCCTTCAGTTGTCAAACCTGGAAAGGTTTGCATTAAGGTAGCTATGTACAGCAGGTATGAAGTCATATAGAACTTTGAAGTAGTTTATACCTTAGTCAATTGCTCATGAAGAGCGTTGCTAATCTGCTCACCTCAGAAGATGACCAGCTTACCTTGGAGGATGATTTTGATGAAAGGGTACATCCACTTATAAAACTATGAGGAAGACAGGAGGCCTCACACTTTGCTGAGAAGGGTGATCAAGTCACCAACTTCTTCAATGAAATATCTCTTTGAGAAGTTTCACAGCCATCTAGATAAATTGGTTTTGGGGGTCTTCAGCCACCTGTTATTCATTACTTTCTTTGCCCTCTCAGGGTCCTTGTCATACTCTTTATGTGCTTCTATGAAGTTAATACTCAACACTTCAGTAGCAGGAGGGCACATGAAGACTTTGTCAATGAATTTGGGGTCTAGACAAATTATTATGTTGCCATTAGCATCTGATACTGATCTTGTCTCTTTGTTGTAGAATTGGGTGCACTGGAGGATGAATTATGTATGATGTACTGCTACTAGAAAAGTGGCAACCAGATGAATGTTGCTCTCGATGATCTTCCTCATTTCAGAGCTCAGATTTATCACCTTGATTTTGGTCATGAACTCAGCCATATCCATGTTGCCAATTTCTGTATCTCTAATGTCATCAACATTAGAGGTGACCAAAGTCATCAGAAAGACACCTTGGTACCGATACTTCATGACTTTTGACTTTTTTAGAGAAGTTTTAGACATTGAAACTGGCCTTAGTTGAGCGGGTTCTGATGAGCAAGAATCTTCAGAGAGTACTGCAGTCATGATCGTGAAATTAGAGAATAGTGGGCAAATTGGGGAATTCGCACATTAGGTGATCATGATCAAGGAAGGGCACTTAACAGGGTCGGGTCGAAAAATGAGGAAAAAAGGAGAGGAGGAAGAAAAATGAAAAAGAGTGAAAATTTCTCCAGAGTTGGAGAAATTTGGAGGAAAAATGCAAGGGCGACAAAATTCACCACTCAAGCATGTGAAATGAACTATATGTACAGGCGGTGAATTTTGCCACCCTTGCATGTTAGAGGGAGAAGAATGATGCGGGTGGCAAATTTCACCACCCATGCATGTCTAGATGGAAAGGTGTATGGGCAGTGAATTTTGCCACTTGTGCACCTTCGGCCTACGTCAGCTATGAAATTCACTGCCGATGTAATTCAAGAAAGGAAGGAACTTGTATCGGCAGTGAAATTTGCTGTCGATGCAAGTCTAAGAAGCATGGGAGTGCGGGTAACAAAATTTGCCACCCGTGTGGGGTAGCTAGAAAGACATGGGTGGCAAATTTTACCACCCATGTAGGCTTAAGCAAGAAAATTATGGGCAAGAGAGGATGGCAAAAATCACTACCCTTACACAGGGAGGACACTGGCTGACATGGAAGGGAGAGAAAAGTTTGGCGGGGGAGAAGAACAGGAGTGGGTTGATCGGCCCTAGGGGAAGAAAACAAAAATAAAAACCCCAACAACTCAAAAAACAAGATAAAAGAGGAAAATAAAATAAAATGAATTCCAAATGCATGACCTACTTGGAAAGCCATGCGCGCATCAAGCTCAAATCTGCCAAAACACACTTTTACCCGTTCGTTGGATTGTCCAGAGGTAGAGGGTAGGAGAAGGGGAGGAGGAATGAATTGAAATGAGGTTAAAATATAAGAAGGGGCATGTAGTAATAAATGTCACACATGAAAATTGAGACAGTGTAGGGGTGACAAAAATCACCACCCTTACATTGCGAAAATGGGAAGGAACATGCAGGGGTGGCAAAATTTGCCACTTTTGCATGTCAAATGTGAAATTTTGTAGGGGTGGCAGATTTTTCCACCCATGCAAGTTCAGATGCAAGGGTGGTGATAATCACCGCTCCTGCATTTTGAAGGTAAAAATGCACTAGCGGCGAAATTCACCATTGGTGCACGAAAATGGAAGAAAAATACTAACGCTAAAAAAGGCAAATTTTGGTCCCCTGGTCGTATTGAGACCGTAACAACCTTCACGTTTTGGGGAAAATGTAATGAAAAGATGTTATGAATTTTGTAAGGTGTTGTTGGGCCAAGATGAGAATGAGAAAAACCCATCTTAAAAATAGACTTAAAGAGACAAAAAGGCGAAACAGACAAATTTCCTAGGGGATTGATTCCAAAAATGAGCTAAGCTGATTTTGAAAATAATAGGTAGCATGATCACATTAGTAACATGATCACATTATTATAAATGATAATAACATGATCGCATTAATAAAACAATTATATTTTTGTTTAATATAACATGATCATGTTATTATATAATGCACTCATATTATTATATAGTAGGATCACATTATGTCTCAATAATCTTGAGCCTAGATTAAAATAATGTAATCATATTAATTAAATAATACAATCACATTATTAATTAATGTGATCATGTTATGAGTAATGTCCATGAAATTATTCCCCAAATCTATGCACTTACCCTATTATTAGACTTCTTATTACTCTTGCAACCCAAGATGGTTGGGTTATCCACCAAATAGATGTCAATAATGTTTTTTTAAATGGTGATTTAGAAGAAGAAATCTATATGACAACCTAAAATTTTTACTGATCTTAATAAAGAACATTATGTGTGTAAGTTAAAAAAATATTTGTATGGTTTAAAACAAGCTCCTTGAGTTTGGTATTTTAAAATTACTTATTTTTTTAAAGATTTGGCATTTTCTAACTACTATTCAAATAATAATCTCTTTGTTAAAGTTAAAAATGGTCATTTAATTTTGATTGTATTATATGTTGATGATTTGTTGATTAATAGCGATCTAACTAGTTTAATTCATAAATATTAGGATAAACTAAGCCAAATGTTTGAAATAACTAATTTAAGAATTCTAAATCATTTTTTAAGAATGGTTATATTTCAGGATAAAAATTCAATTGTTGTATCACAATCTCATTGTGCACATTATCTTCTTGTTATGTTTAACATGTTTGATTATAAATCTACCACTACTCCTATTAAAGTTGGTATTAAAATTGATCCTAAACCTGGATGTGAAAAAGCTAAACTTACTTTGTAGAGACAACTTATTGGAAGTTTGATTTATCTAATCATTACTAGGCTAAATATTTCATATGTTGTTAGTGTTGCCTCTAAATTTATGCAGGATCTTTTTTTGGATCATTAAAAATTAGCTAAACATATTCTTTGTTATAGAAAAGGAACTATAAACTACAGTTTATTTTATTCATCCATTGATAATGTTAATTTATATGGTTATTATGATGTTGACCATGTTGGTAATACTTTAGATCATAAATCTACTTTTAGATGTGTTTGATTTTGGTGTGGGTGCTATCACTAGGAGCATCAAGAAACAACCTACTATCTATATCTATTCTAATGAAACAAAGTACAAAAGTGCTATGAAAGCTACCAAAGAAGCCATGTGGATGTGAAGGTTATTGGAAGAATTTTTTTTGGATGTTTCTCAAAGTACCATCCTTCATTGTGATAACCAAATTTGTATAGCGATGGAGAAAAATCTAGTGCAACACTAAATAACTAAACATATTGAAGCTCATATGCATTTTATCTGAGAGAAAGCCCTCAATAGTGATATTGATCTACAATTTTATCTTATGGATGAATAAGTAGTAGATATCTTCATAAAACCACTTGGTGCTACTAAGTTTTGTCAGTTTCATGCAATACTGGGCCTCTCAAAGTTGCCATTAAGGGGGAGTGTGCATGACAATGCCACTTTTTGATGGACATGTATTTCTTCACCTTCTCTATACTTCTTCTCATTGTAAAACATTGTAAAATTTGTGTGGAAGTTATGTGATTTGATTAAACTTCGTGTGAAAGTTTTAATTTTGTACCCCAATACATTAAAATCATATTTTGTAATGGAGGTCTTTATGTTATAAAAGGATCCAAATATGCTTAATATTTATTCATGATAAACTGTGAGATGTAGTCTCACGATCATGCTAGCCTGAACTTAGTTTTGAGCAGTTTATGAATTATAATTTCTTTTATTTCAAAATGTGATGTTTGACATGATGAAGGTTTTTAAATCTTTCAATTTTTTATATGTTATAATTCTTTTTTTTAAAGGTGAGTATGACATTTATCCCCACTTAACATTAAGGGGGAGTGTTAGAACATTTAATTCTAGGTGGTGAAATTATAAGACCCTTAGTATATTTTAAAGTAATTAAATAATAATGATTTATTATTTATTAACATAGGTTAAAAACCTCGTTTAAATAAATAATAAAACATAAAATATTTATTACTTATTGGTAAAAATAAAACATATTTGTTTATTATTATTGGTAATTTAAAATGTTGTCAAGATGGTTGGACTCGTTATTGACAATGGTCACATTCTTTTACATTTCATTATAAATAGGGTTTTACCCCTATTGTGAGTGTTTGAAAAATATAATATAAATCATGAAATATGCATGATTTTTTTTTTGTGAAAGCTATTGAAGAAGTGAGAATTAGGAGTTTCTATATTGGGGTGATTTGGTTTCTCAAATATATGAATATCACTTTGTGGGTTGTTTACCTCTTTGAGGTTTTTCCATGGTAATTCCTATGTACTAGTTCATTGATCTATGTGATTATTTCATTATGACTTGCTTATTAAAATTAATTTTAGATCATATCATGTGGATGTACACTGCTAAAGGCATTATCAAATATGATGATGGATATGAAGCAAACTAATTACTATAGGAACCTCTATGAGCAGGTAGTTCCACTAGAGTAGTTAGTACTATCATTAAGAGAGTATTATATGAGGAGGTCTGCATTATCTAGGATATTACAGAGAAAATTTTCTGAGTGATATATGGGGTATAAATCTCAACACATCATGGGTCCTCCTAGGCTTACACCACATTGACCTCATCTGAAATCGCCCACATATGCCTCATCTAAGGGTCATGGCAAGAGCTAGGGATAGTTGCTGAACATATACACATATATTTGAAATGTATCAATGTATTGATGTGCTTGACACATTTGATATATATGTGTGTGTGTGTGTGTGTGTGTGTGTGTGTGTGTGTGTGTACACACACACACACACACACACACACACACACACACACACACACACACACACACACACACACACACACATATGAGATGGTTTTATTTTTTGTTGTGTTATATGCTTTATTTGGAGTTCTGACAAGATTTATAACATGGATTCCAATACAAATTGAGCAACATTAATTTGATATATCATTATATAATATTAACTAATGGTATGGAAAGACCATGATTACTATTGTGTTTTATGCCTAAGGACTTATAGAATCACTAGTACAAGACTTAGTGCATCATGATATGGAAGATCATAATAACACCATTTGTAATGCACATAATGATATAGACATATAAAAGGAAACAATAAAGTCAAAAAGGTGTGAAATAATAAACAACTATGTAAGTATGATAAATAAATAAGGAAACAAATAATGAAACAAGTAAATTTTTAATCACCAAGATTAATAAAAATTAAATAAGTGACTAAGCAAGTAAATGATGAAGCACACAAAAGTAAACAAATTATAATTAAAAACACTCAATATGTAAACATAATAAGGTAAAGGATTATGTAATAAAATGACTAAACACACAACTATGAAAATGACCTCTTGAATGTCCTAAGCTAGATTTGAACTTTTGGTAACTGAGATCCCTAACAATGTTGAATGTCTGATGAAGAAATCCTTATAAGGGATTACTAAGGATAAATGACATGTAACTGGAGACAAGTATGTTTGGATTATTGTAGATGTCAGTGTATGGAAGAGTAAATTCACATTGAAATGGTTTGTGCTTGTTATGTTGGGATGATGGTGATGGTGGTGGTGACTGAGCTAACCCTAGAGACCCTGTGTCTCTAAGTGTTGCTAGTATACACATAATATTTTAAATCTTTTATCAATTATTGATGCTCTCTATCTTGAAGGAACTCATTGAGTCTCAATCTATCTAAGTGCATGTCTTAATTGGTACACTATAAAAGGTTTGGGAAGACCATTGGTGATTTTTAATATTGTTATCCCTTTTTCCACCTGTTATCTACACATTTATCTCCTAACAATCATTCCTCTAACCTTGTTATTCTCTCTTATATAATCCTCTAGTCATTTCCCACCTTTCATCCCACTAACCTAAAACCCTTTCAAATATTTATAGTACTAGGTCAATTGGGTCAACCACTTACTCTTATGGGTGAAACTAATTTAAGGTCTAGGTCAGCTCTTGGCTAACCTAGCCCATGACCTAGTGAATTTTTTTCCATAATAGTACTAGGTTAATTGGATCAACTCTGTCAACTAAAAATTTAAAAAGGGATTGGGGTCAAATCCACCTCTATATAAAAGATCATTTCACCATTATTTAAATAAGAGAATAATAATTAAGAGCTATTATGCATTTTCTTATCCACCATTCTACTTGAGGAGCAAGCTTAGGGTTTCATACTTTCTTTGGAAATATGGATCTTGTCTTGTGGAGAAGTCTTTTGGATGCATTGATAGATTGTGTATCCTAGAGATGATTTATCCTTGTCATCCTTACATACCACAATAACCTCTTACAAATCACCTTGGCTAAGGGAGAGATTGAGGCTTGATGGGTTCATCTTCAAAGGTAAGTATTCCTAAATTTTTTTCCTCCTTGTAAGAGTAGATAGCTATGCATTTATACCTCTCTTCCATGCATTAGGATTCCATATATATTGATGTGAGTATATGTCTTCTATGCATGTTTAATTTTATTTTTTATTACCCCCACTTTGTGTCACAAGCTTTAGTGAGAACTAGATTAGACTTTAGTTTATTTGTCATTAGTTTAGTGACTATGAAAACATAGATCTTATTTCGGGTTATTTATTGATTTTTCTTAAATAGAGGATTTGGAACCCTCCCTAATATTTTTGTTGTGATAATAGATACCTTAATTGGGTTTAATAGATCTACACATTAGTCATGTTCTTGATTATCTAATGTATCCCGAATCAGAACTGTAAGTAGGATCTATCTTCTTTGAGTTAGGATTAATTTATAGACTTGATGCATTTTTGATTGCATATATTCTAGTGAACCCAATGTGAATCTAAACCTTGTAGGTTTTATTTCACATTTTTCTAAATTCTATCATTTTATTTATTATTTCTATATATTTTTGATACTAGGTTGACAAGGCCAATATATTTTTTTAACTTTTATGCATAGGTTTAACACACATTCACATCAAAATGAATCGATTCTATTTGTATAGGTCTTTATCAAATACATGTTACTGAATTAGACAGATTGACATAGTACAAGTTTTCACTTCCAAACAAGCTACTAGGTCGAATAGGTTGACATAATACTCTAATTTAGATCTAGAAAAACATACTAGGTTGACTAGGTAAGTATAATCATCTTCCATACTTTTATAAAACATACTAGGTCAACTAGGCTAGTATAGTCATCTTCATAGGCTTTAATACATAAAGAACTGCAAAACTAGGTCAACCAAGTTAGCATAGTTGGTAGAATTTGATAGTAACATTCAAGGCACTTCAACAACAATCTCACATTCCTCTGCATCTTCTAACCCACCAAGGTTCCTTTTTTTATTTCTCTATTATTTTAATTCTTCTATGCAATTATATTTTTCACAGTTTCCAGGCTTTAAAACTACCCTCATATAACAAACTAGGTCAGCCTAGTTCTATATTTTATCTTCTATCTAAAATATTAGGTCAACACTATCGATATAGTTCTTAATATACCTTTGCTTTAGCATTACAATAGCGACACTATCAACTCTATACTATAATGTTTCCATACACTATCAACTAAATTGACACTGTACTATGTTTCAAAGTTTGAATTAACATTTATATGCTCGTAATTACTTCACACTCTCACTTTCAATTGTTTGCATGCTTAGATTAGATCATGTAGTCTAATTAAGTGTTTTTTTAATATACTATTTAGTTGCATTATTTTTATCTTTCTTGCACACACTAATAAATCACATAATTTCAAAATGCATTTTAAGAATTGTCTACCCAAAGCCTACCTACTTATATTTCATCACCAAAGAGGAAGCCAACTTGGTTTTCCATCCAAGTATAAACATGTAGTTAATGATATTTATTGGCAAATCATCCGACACACTTATCATTGTGAGATTGTGAAGTGATGGGATAGGCCCCAATACCAAGCCAATACCATTGCCAACACAAATCCCTTTCAACCTAATCTTCCTGAAACCATCTATATATTACCTTCTAGTTCCTTACTTTCAGCCAACTTCTCTATCACCATTAAAATAACACTTAATAATCTAGTAACATTCAATATGACCACTTATTTAGCATTACTTTTCAAGTTGACTACTTTTTCTTTGATCATTACATGTTGTATTACAAAAACTTGCATTGGCCAACATTGGTGCAAGGTTTTGTATTGTGTGCTTCAATAGGATCATCTTATTGATCCAATTATTTATGTGTTTAATTAATTTCAAAGTATATTACAATTTTTTTTCTTATTTCAATACACTATCATTCTATTCAAAATTGTCTATTTCCACTACTTATAGTACTGACATGACCTAGTTGACACAATATTATTTTCTGCCTCTTAGGATACAGTACTAAGTTGACCTTATTGACTTTGTATCCTTATCAGGATACTTTATATCCTAGGTTATAGTACTAGGTTGACCCTATCTACTATATATAATTATTCACTCAATTTTTAGACCCTATTTCCAATACTAGTTCAACCCAGTCGACTCTGTAATCTTATATGTTCCTTCTTATTTCTTTGCTTTTGCATCACCTTTACATATCCTGATTCCTCTCTTTCATCATGAACTTCTTGTTTAAAGACAACACAAATTTGAATTCAATGGATATGATGAGTCTTACCAACCCTCGTAGGGTCTCCCAAAAGCATATTATGGCTCATCTCCTAAATGAAAGTAATGTTCATATATCCACTTGCATAACAAACTATGGGACTCCTCCTCATTCCTCTTCACTTTTTAATCCTCTCTTTTCACTTGAAGATGAACCCAAATTAGAGTATACACCTTAAATTCTCTTCTTCATCTCTAAATTTCCTCAACATTAAGGAAAATATCCTTCTACCATTTACCATCTCATGATTAGTGGTCAAGCTAAGAAGCCTCATTCACCTTCTCCCACATTCTCACATGGATTTGGGGATAATAGCTTCTTTGTTTCCTAGCCTCTTCCCTCTATTTAAACCCCTTATTATACCATGACTTCTTCTTCTTTGACTTCATCTACCCCCATGCCTAGTATCTCTGCTAATATGGTAGGTTCTACATCTAGTGGGCCTCTTCCAAGACCCACTCTTCTTAATTATTCCACTAGTGCATCATTTTATACCCATGTTAATCATGCCTCTAGTGTTACTTCTTCTCATCCCTTTACTAGTCCATCTTTTGCCACATAAGCAAATTATGCCACCAGTGCCTCACTTACCAATAGTTCTTCTCAAACTCCTACTAACACTCATAGTGGTACCCAAACCACTACTTCTAATTATAATGCTTTAAACAATGCCAACAATGAAACCTAAACCCATCAAATCCTATTAAAAACTATTAATCAAATGAATTCTTTTCAAGCTAACAATGCAAATACAAAATCACCTTATCCATCTTAAAACCCACCCTCAACAGATGCCATGGGGCATGTATAATCAAAATTTTCCCCTATATCCTCTTAGGGATGTCCATGGTAATCTTATCCCTCAACCTCCTCTTGTTAACAAGATAATAAAGCATATTCAAAATGAGCCTCTTACATATCAAATTTATAATATCATTATAGGAGGTATCACCCCTACCAATTCTTATAATGGGTCAACTGATCCTACTCTTCATCTAAAAACATTTGAAAATTTATATAAAGACTAGGTCAGATTAAATACCTTTACTATTACCAAGTTATTAGCCAAAACTCTCATAGGTGATACTTCAGATTGGTACAACTAACTTAAAACTCATTATATTACTAGTTTGGAAGATTTAGTAAATGCTATAGTCCAAGACTTCTAAACTAATGATCTCCTTGAGAATACCTTGGCCCATTTTATAAATTATAAGCAAATTGAAACTAAAACTGCATAAACTTTTATTAAACAATGGAAGACTTTGTCTAAAAAATGTAAACATAATATGCTAGATGACAACCTTTTCCATATCTTTAGCAATGCTTTTTTTCCTAAGTTGCAATATCAGACTGAACTTTCTCTCCACATACTTTGGAGGAGGCTATTGACTAAACTACATGTCAATATTTCCTTATACATCAATTCAAGCCATCTCAACCTTCTAACAAGAACAAGAATCATCATGCTACCAATGATGGTGTCAAGGACCCTTATGATACCATTCACACTATTCAAGTTGTTGTTCCTAATCAATCTTTAGAAAAAATTTCGCCTCCTAACCAATTCACCAATCCTTATTTCTATTCAACTAAAAATATCAATTTTCAAAAACCTTTATCCTTAGTATAATTACTAAAATGTCTACCAAGGCCTCTCCCTAAGAACTTGATCCCACTCATCTTATGAAATCTTGGTATGATCCCAATAAATTTTGTTGGTTTCATGCTATTTGGGGTCATTCTCATTAGACCTTTAGGCAACTTCATAATTTGGCTATGAATTGCCTTCTTCATCCTAATGTTGACCATGACAATATCATTTATCAATGCCAATAATCCTATGACATTGGTTTCAAATCCCATGAAACATAAACTAAATCTCAATCTTTGAATCAAGCTAATGCTAATTTGGACATCTATAAAAATCCTCTTCCAAATCACCAAGACACCCAAGACAAACCTACCCCTTCTACCAATAATTTCGATAGTGTTCTTAACCAAACTCCTAAAGAGAATGTGGTTAATATGACTAATATATGAATGGTGGTTGCTTTCATTAATCCTTAACCCATCTACACACCTCCATTATCCTACACATTTTTTGTTATCCAAGATTCTTTTCCAATTCAATTAAATGAGTAGGGGCAAGATGACCTTAAATATTTTGATTAACCAATTCCAATTCCTCCCTTGGATAACACTTCCGATATTATTTATACTATCCCTACATCTTCTTTATCTAATACCAATGATACTCAAGCTTATATCAACACTTCTTTTATTCTACCTCAACGCACACTTGCATTAACTACTCCATCTTCTCAACATAGTCTACAACCTTTCCCTCCTACTAAACCTTTTGCATCTTATTAACATAATTTCACATGCACCTTGTCTCCTCCTTTCAAAGACTTCCTTCAACACTATACACCTCATTCCAATAATCTTATTATCAATTATGATGAGTGGGATCATATCACATAACTCACTAATATCCCATATCAAATCCCATTTCTCAAACTTATGAGGATCTTTATACATCATGGTAACCATCTTATGCAAATTTTGTTTGAAATGAACTTCCCTCATCCTCCCCTAGTAGGACACAAAGAAACCTTATATGGATCTAAAGATAACATATTGAAATAGTGTGAAGATATATCAACCCATGTTGATGAAACAATGGACACTTATCTTTCCCTCAAATTCCCCATTTCTTCCATGATCCTTGATGAGATCTTGCTTCATGTGGATGATCCTTATCTTTTCATTAGCATCCAAATTTGTTATATACAAGTCAAGCTTGCCTCTATTGATGAGGGTTCTATCACTTGCATTGCCTCTCTTGATTTTATCAAAACCCTTAGATATTTTTCATGCAATCTCAAGTTGACACACAACACATGTCCAGGCTATGACCGAAGGCAAATACCTCTTTTAAGTTGTGTGTATCTCCCCATTACCATCCCACCTATCACAATTCATATGAAGGTGATGATATTTCACTTTCTTTTATCTTAGAACATTTTACTTGGTAGGCCATAGACTTATTGTATGAGGGCAATTACCTCTTTCACTTTTTAATGCATCAAATTCTCTCACAATGGATGCATCTATAGGATTTAAGGTGACACCAATCCTTCAAATTTTGAACAATTCCAATACCGAGGTGTATTCAAGATTCCTACCCTCAAACCCTTTCTAAGCATTCCATTCCATGAGTCCTAATGATTCAACTTTCTCATCAATTCCACTTGATGTTAAAATGATCATCATAAACTCATTGGGATATTCCCCCCTAATCTCCTAGATTATGATGATGATGAACCTAGTGAGATCAATATCAATATTAAAACTTATGATCTCTCACCTCATCTCATCTCTCAACTTCCCACTTCTTTGAAACCTCATTCCTATCAAACACCTTATGATGACATCCCCATTATCTTAACTAGGACTCAATATTTCATTCATCACACCTCATTAGATGACAAAGTCATCCATACCTACACCATTGATCTTCATACAAATGATTACAATGATGGTTATAACTTAAATGATCCATTCTTAAGAAGTCTTTTTTAGACCCAAGATGATGAAATTAACCATTATCATTTCTCTTTAATCCAATCTTTTCATATATCTTCCCATATTCCATCTATATCATTACTAATTTTAGTATTTTTCCTCTTTATCATAGGGCAGAGATGGTGTAAACACCTCTAGTTTATGAAGAACCTCATAAGAGTATGCTTATGTATCATGCTAAGATTGGGTCCTATCACTTTTCTAGGTACCATGACCCCTATAGCCTACTTATCCTTGAGATGCATGTGACTCTCCTTGAACCTTCTGTAGACCTCACCATCCCTTAGTAAATCCTAGTTTGGATCTATTCATACACCCATTATAGCTAAGTATATTCCTACTTCTAATCCTATCACTCCTATAGTAGAGCCTTGTCCACTATCTCTACTAGCTCCACATTCTCTTGGTGATGGCTTTCTCCCTTCACCACAACTAGATATTTTGTCCACCAAATAGGTCTATTAGCCTTATTGTGACATTCACAAAGTTATCAATCATTGGATTAGAGATTTTTCCCTATACCAAACCTTTTTAATTATATTATACCACCTCCTATGAGTACACCTCCTAAGACTACTCACAATAATATCTATTACATTCATGACATAGATAACCATTCATCCATGCATTGTCACAAGTTATGTTAATACATTGACACTTTGCATATTACTACTCCTCAAGCCTTAGATAAAGTTATACCTCCCATAAAATTATTACATAAGTATCTTCATAAGTATGGAGAGGTATATTATATTTGACACCAATGTGCACACATCACACTGATCACTGCCACATCCTTCAAAGCTCACCTTTTAACCATTCCTGTAACTTTTATAGTTCTTCTCATGGATTGTTATTGCAAGAAGGCTCCCCCTTATTCCCCCATGGTTCCACCTCCCATGGCTTCATCTCCTCCTATGTTCCTATTGTAGGCTCAATCTTAACCCTTGGAGAATGTTCTTTATACCCTTTCTAATTGAGATACACAATGAGAACAACTCTAGGCTATGGGTCACCTATAATGGGGTTGAATATCTAAAGAGGGATGATTTCCTCTTGATCCTCACCTAAATTAATGCTTGTCATATGGAAAATGGTTAGAAAGGGTTTAAGGGATCCTAATAATGCTAAAAGGTGATGCACCAAAGTTAAATGGACAGTCATATAATCTTGAATCCACATTGGATTAGCATAAGACAACTATAGCTCACACAACCTCACAATCTCACTAATTTCATAAATATTTTATAGAATAGGTTCAAATAGAACACTAATATAGACCTACAAATAACTTCAAAACATCCTTAAATAGGAAATTATATGGATAATGGATTAGGAAGATTTACTTGACAAATTCATCATGCACAAACATACTAAGCACTAATAAAAAGTGAGAGGTACACAAAGAGTTCATTCTATTACTTAAAATGATAGTTATTACAATATTTTGATAGGGTTTAACCATATCAAATGAGAACACTTTTTCAAAAGTCTCAATGAGTATCCTTGTCCCAAAAAATAATGAAAAATTCTAAGGGCTAGGAACCTCCGTAATGAGAATGAGACTATGATATATAGGATAAGGGAGAGATAAAAAATGTGAGAGTACATCATCAAAGAGGGAACACACCATCCTAAATCATTAATTTAAACTTAAAATACAACCTTTTACTTGAATGATTTACCCCTCTTGATCAATTAGGACACTATTCATGGATTACTAAGTGGAAAAGTACCCATAGGCTCTGAGGATGCATTGAATTATCTTAGCTATAAATCCCAACCACCAGATCCTTTTCTTTGATCCTTCACACCATCTCCCACTGAAGACAAAACTTTCATGCTTGTGGATCTAATAAAATCATGGATTTTCCTACTTTATGCGATAGACTATAAAAAATATGGCCATGCTAAGGGATGAGAAACCTCTTCAATAATCATATACATCTACCCTCGATCAAATTTTGACCAGATTTTTTCTATAGATGGAAAACCAATCTCCTTTATTGGTTTCCCTATAGCCACATATATCGATGTAGACCTATAGACAACAAAAATTTGATCTTGATCTCTATTAGGTATATAAGACCTTTCTTTGCCTTTGAGTATCTATATAAAATGATAACTTCATCATATATAGGTCTCCTTTAACAAATTGTAAACATAGTTTCAAAATGAACATTGTATGCCACAAATATTCTAACTAGAGATTTATATTTAGCTTTAATGGTGCCCTTTTATTATCGATTACCTTGACTAAATCACTATGGCCTTTTAATGGTGTTTGAATGAGATTTAATGGTATTAGGATGATCTTTACAAGACTTTTTAGTATCGATTGAAAACCATTCCTTTTGTTTGACCTTGTTTTCGAATATTGCTAGGGCCAATCAAATTACTCCAACCTATCTTTACTCTCATTGGCTTCATAGATATTCACGATCAGATCTTGAATTTTTTATCTCCTTGGTATGAATGAATTTGGTCCATTGATTTCTTTCCATGAAGATCCTTTTACATGTTGACTTTCACTCACACTATTAGATCAAGATGTATGAAGAAATACAAGCCATCGAGCTACCTAGGCCCACTTTCCTACCATTTCCTATGTATTATTGGATCATTGGTATGAATGAATTTTGATCATTGATATAGATTAGACCCTCCTTTTTGTCAGTGAACATGCACCATTTGGATCTCTACTTTTTGAACCTACACTATTGGATCTTATCCAACTTGTATCCTTTTAAGGGCTTTTAACCTAGAGACCTTTTGACTTGTTTAACCCAAACATGAACTATTAGATATATGTTTTTAGTATGGGATTTCATGTAGACCATTAGATATTGATCAACTTTAAACATTTTAAGGACCTTTTAAATCCAAATGGTCATTTACAAAGCTCAAAATTTGACACTTGCATGATAACCTACCTTGTAGGTCCAATTTTTAAGCTCCATAACTTGATCTAGAAAGCTTGCACAGACATTAAACTTACAAATCATGTTCTTAGAATGAATAAATCCATGGTGCTATAATATTTTGGCTCATGAGGCTATCTAAGGTGCACTTATAAAATGCACAAGTGAACTGGTCTATTCCATTTTTATGTGACATCTTGATCTTTTAGATGAATCTCCAAGACTATGATGAACTCCTAAGACTCATGAAAAACCTACTTCATGATCCACACCAGGAACCCTAGACTATTTACTACAATGTTAAGCTTTATATTTAGGCCAAAATTGGCCAACATTTTTGGTGACATCCTAGGGTTGCATGTCTATTATGCAAGACTAATGGCCTTAAATCAATCCATTGGGCATATGGATTCCTAAGTATTCCCTCAATTGATCATGAGTATAACACAAGGTTTTCCTTGTCTAGATCCTAAGAAAAAAATAAAAAGGAACAACAAAGTGCCCAAGGCACTTATTGAAAAGGAAACACATAACAAAAAAGAAAAGTGTACAAGGCACTTAGAGGAAAGCATAAAAAGATACTCTAATATGTAAAATATAATATAATGGATGAAATGATTCTAATAAAAAGGATTTAAATGAATTCCATTGACTATAATGGGCAATACCTCTCCATCCAATTGGGCAAGTTGGAAAGCATTATGTTATCTACATCCATAGATTAAATAAGGACCACTCTACAAGTTATCAAAATTGGTATGGTTTCTTATTTTGGCCTTATTTGAGTACCATTTGAGGACTAGGTCCCCTTCTTTGAAGCTCCTTGTTGGAGCTTTCTTGTTAAAAGCTTTTGTTACCTGATCTTGATGTGACTCCAAAGTCTTCATTACAAGGTCCATAGTTTCTTCTAGCTCCATGAGCTCTATCATCTTCAAATTTATAGGCTCACCTTCCATAAAATTAAGCTAATGGGATAATTATAATGTAGAAAGCTCAAGAGAGATAGGTAATTTGGCTTCCCTTTCATACATAATTTGGCTTGGCATGTCATGTTATCTGATTCTCTTCCATGGTCCTCTAGATGATCCTTATTAAATTCTTGTTTGTGGACTCTGTAAAGCCATTTGCATGAGGATAGTAGTTGGAATATGTGTTGAGGTAGATTCCCACCTTGAGATCCCATTCACTTATCTTCAAGCCAAGAAATGCCGAGGCATTATTTGAAATTATAGTGGCTGGGAAACCAAACCTAGTCATAATGTTATCGTATAAATCTAGAATTGCACCCTCATTAGCCTTGTTCAAAGCAATGACTTCCAACCACATAGTGAAGTAGTCAGTTTTAGTGAGCACCCATTTATTCCCTGCACCTGATGGTGGATCGATCATCCTTATGAAGTCTAACCCCCATTACATGAAGGGTTGCTCCACCTGAATTAGATTGAGTGGAAGGGCTACTAATTTATACTTTATTACAAAGGGAGCACACTTTTGTAAGTTTCTAACCCATACATGAGCATCCTTAAAAATATTAGGCTAGTAATAACCAACCCTCATTACCTTTACTATTATTTTTCTAGGTGTAAAATGGCCTCCTACAAGTCCATCATGAAACTGCTCCAATAGCTTGGTCACTTGATTATCATCTATGCACCTAAAGAGTACCCCATTGAGGTCCCTTATAAAAATAACTCCATTAAATAATGCATAAAATATGGATTAAATCTTGAAATACCTTATTTTATATCTTTCTAAACCTTTAGGGCATTATCCTATTGTCAAAAAGTGAGCCATATCTTGAATCTAGCTCTTCTAAAGTGGAGGTACAAGTGCTTGTGAGTTATCTTGGGTCACCAAATTAGCTTCCTTCTCATCTTGGAGATCATTCACCATCTTCTCACACAAGCCCTTACCTCTGACCAACTTGGTGACCTTGATCTCCACATCATATTCCATGACTTTGGTGATCCAACCTACTCTTTTCTCATTTAATTCCTTATTAAGGATCAAGTGCCTAACTCTAGGATGAGACACAAGAAGATGGATCCTGATATTAAAGAGTATTGGTATGAAATTATTGAGACTCTTTAAGGCTATAATAACCTATTTTTCAATAAAGGTGTACCTCACCTCATATCCTTTCAGCCCTTGACTAAAAAATGTCATTTAATTCTCTATTCCCTCATCATTATTTTGCATCATCATAGCTCATATGTTTTCAACATTGGAAAAGGTTTACAAGATGAATTCCTTGGATAAGTCATGATTTATGAGTGAGGGGACCTAGGAAATGGTTTGATTAATGGCCTTAAAAGTTGCCTTCATCTAAACAAAAAAACACTTGGCTCTTATTTAGTATGGTGGTGATGGGTTTGACCAAGTTTACAAAACTAGGTATGAACCTTCTCACAAAGTTGATCTTCCCAAGGAATATCTAGATCCCTTTCTTGTGCTTTGGTAAGGATAAGGTTAAAATAACACTAGTTCTATCAGGGTCAATGGATAGTCCCTCTTTTGAAACAATATAACCCATAAGTTTTACTTCATGAATGTCAAACACACACTTCTTGGGATTTAAAAAGATATGAGACTCTCTACATCTCTAGAATATCAGCCTTAGATGGTCCATATGCTCATTGGATTTCTTGGAGAATATTTTATGTCATCCAAGTAGACTAATACTATTTGATTTAGTAGCCCTTAGAAATCCATATCCATTATTCTTTAAAATGTTACCCAACATTAGAAAATCTAAGAGGCATACTTTGGTATTCAAATGTGTCCCACTTGGTGGTGAAGATAGTCTTGTATTGATCTTCCTCTCTCACTATCACTTGTTTATAACCTGAATACCCATCCAAGAGAGAGAAATTTTTTAAACTAGCAACTATCTAAAGTAGTTGATCTAGGGATGGTAGGGGATACTGATCCTTCAAAAAGACTCTATTAAGATCCCTAAAGACAAAACATAACTTGGTTTCCCCATTCTTCTTCCTAACAGGTATGAGATTATCTACCCATGAAGAGTGCTTGATTAGAAATATGATCTTGGATTCAATTAACTTATTCAATTCCTTCCTCATGAGCTCTTTAATTTTAGGGTTTATAGGTCTCTACTTTTACCTGACAAGCTTGGAATTAACCTATAATTCTCTAGTATGTTGGTCCAATTTAGGATCAAAGCCCCTTAGGTCACTCTATTTCCAAGAAAAGATGTTTGCATATTCTTTATAAATCTCTATGAAAGCATGCCTTTTAGTTTTAGTGATTGCCTTTCCAAACTTGAGGAACTTGTCTTCAAAGATAAGAACTCTCTTATAGTTCTCTTTATTTTTTGACATCACTACTTTATCCTTCCTCATATGGTCTCCTTTATGAAAGAGACCTTCTAGGGTGACTAGCCTTTTAGGAAGCTTATTAGACCTTAATTAAATAATTTTCTCATCATATTGATGCAATAATTTTCCCTAGTTGATGGAGGAGAACTATACTTCTTGCTGTAAGAAACATGTAATCTATTTATCACTTTTTAAATACCTACCAATGAGCTTCATTATCTATAACTAATGGTCTTATTACCAATTTGACATGTGGTTGCACCTTGGTCCTTTTCAATTCAATAGGGATATCAAAATGAGCCCCCATAGTTATTAGTCTATCAACATGTTGATTTTGGCCACTTAGCACTGATTAGATGTTGAAGGCCACAAATTCCTAAATTAGGTCCCAAACTCTATGTTTTTAGGACTTCATTAAGGGGTTATTAGTGACATTATGGACTTTGACTTGGTGCACAACCAATTCACTATCCACATAGACTTGTAATTACTTAATCCCTCTCTTACTAGCCCATAGAAGGCTATGGATGAGATCTTCATATTTTTATGCATTATAGAAGTGACTAAATTGGAACCTATATGTAGATAAATATTTATCATTTGAAGGGGAAACTAACATAGCACCTACACCCACTCCATGATTGCTCCTTGAGCTATCAAAGAATATTTACATAGACCACTAGGATTTTCTTGAGGCCTCATGAGGGATGGCATAGACTAGATTTCTTCATGTAAATAGTAGATACCCAAGTCCCTTTCTTTAACACCTTCTAATGGGTCCACCAACTAGTTATCATTCCATAGCTCATCTAAGAATATGTCTAGTATCTCTTCTAGATGAGTGTTCAGATCTTGACCAATTGTGAATTCATCCTCATCAATGATGGTATGATTGAATGATGATATTATTTGGTCCATAGGTATCTATGTGGAATTATGTAATGGACATAGATATGATTGACACTTTGGCCCCATATCTTGTTTTGAATGTCATATATGACCAATCTATTGCAAGGTAGACCCTAATCTTTGTAGTGAACTCCCTAGATAGGCATAGTGAAAAGCGAGGAGGCACATCAAGGATCAAAACATCTTGAGACACTACGACATTAGGATAAGCATGTAGGGTCATATTGAGGTATCTGATTATGCTATATGGCTTGGTAGAAGAACCATCTAGTTGTAGCACTCCTTTGGACTAGGGCTCATAGTTTAAACCAAGCTGATCAACTATGGAATTTGTCATTACTAAGGTACTAGCCCCACTATCCACTAAGAAATTATGCACTAGTGAATCATCAATGATCACTCAAATATAAAAGGGTTGAGGATTTACTATTTTACTTGATTTCCCTTTATTTAGTCCTTTAGTTGAATTGATAAGAACCACATTTTCTTTACTTGGTGGTTTGTCTGCAACATTGATCTTTGACCATCCTTCTTGAAGGATTTCTACCTAACCAAGCATAGAGATCATGTCCCACATTGGTACACTCACATTGGACCTTTTCATTTATTCCATAATGTTGATGGATGAACCACCAACCTTTGGTTGTGCTTTAGGATCCAAAACTATACCTTGAGCTTATGAGTTTTGAGAGACTAAGATATTTCCCTAATTCTAATTCCTTGGAACTATTGGGACATTTAGAAAAATAATGAGTCTAACTAGATTGGATATTGAAGGGGTAATAGTATGAGGCTACTTGTTTGGTTCCTATTTACCATCCATGTTCCTTCTTTTGACTCTTGTATTTGTAACCACTAGAATGTATCCCTAGCTAGAGCTAGCCTATTGGTTGAGTGTGTAACACTCTTCTTGATCATAGTTTACCATTGTGGAACCCAATTGGCTTGACATTTGATTGGGGATTTAACCCCATTGAGGCTCTTCTAGCTTGGTCATCATAGGTACCTCTATGTTTTGGTCTATAAGAGATTGGTTGTACCTAGAATTAGTAGCTTGCTACCATTGATCATTGAAAGCTTCAATGAAATCAGTGATTGGAACAATACCCAAAAGAATGATTTCAAGGTATATTACCCTAATATTACTGAGCCACATTATTATGAACTAGGACCAAAGTGTTGGAAGTTATTAAAACATTAGGATTGTAATTATTTTGCCTATTATAGCCATGTTACCCTTGTCCTTAGTTTTGACTTTGGCCTTGGATTTGGTAGTTCCCTTTGTAACATGGCCTATTTCATTGAAAATATTGCAAATAAGGTTGATGCTAACCTTGATAAGGCCTATTGAAATATTGATAACTCCTAACATTTACTAGCTCATTCCCAATTATTAGAACATACTCTTGAGCTCTTGAAAGTTCTTTTGCTCTTAGGAATTACTGGATCCAATAGTGGAATCTTTCTCTTGTTTAAATGTAGGTATTATAACAATTGTTGGTATAGGAGGAATTAAATCAAGTGGAGGGATAATAATATGAGGTGGTCTGATCTCAATAAATAAGGGCATTAGTGGTCTAGGTGTAAGCTTGCCAACTTGAACTAGATAGTTTTCTTCTTTGATGGCCACCTCATAAGCATCTATAAGTATATTCCCTCCCATAGATTGGATCATCATTACTATGTCACTATTTACATCTTTTAAATAATATATAAAGGCAAATTTAGGGGTTGGCCTAATTGAGATTGGAATTATGTCCCAAGTTTTTTGGAACCTTGTGTTGAAGTCTTGCATGAATTCATGAGAATCTCTCGTAATGATAGTTAATTGCTCTGCAAGTGACAAATGGTCACTTTTTTCCTCAAATATTTTACACAAGGGATCACCTATTTGGTCCCATGTTTGAGTGGAATTAATAGTAAGGCCTCTATACCAATGTAGGGCCTTTTATTTGAAAGAGGTAGCTAATAACCTAATATCTATATTTTACTCAGTGACATTATCGATATTAAAAAAATTGGATATGTCTATGAGGTGTTCAAAAGGTGTTGTAGCTTGGTTTCCAATAAAATAAGGGACACTTTTAAGAGTTAAAACTAGGATAGGGTCATATTGGGCAAGGTCCATAGGAATTTGGCCATTTAAATCCACAAAAGGAAAAGGTCTAGGGGATGTCACGATAATAAAAGGGTTTAACAAAGGTCTTCTTGTAAGGGTAGGCCTTGAAAATGACTTAGGAGCACAAGCTCCCTAATATGGATGTGTATTGACAAACTTTACTATTTTTACTAAATTTAAAGTTAGTTCAACAAATTCAAAGGAAATATATCTTGAACCTGACCTTGTTGTCACATTTGGCATGAGATGAAGTCACTGCTCTGTAACTAGGATGTTGAATCTTCCTTTTGGAGTTGCCAGATGCTATTTTTTGGGAGCTTAACTACTACAAATTTGATCAAACCAACATAAAATTTGATCAATCTTACTTGAATTTTAGTCCCACTGGATGTGCCAAAAACTATTTTAGGCTCAATCTTCATCCTTGGAGAGGGTTCTTCAGGCCCTTTCCAATCAAGCTACACAATGGGAACAACCCCAAGCTATGGGTCACCTATAATGGGGTTAAACCTCTGGATAAGGCGTGCTTCTTCTTGATGCTCACCTAAACTAATGCTTGTCATAAGGAAAAGGGTTAGAAAGAGTCTAAAGGATCTTAAGAAATATAAAAGGTGATGCACCAAAGTTACATAGACACTCATATAAGCTTGAACCCACACTGGATCAACATAAGACAACTATAGCTCGCATAACCTCAAAATCTCACTAATTACATAAATATTTCATAGAAGAGGTTCAAATAAAACACTAATCTAGACCTATAAACAAATTGAAAACACATTTAAAGAGGTAAGTAGATGGATAATGGATTAGGAAGATTTTGCTTCATAAATTCATCATGCACAAACATACTAAGCACTAATCAAACATAAGAGGTATGCAAAGAGTTCATCTTATTAATTCAAAAGGCAATTCTTACAATATTCTGATAAGGTTTAACCATATCAAATGAACAAAATTTTGCAAGTCTCAATGAGTATCCTTGTCCTAAAAAAGAATGAAAGATTTTAAGGGCTAAGAACCTCCATAATGAGAATGATACTAGGATATATAGGAGAAGGGAGAGAGATAAAATTGTGGGAGCATGTCATCAGAGAAGGAAAACACCATCCTTGATCATTAATTAAAACTTGAACTACCACATTTTACTTGAATGCTCTATCACCCTCTTGATCAATCAAGATACTTGCTCATGGATTACCAAGTTAAAATTCCCCATAGGCTTTGAGGATGAATTAAATGGTCTTAGATGCAAGTTCCAATAGCCAAATCATTTTCATTGATCCTTCAAAACATCTCCCATTAAAGATAAAACTTTCATGCTCATGGATATGATAGAATCATGGATTTTCTTGATTTAGGTAGTTTCATATTGAAAATATGGCCATGATGAAGGATGAGGAGCCTCTTCAATAATCACAAACATCTACCCTTGATCAAATTTAGACTAGATATTTTCTATAGATGGAAAACTAATCTCCTTTATTGGTTTTCCTATAGCCACATATATCAATGTAGAGTTATAGACTACATAGCTTTTATCTTGATCTCTAGTAGGTATATAAGACCTATTTTTTCCTTTGATTATCTATATAAAATGATAACTTCATCTTATACGTCTCCTTTTAAGAATTTCAAACACAATCCTAGAATGAACCCTGTATACCATGAATATTCAAACTAGAGATCTATATTTAGCTTCAATGGTGCCCTTTTATTATCTATTAACTTCACTACATCATTGTGGCCCTTTAATGGAATTAAAATGAGATTTAATGGTATTGGGATGATATCTTAAATACTTATTTGCATCGATCAAAAACTTCTCCGTTGGTTCAACCTTCTTCATCAAATATTGCTAGGGCCAATCAAATTGCTCCAACCTATCTTTACTCCCATTGGCTTCATAGATCCTCATTATCAAATCTTGACCTTTTGAGCTATTATGTACCATTGATATCCTTGGTATGAATGAACATGTTCCATTGATTTCTGGCCATGAAGATCCTTTTACATGTTGACTTTCACTCGCACCGTTTGATCAAGATGTACAAAGCAATGCAAGCCTTTGATCTACATAGGCCCACTTTCCTGCCATTTGCTATGCACCATTAGATCATTGATATGAATGAATGATAATTATTGATCTATTTTTAACCCTTAGTTTTTTCAATGAATATGCATATTTGGATCTCTGCTTGGTGAACCCACATCATTGGATCTTGTCCAACTTGTAGCCTTTTAAGGGCTTTTAACCTAGGGACCTTTTGACTTATTTGACCCAAGAACGAACCATTATATCTATGTTGTTAGTATGAAATATCATGAATAAATTTATAAATTGATCAAATTAAAACCTTTTAAGTATTTTTTTAATCCAAATGGTCATTTACGAATCTCAAACTTGACACCTACACAAACATCCTACCTTGCAGGTTTAACTTTGAAGCTTCATAGCTTGAGCTAGAAATCTCATGCTGACATGAAACTTGTCAAACATGTTCCTAACATAAAGAATTACATGGTGATGTAATATCTTTTCTCATGAGGCTATTTTAGGTGCACTTATAAAATTCACAATTGAACTATCCTATTTCTTTTTTACGTGATGTCTTGATCTTTTGCATGAATCTCTAAGGATTGGATGAAATCCTAAGGCTCATGCAAAACATACTTCATGCTAAAAACTAAGACCCATAGAATATTTACTATAATTTTAAGCTCTATATATAAGCCAACATTGGCCAAAAGGTCCCTTATTCACCTCTTATTCCTCCACCCATGAATCCTTCACACATGGACCTTCCCTCACCTGTGGATCCTTCTCCACCCGTGAGTCCTTCAGTCATGGCTCATTACCCACTGATGACCCCTTCATATCCTATAGAATCTAATACCATGCATTACCATGGGCATCCCTTTCATGATATCCCTCATCAGCATGATCCTTCAAGCAATCCTACCTTTTTTATTGAAGAGATTCAACGAGAAGTATTTTCCTAGATTTTGTTGCAAATCAATGAGACATTAGCTATAGTTCACATTCAACTACATAAAGACTTATTAGATGTTATGAATAATGTGTGTGGAAAAATATATTATTACTTATGAACACATACATGGTGTTTTTACATTTTAATTTTGGATTGGATGTGTGCTCCACTTTTATCTTTATCTATTTATTATATATCATTTGACATTATGTCGAATTCTTATCTATCTTACATGGTGACTTTTGTTTCATAATTAATTTTACTTATGATGTCATTATGTTTACTTTTGGATTTCTTATTTATTATTGCCTCTTTTTCTTCATGATTTCATTTCTTATATCTCCCTTATTATCTTTTTCATGGTTGTTTTCTCTCTTATATTTATAAACATAGATAATTATTATTGTGACTTGGTTATACAAACCTTGATTGCTTTAGTCATTCCTTCTTTACCAAGTGATTAGTTACCAAACAATTCCTCTCATTATAATCTCATTTTACCAGTCCACTTTGGATCTCCTCTCTTACCCATTGTTCCCTTTTGAAAACTAAGCATATACATGGTTGAGACTTGAGATCACATGTTGGATTATAGTTAAGACTAATTTTCCTAGTCAGTCTTGTCTTTGGTTACTTATCTTCCTTTAGTCTAAGCCCAAAGCTCATTCACGTGTATCACTCTATCTCTCATGATTGGTCATTCCAAGTTTTTATGGAGGAGGAATATTAAAAAATATATAAAAATATGTAAAATCCAAATCATTTAATAGAAGGCAATGATATAAAAGGCAACACTCAAAATTATCAAAAGTCAAATCACAATAAAAAATGTGATTCTAAGCACATCTCCTTCTTCTAGTGAAATCTCAAATTCCATAATTGGCCTCAAAATAGAGCTAAGATCCATTAGGGTGAAATAGGCTAGTAGATTAGAAAAGGAGAACAAAAAAATATTTTAGTACTACCTACTTTCTCACACCAGTACCAAATCTTCATAGTAGATCGATGGCTCCGTAAGGGGTCCTAAAAATAGGGAACACTTGTGGGAAGGTAGGTCCATTTTAATTTTCTTATTAAAAAATACCTACATGATTTCATCTTAATAACACACTTATTTACCTAAATATCTTTGTCCCTATAGCTAACATGCATCCTCTATACATTGATGGTCACTAGTCATTTACTATCTTCTCATTCCATTGGTATGCCTCATGTATCTTAAGGTCTTCTCATAATATTCCTACATTATGATTTATACATTCCATTTTTCACTCCCTACCATCTTAATATTTCCCCTTGAGAAATATTATTTTGTTCATTGATCACTTCTTTAGGGTTTCCATTTGTGAGTTGCATTGTAAGACCATGGATAGGACTTGGCCTTCCTCAAAAATTACTAGATTTTCACATTATCATTACCACCATCCCCTTATACCATGTTTTCACATTAATTTCACCTCACTAGTGTTCCCTTTGTGAGTTTTAGTGTGAGACCATAGATAGGACCTGACCTTCCTCACAAAATTTTCCAATAATCTAAATCACAACAAAATTACATGTGTCAATTATGAGATCAAATATGATTGATTATGAAGTTACACATCATTGGCATGCTTCCAGTTTTGATTTAGTATGTTTTATGATTACTTCATTATTATTTTAATTTTATCTTCTTGTTTTTTGCTTGCATGTAAGAATCCAACCATTTTTCTTAAGTTTTTTATACTTCCCAACATGAATTAGTGTGATTAATTTAAAACCATTTTGCCAATTTTGTTTCTCTTTTATAATTCCCAACATGATTTAGTATGATTGATTAAAATTTATTTATTTATTTTTATACAATTTCTCTTTTATGTGCTTTCCATTTTATTATATTATTTTCATACTTTTCAATGTGATTTAGTGTGATTTTACTTGTTTTAAATTGTTGCCAAAAGCTCTTTCTCATGGTTTAAAAATAATTTTTTTCCCTCTTGTTTACCATTCTTTTGGTTTCTTATACTTAGTAATTTTATTTCTATTACACATTTCCCAACATGAAATAATGTGTAGTACATCTATTTTTAATTGATAATATTTTACCAAGTCTTTTTACTTACCTCTTTTTTTTAACCATGCATGTGTCCTACATAATGCTAGAAAAGAAACCACAACACATATATTTCCTATAGAATATACAAAAAAATAAAAATACATTTACTATAAATAAATATATCCATACATCAAAAACCACAACCATAATACAAACACATAATCTCAACATCCAACTATTAACATAGAAAATCTCAATACATATATCATCTATTTTTGATATAAAGTACAAAAATACATCACTCCAGCTCTAATTTTGGGCTCTATCATGTCTATCTCATGACCTAGCCACACTACCTATAGATGCCTTAAACAATCCCCTCTAAATAGTATGCAATAAATAAGTTGTCCGAGATCTCAAACCTACCACTTATCCCTATAGATTGGTCACCTAGGCCTGTACCTATGTTAGATGATTCAAGGTAGCCATATGCATGGCTCTCTCTTGAGCCAAGGCCTACTATGCATATGCCTCTCCCACTCCTACCCCTGATGATGGTTGTTATTCATCTTCATACACCTCACTTTGTAACCTTTCCTGCTAATATGAACCAGCTCACCTAAGCTAGGGTAGATAATACTATGGGATCATCCAATGTGGCAAGGTCATATGGTGTCAGTGCTTCATCTAAGATCTCATGGAGTGTTCCCCTCACTAGGGATACCCATTTGATCTCCTCCTCCTTTATAGGATCTATAAAATTCTAACCAAATAGATATTAGATCATAGAAATATATCAAAATATATCTATCTCAAAAAACTTTAACAAATTTCAAACACTTATTACCTATATGAATGTCACCTATCATTGTCTCCATGTTTGTGTGACTAATGAGCATGGTGTCTCCATCAAATCATCCCTTGAGTACCTCATATTTGATATGACTCCCAAAAAATGTAAACCTTGGGGTCACTACCCATGCCCATCTCAATCCTTACCTTAGTGGTGCCTCTATATACTAGCTCTACCTTAGCTCAATTGATGGGTCATCTTGGATGACCACCCTCTATTCTCTCTCTCATCACTAGAATCTCCATTGATGGTGTAATTGAGGTGGTCACTTCTATTCCTATTTTGGTTCTAGTTGTTGTACCTATGACACTCTTGAATCCTCATCCATGTCCTCTCTAGTTGTTAGTCATTATGCTTGACCTATTCATGGTATCTCACACCACAGTCTGATCTCTGGTCTTGTAACTAGTGGTCTTACTCCTTCTCTCCCCCTCAGCTCTCTCACATGTCTAGCCTAAAATTTGGTCACCACTATAGGATCCATAAGATGAAGGAATCTAAATTGTCTTGGTACATGCACTACTAGATGTGGCTTTATCTACCAAATGTAGTGGCCTGTAATCTATGCTCATATCAAATCTAATGCCACCATCCTACAACTTGGCCAAACTATCATAATGGGTGCATATAAATTCCATACAATATATGCTTGTGTGACTATTTATATCACTATCACATGGTACATAGCTTGTACCCCCTGATCCTACCTCCATGTTTATACCCAAGGAAATCAATCATAAACCACATGGGGCAACCCAACTAGTCAGTTGGGAACCTCTTATATATCCAAGCACTCAATAATATCACTGGCCCCATGGTATTTTGTTATTTTTAAAACATCCCATACATATCATACATGAGTTAAACCTAGATGATAGAACCTAAGTCATATAGTGCCCCTGCTCTAAAATATACTAGCATAAGGCTATCGTATATAGTGGCACCTTGCCATTTGACTTTTGACACATCACCCATGCTATCAAAAGTCATATCACTACCTTTTGGATATCTAAAATCTAGGATATAGACATGTTAAATAGACTCACTCTCAGCCCTAGATATATCTTATTTTAGCATGTCACCCATTAGCTAATGCTCATCTCTCCTCTTGTCCATCTGGTATCCCCATGATCACTGGTGTCCCTCATATCAAAATTCCAAATCTAACATGGACATTTTCTAGCATGATACCCACCTTGATGTTATCCCCATCCACTGCCCACCTAAAGGTATTAGTCAAGAACTCTTAGACTCCTAGGAACATGACTACAAGATTTGTGCTTAGTGGTACTCAACACATATCCATTATACTTCCTAAGCTGAGTGAGACTAACCTAGCTCAATCTTCCATTATCAATTTCTCTAATAAATCTGGTAGCAAAGATGCATCCACTAATCACCAAAATTTTCAATGCCCCTACAACCATCAAATAATGAAATATGTATTAAACCTCCATGTCATTTATAATCAAATACATTTTTTTAAAAAAATTCACAAAAACAAACCTAATCTGCATTAATTTATCCATTTTCGACCAATTTCACTTAATTTTTAGCCTACTTGGCCATTTTAGTAATTACTCAATCAACTTGGGCCTTACACATACTATTTAAACCACTTTCTAACATTTCAATATTATATCGACCACTTAGTCACATACTAAGTTGACCAAATAGTATTGGGTCAACCCTGTGAACTTAACAAACTAAGTCAACCCTTTCATGTCCCCCTCAGTAATAAGCCAATGGAGTGGATTAACCTACTAATTCGGCACAAAGGAACTAAGTAATCACTTTCCCTATATAAACTAAGTCAACACACACCTACAAAGTTGGCAACAACAAATTAGGATTTTTAATCTACTAGATTAACTAGGTCGACTTATTTGGTTTAGATTGCCGACTCCTTTCCCTACTTATAATAAATGTCTTCAACATTTATTACTCTAATTCCTTTCAACCCATTTACCCTTTTGGACTCTAATACCCTTATCAACATTTTAGAGTTTATTCTAGTTTTCAGAAATGGTATAATTTACAAATTTATCTAGAAACACTTAATTTTCAATAAAATACTCAAAACAAGTGTGAAATTCTTAGTTGCCTACCTGTGATGCACTCGTTACAACCACTAGGCATCTTCCTCATCTCAGTTATCATCTCCTCACCATATTGGCTCTTGTTTGGTCTTTTAGAGCTTTATTTTTCTCTCCCAATAAGTCAAATAATATCAAATGACTTTCTTTTCACCCAATTTAAACTTACTATTCATAATTCTTTACTTTTTAATTATTTATCATTAGATTCCTTATTTTGATAATATCTTTATTTTTACTCACTAATTTTTTGAACCATAAAAAGTTATGGGATCATAACATCATAGGGAATATTATCCATTGATATATACCTATATTCTAAAATTTTCATTTTTTCACTCTTTTTTTCACTTATATCTATAGGTTTGCCTAATGTTCCTCACACTAGACACCTTTACTTTTCTTGCAATCTCCTTTATCTATATCATTAAGGAAAGTAAAGGTATGTGTTTTTCAATTTTGTCCTTTAATTTATCTTACTTTCTCCTTACTTCATTTTACTTAGCATCAATATTATGTGTCATCATATTCTATTCTCAAAGTACCATCTCGTGTTGCACTTACATCACATGTGATGAGCTTTAAGTGGGGCATATGTATAAACATAATATTTTCAAATTTTTATCAATTAATTATGCTCTCTATCTTATAGAAACCCATTGAGTCTCAATCTCTTTAAGTGCATGCCTTAAGGTGTGCTAGGAGAAAGGGGTGAGCAGACCATTGGTGCTTTACATGATCATTGTCCCTTTTTCCACTTGTTATTTACACACTTATCTCCTAAAAATAACTTCCCTAAGCTTATTCTTCTCTCTTATTTACTATTTTAGTCATTTCCCACATTTCATCCCTCTTTTCCTAACCTAAAACTCCTTTCAACTATTCATAGTTCTAGGTCGACTGGGTCAACCTTGTACTCTTATGAGTGAAATTCATTTAGGGTCTATGTTATCTCTTGGCCAACCTAGCCCATGACCTGGTGAATTTTTATCCATAATAGTACTAGGTTAACTGGGTCAGCCCTATTGGCCAAAAATTTCAAAAGCATTTAGGGTTAAATTTGCCTATATATACCAGATCATTTCACCATTATTTAGAGAAGATAAGAATAAGTAAGAGTTATTATGCATCTGCTTATCCACCATTCTACTTGAGGAACAAGCTTATGGTTTCATACTTTCTTTAGAGATACAGATCTTATTTTATGGAAAAGTCTTTTGGATGCATTGATAGGTTGTGTAACCTATATTTGATTTATCCTCTTCATCCTTACATACCACAACAACCTATTACAAATCACCTTGGCCAAAGGAGAGATTGAGGCTCACTGGGTTCATCTTTAAATGTAAGTATTCCTAAATTTATCCATCCTTTGTAAGAGTATATAGATATGTGTTTGTACTTATCTTCCTATTTGTCAGTTTTTCCAACATATTGAGCTTCTACTTGGACATAGTATAGTGTCTTAAAGATTAAAAAATAGAGCAAGATTTGAGCAAGTTCTGGATGGAATGAGTGGACCTAAGGGATCATGTAGTGTGCAAAGCTATTAATATTTTAATTTCACTTAAAGTGTAATTTATAAATTTCTAAGGATAAGAGTAGATTTTAATAGACCCCATGGGGTGTCAAGAGTGCTTAGAATGAGTATATAAGTGTATAATATTCATATGGTTCTTCATTATATTTATCTTGACATTTTGGGTCTAGTGGCATAAATTTTGAGTCAGCAATTTACTAATGCTATATATCACATGTGTGAGGGTGTCAAGAGAAAATAGTCACATGGGTTTATTCATTTTTTATCCTATTTACTATTTACTAAATTTTATATCAATTCATGAAGTGTGACAAAAGTTATGCATGTTCAAAATTGGATCTTCAAACAAAATTCACTAAGTTTCCATAATTAGCCATTTTTAACCATGATAAGCATGTAGACATCATGCATAATTACATAGGTGAGCTCACTTAAACATTTTGTAAACTCACTTAGAAATCTCTTGGAGCTATTGGATCAAGTGGGCATAATTTTTTTGGTCTCAAGAAAATCTCTAGCAAATTTGTTCCCTCCATGATTCTTGTACTTAGAGATGTAAATCTTCAAAGTTGGTCAAATAATGGGATACATTCATGTAGATGTCAACTTTAAGCCACTATAAAAATCCATTGGAGCTTAAGTTTAATAGCATATAGAATGTAAAATACATCTATAGGGGCATCAAATGACATTCATGCTAATGTCAAATTTAAGACCCATAAAGTAGCCATTGGGGTTTAAATCTAAGCAGATCCAATGGTCAACATTGAGTCATACATCTAGATATGATGGTATGAGGATGATCTAATATTGTCATTGGGTACCCAAAAGATAAATGGAGTGCATTTAATCATACTAAATAGTTTGATGGCACATGATCAGGTCAAAGGGTCAATAGATCATGAGTGCAAATACAAAGGTGCCAAGTGTCAAGACCATGTTAGCTTGAGTTTAAGATCAATGATCAACATGCATTCATGCAACTTGAAATCAATGGTATGAGAGGAGGTCAATAGTTCAATGATTTGATTCAACTTTTTATGGCCAATCAAGTAAAGGTAAGCCCAAATTTTTTGATGAAAGTAAAAAATTTAGGTTTTTGACTCGGGTAAGTGAATATAGAAAGGTGTCGAGCTCAATGATGATCCAAAAAGAATCAGAATGGACCTTATAAGGTCGAGGGTCATTTTTAGGAATCCATGAAAGATTAAAGGGGTCTTTTAGACCTAATATTTGGTAAAGGTTGACAAGCATAAGTGTCAAGATTATAGAAAAACTAATATAAATTGGTTTTATCTATTGTGGACCTAGTTTTAGGTTTCAAGACAAAGCCACAGAGGCAGACATGTCAATGTTCATTTCCAAATCCAACGATGTGATTATGACCATGTTTTCCACTCTCTCAGAATAAATAAACCAATAAAGGGTAATCATTACTAGAATGAGAGCATAATAGATTAATTTAGATGTTGTAATTACATCAACACTAGTACTCAACTTGAAAATGACTTGATCCCACCATTATAACCAAAAAGAGCATCAATGTAGAAAGAAGTGGGAGAAGGAATGATTGACTATTGCAACTATTTGTCGAGGTGTCCATGACCAATTGTGTGCTTTGAAGGAACATAAATGTAGGGTGGTTGTAACTATCGTTGAGAGTAGAGTTGAGCTCAATAATGACCCTTTCAACACCAAAAAACTTCCTCTCTCATTCCATTCTTCTATATATTCAATCTTCTAAGCCTTGATTTTCATCCCTCAGGCTAGTACGACTAGACTCTACCAAAATTTTAGTTTTCACCTCTTAGAGTAATGATAAAGAAATTCTATAGTGTTTAATAATCTATGCTTAGCATGTTGTGGTTGCTTGATATGTAAAGTGGTCAAATCTTCCCTTTATAGGTTTGAGATCAACCTAAATTATAATAATCTTCTTTACATGTCATATAATATGTCATAACATTGATATCTCAAGGATAGGATGAAATGTTATCTATATGTGTCTTCAACCAGACCTTATCTTCATTTTCATTTATTCTTAGTACATCAAACTGACCTCTATGTGAAATATTGTTTCTTATAAATCACAACAATCATTGTATTAGTTTTATTCATGGTCTATTAGTGTGCTAAGGGTTCAAGCTTATGAGTGGATATGATAAATTCATGGTGTAACACCACATGTTAGAATAGGTCTTATTTTATGCAACATTTTTACTCTTTTCATCCTAGTTTGCTTAGGTTTTATAAAATGAGATCCAAATCATCCTATTTAAGGAGTTATCCTCATAAAAAAACATAGAGGTATAACCTAAATATAGGTAACCCATAGCCTAGGGTCATTCCTATGTTGGACCAAGTTTGAGATTAGGACTTGAATTGTTTTACTTTTAACTAGGGTACAACATGAGTCTACAACAATTTTGGCATGCCTAGTGGGACCCTTTCTCTTTATCATATCCAAAATTAGGAGCTAAGGAGAAGTATTTATAGTAGACAAGGACACCCATTATCATCAAAGGCTAAATATTCTCTAAGATACAGGGTTCATAGCATCTTTCAAACAACACCTCTTATGCCAAAGGTCACTAGAAGGTTAGTTAGTAAGGGAATTCCCTTTGAATTTATTGAAGTACCTCCTTCTTCATATAAAATATCAATATTCAATAGGATAGGCCCTCATCCCCAAAATCAATATTCATCTCCTAGCCTCCATATTGTTTTAAGAAATATAATACCCACCATGCAAATGGCACAACTTAGTTTACAACCTTTCATAACCTTTAATGGTGGCATGTCTTTTAAACTTTAATAATATTATGACATCCTTGATGCCTCCTTGAAGATTCTACCATAATTTAGGAGAAAACTCCACCACCCCTATATAACATATTGCTGACATTGCAAATATTTGTTTAGTACATCAAATTATGCAAGAAAATGTAGCTATGAGACTATTATACACATTTTTGAAAGGTAAAGCCCTGTAATTATATAGAGGTCTAGCTCATGTCTTGATCAATAATTGAGAAGAGTTTGGTGAATGTAAGCATTTTGAATATAGAAGTGACCATGTGTCACTTGTTGAGAAAATCACCTCAATCAAGAGGGCACCTCAAGAATCCATGGTTGATTTCAAATATAGATTCTAGAAGACTAGGGATAAGATCCTTATCATCATTAATCCCACACCTAATTATGCCTTATTTTACTATTTGAGAGCATTGAATTCAAACATTTCAATCATGATCCAATCTATGGGTGGGAAAACCCTACCAGGATCTTATGAAATATCTATAAGGGTAGAAAACTATTTGATACAAGTAGGGAAACTTATGTTAAGACCCCCAATTTTACTTTTCATTGAGATTCAACCAACCCACCCACCATTACTTTGTTACCTACCCCGAAAAATCAAGCCTAACCTATTGATGATCAAGAGGATATATTTTCAAGGATTAAAATCTTGTTGAAGGCTCAACACAATAAGCTAGTGGCCCTAAAGAGACAACAATAGACTTCATATAAGTCATACCAAGTCCCCTTTAAAACCCAATATCCTAATCAATCCTACAATAGACCACCTTATCCACCAAATAAACTAGCCTAAGGCTAAATTATTTAAGGGAGATCTCATAATAACTACAACCCCACAATTGTCAGTAGCTCAAGAGTTTTGGTGCCCACACAAAACAATCTTGCACAAGAGGGTCAATGGTAGTTAGTAGGACAATCCAATGAGATGGTAATGGATACAAGTGGAGAAATATATCAAGACCCTAGTTGGCAACATGTTCTTTCATTCCAAGGCCATGACATAATGCCTTCTCCACCATAAGGATCTGTAATGAATCAAGGTAATATGCCTACCATGGCACCATCAAAATCTCAAATTCAACATCAAGGGAACATAGGTAAGGTACCAACTAATATGGTGTGTATAAAATTTTAATATGTAGAGCATATGTTTGAGCAGATAGAAGTAAACATGGGGAATAATACACAAATATCAGATAGAATAATTACATCCAACATGAAGGCTGAGAGGAGGATGGTGGATGAAAATGTGGGGCAACCTATAGCCTCTTTAGTGTCTTCACAAGCTAGTCAACAATCTACCACTTTAAATGTACTTATTAAATCCCCTGTAACTCAACAAGTACCTCAACATCATGGGTAGTATCAAAAACCTCCTTTTGTTCCTCATGTCACATAAGTACCAAGCAATGCTTCTACTTTTGAGGATGGATCCCAAAGGTACTAATCTTCCTTTCAGTATTATAGATCATGTGAATAAGACTAATGTTACTATGTCTATGTATGATGCCTTGTATTTTCTAGGATATAAAGATATTCCTCAACAAGAGTTCTCCAACCCTTCCCATATGAATGAGATAGTTAATAAGGTTAACACTATTTTTATAAATAGTAATCAACCTAATCCTAGTCAGGGTTCTAACCAAGTGCCTAATCAAAGTCAAGCTCAAAATGTTATTCACTCCCCCAAGATTGTTAAGCCCCCTCCATTCTATTTGTTAGAGATCATAGGAGATCGCTTCATATATAATTATATGATATATTTAGGATATTCAATATTAGTTATGCCTAAGTCTATAGAAGATAATATTGAGCTTAAGTATGTGCCTAATTAAAAAGGGGTTCTCCTATTGGATGGTTCCCCCACTAAAATAGTAGGCATAATGAAAGACCTTACTATCACATTGGTAGCTTTCCCAAATTGTGTCATCACTCAGGATGTAATAATTGTAGATCTACCCCCATATTTTCCCCTATACCTATCTAGAGACTTTACTATAAAAATTGGTGGATATTTGTCCTTTGATTGGTCATACATGGTTTTTAGGACCAAATATGGAACTAAAGTCACTATTAGTTCAAAACCTATTTCTAGGTTCCATCTAGAACCCTATATGCCTAACCTTACAAATGTCAATTGTACCATATTTGAAAAATATGAGAATGTTAGTGAATAAGAGCCTCATGATCATCTTGAAGGAATCTCATATCTATACTAGGATGAATGGGCAATTGAAAATCATGGATTTGATCCCTATAGCAAAATTGAAATAATAGGCTTATAGGTGTATTGTATGCATGAGGAGGGTGTTGTTATACCTTGTTTAACTAACACAACTCAAGAGGAATATGGTCTATTTACTTTATTATTTGATGGTTCCAAGTCAAAGAATAGTAGTGGAGTTAGAGCCATTATAGTGTCACCCTCAAGTCAAAATTACCATTTAGCTACAAGGTTGTGATTTAGTTGCACTTACAACATAATTTAATATGAAGCTCTTTTCCATGGTTTGAAAGAGGTAAGAAGAAGAGGTGTCAAAATTATTTGAGTTAAGGGTGATATTGAGCTTTTGGTGTATCAATTGAAAGGCCTAATTGTAGTCAAAAACCATCATATAAAAGATTACAAGCACTATGTATGGGATCTCATGGAGGACTTCTTGGAATTTAACATCCAATCCATACCAAGAGAAACAAATAAACATGTAGATAGGCTTGCAACCATTATAGTGTTAGAAATATTTTCATTGATGTCAAAGGTCTAGTATTGGTGATAGAGGCTCCATAGCATTTATTATCTAAAGGTGTTTTTACTATTCATATTTGGGCCAAAATGTGTTGATATATATTTAATATTAATGAATATATTTTTGGTTGCATAAAATTCAAAAGAGGGCCCATGGAGAAGTCAAAGATTCTTGGGGTAAAGATAAAAGAGTAATGGGATTCATTTTCCTATGAAGAGTCATCTTGAGTAATTCCAAGAGTCACCAAGTGAAGACAAAAGAGGAAGGGTGCAATTTCTCATGAAGGGACACTTTGAAAAATATGAAAAGTCGGCAAGATAAAGACAAAAGGGGAAAGGATGCATTTGCTTCTGAAGGGTCACTTTATGAATTTTCAAATACAAGGATTCGAATGGTCATGCAAATATGGCACCATTTTCCATGAGGAGTGAATGGTCACAAAGGGGGAATGCCAAAGGTCATTTGGAAAGTTATAAATAAAGGCTTGAGAAGCCATTAGTAATATGCAAGAGAGTGCATGGTTTGTAATTGTTTTATATAAGAAAAGATGAGATAATAGAAAGAGATATTGTAGAGTTCTATCATTTGTTGAGAAAGCAACATTGAGAGATAGTTGTGTTTTATACACAAGAGGGGTTGGTGTTCTTGTGGGTTGGTGCTCATAAATCTTTACAAGGGGTTGGTGCTCCTATGGGTTGGCACTCATAAATCGTTATTATGTTGGTGCTTAACAAAGGGGTTGGTGCTCCTAAAAGTTGGTGCTATTGAACTTTGTAATTTGAGTTGGTTCTCATTCATATACTTGAAATTATTCTTCCTGGTTTTTTCCCACATTGGATTTCCATGTAAAAATATGGTGTGTGTGTCTCTCTCTCTCTTATGTGGTGCATGTTATGGTTTTAGTTTTATTGCATATCTTGAATTTATGGTTAAGTTGAGTTCGATTAAGTAAAATATTTATAAGATATATGATATATTGATTCACCCCCCTCTTAGTGTATCCCGTGCTTAATAATTGGTATTAGAGCAGGTTCCTTTAGAAAGAGTTTTACAACTTGAAGGTAGATCAGGGAAAGTATAATGGTTGGATCACATGAAGGTTTTTTTACAAATAAGGCACCTTTGTTTGATGGGAAAAATTATGCTTTTTGGAACACAAAGATGAGGACTTATTTGATGTCTCTTGGATTTGGCATTTGACAAGCAGTTGTGGAGGAATACAAAGAGCCACATACATTTGTGACTACTCCAATAGAAAATAAGGCAAGTGAAAATAATGATAAATATTTAAATGTTATTTTATGTGAATCATAATTTATTAAAGTTATGCAATGAAAATATTTTGATGAGACATGGGTAAATCTTGAAAATATTTATAAAGGTGATGGAAAGGTTTAGCAAGCTAAGCTCTAGACTTTTAGAAGATATTTTGAAAATGTAAGAGGAAGAAAATATAACATGTTATATTTTATGGTTTGATCAAATAGTTAATCATATTCAATGCCTTAGATAAAATTTAGAAGAATTAGTGGTGGTACAAAAGGTTTTGAGATCTCTACCAATGAGATATGATGCAAATGTTTTGACAATCAAGGAGATGAAGGATATATTGGATGAACATACCCCCCACTTTATTGATTTTGAAAATGGGGGACCTTTATGAATGTTCAAAAACATCTAAACCTTGAAAGATTGCTTGAATAGGTTATCTTTTTTAGAATTTGAAGATCATCCACTTGAAATGGATACACTTTATACATGCTTAATGATAATGATTATGTTTTTGGACTAACTTTGATAATGGTTTGTCTTTAAATATTGAATTGCAGGTTACATAAAGAAGGTTAGGTTTCCCTTGCAAAAAACCCTAACTTTTGAATTCAAAAGTTGGAGGGAAGACTTGTTCAGGTTTTCCAAACACCTCAACTTATGAAGTTTATAAGTATTTAGAATTAGTTAGGTTTTCATTGCACTCGTTTCTTGTTTAGGTTTCTTAACCCTTCCTACTTTGGTGTCTTCTTTATTAGTTTCTTTCCTCTCAAAGCTCAATTACTTATTATTGATTTAAACTTCATGCATCTTTGTAGATCTAATGGCTTTCACTATCTCATAGATCTAATTAGATGGTGCGAATCAAATGAAAATAAATGGGCCCCACCTAAACACCAAATTACCCTTTTAAATCTTGTTTAAGACACTTTCTTGAAGTGACCCTTCAGATTTTCTTGAAGTGTCCCTTCAAAAAATTTGTCTTGGTCCACTTTGGAAAAAATTGACCTTAGAATAAATTATTTTGAGCACTATTTCTTGTGGATATTTTGTCCAAAATAAATCAACCCTTCAGGTTTTTAAAAACCTACCCTTCAAAATAACTGGTTAAGAGACTTTCTTGAGAAAGTGACCCTTAAATTTTTTTTAAGGGAAACCACATGAAGTTTTTCTAGGTTCCTTATTTTATACCTAACCCTAATATTTGCTCTTTGCGGGACTAATCATTAAAGAGTACACAGATCATAATCAACAGCCCACACTTGATCATAGATCCAATCTGATAGTGAAAAATAATTAAATAATTTTTAATGTAGTATAACCTTGAGGCCTAGCAAAGGGACATATTTTTCAACCCTTAGAGGAACCCCATGTGCTTTTTAAACATAAATAGACTTAGGAAACATACTTTTAACCTAAGTCATATCAAAGATTAGATCTCATTAAGTCCTATGCATCTTCACATATCTAGCATTCCACACTTCATCGAAGGATTTGATTCGATAGTATGAAATGGCCTAAGGCTTACAACCTAGTCAAAATTTAAGCAGCTAATCAAGAAAGGACTTAAACAATCTAAGAGCCTGAAGACTTAGTCACATGGCCTGAAGAGCATAATTCTAGTTTAAAGAATGAGGTGTTTTTCAACACAACATGACCGTAAGGCTTAAGCTTAATACCTCTAATAAAATTAGATGAGATTAAATTTGGTAGCCTCGTGCTTATCATTTGATGTCCATGAGAACGTCTTTGATGTTCATGAGGCCATCAAATCTAACATAGTCTAAATTTTCAAACCTAGAGAAGGGATATATCTCTTGACCCTAAAAAAACACCCCTTTACATATTTAAACATGAAAACTTAGTATAAGACTTTTAACCTAAGTTTTAATTAAGCTCTAAATTCATTAACTCATGTGCATCTTTACAAGTCTGATGGTCACACTTCATCATAGGATTTGATCCAATAGTGTTAAATGGCTGAAATATTTTCAACGAGGATAAAGCATAATGAAGGTGACCAATCAAAAAACACTTCATGGATTGATATCAATAGATCATGCTCACTCATAGATCTAATCCAATGGTGAAAAATGAAGGAAACTTTCAAAGACTAATGGTTAGCTTTTGAAAGGAATTTTGTGGGAGTAACATGAGTGAATTTATGAATTCACCACTCCCACCATTAAATCTATGAAAAATCATAGTTTTAAAACATAAATCCCTAATTATTTCCCAATTGAATCACAATTGCATTAAAAAGAGCTAAAAATCACCTTGAGAAGAGCTAATAACACTCAACAAAATCATGTAGTGTAAGAGAAATTACAAGGATACAAAATTGGATATGGGAGCCTTAAACAATGGTATGAAAAATTGGTCTAAAATTTTGTTGTAATTGACCTCTTACAACCCTTAGCCTCAAATGAGAAATAATTCAGAGGAGACATGAAGATCTCGTGGTAATCCAGATGTCTAGACTTCACCTTAAAACTACCAAAGTAGAGGTACTCCATTGTATCGATATCTTAGCTCTTATGTTCATTAAGCATAGATTAGATGGAGACTAGATAATAAATGAGGGTACATCAAAGAGGGTTTATTATATATCTATAGTATCTTTTGAAGGATATTATAAGCTTCTCAGGACTCATATAGACCTCCCTAAAATCAAGGAATGGACCACTAAGAATGACTTAGATAATATCTTAAGACCATGGCTAGATAGAAGAACTCATGTAATGAGAAACCATGATGGTAAAATCCCAATTGTGCAATTCAAGGAAGGGATTAGAATCATCATGACTTTGTTGAATAGGGCTTCTAGAGTATCAATCACATCTTATGTAGAACCCATGTAGGTTTCCTATGTCTATTTCATGATAGAAGAGAAGCTGAATCCACCTATTGGAGAAATGATAAATATCCTCCTAGGAAGGCAATTTAATGGAATTAAAAGGAAAACAAGTCAACTCTTCACTATGATGTCTTACTTTTTATATGCCTTCATGGCCTCAACCTACTTCCCTACCATAAAAAATTGGTCCCCTCACAACAAGATTACCATTTCTCACCTTTACTCCAAATTGCACATATTCAAGTATAGGGACCACATGTAATTTATTTATGATTGAAAATATCCCATTCTAGTTGGGATAATTATTGGAATCCCAATGCCTAGGGTTCACCCCTTCATTATGAAATTTTTAGAGCCCATTTGTGACATATGGCTCTATCCTAATTTTATAGTCATCATAATTGAGGGTTACCAAACTCAGCCCTATAGGCTACTAGTGCATGTCCTAATCATGTTGACTGAGTAGGAGATATCTCATCAACTCCTTCATGGTATATACCATGTATGTGGAGAGAATAAGAAAGGCATCCTACATCTATTCCCATATCTAATTGGGAAAATAATGATTCATGGATGGAAGAAATTAGAGATCTTAGCAAGGAATAGAGAGACATTATACTTCCAATTAGTTGACCTCAAGACATGGGATCCAAAGGGAAATGTGATTCCCATCTATAATCCAAACAACTACATAAGGTACCTTATGAACATCAATTGGGTCCATATGACCACTTATACACAAAGGTAACCAATTTTAAGGAAGTGTTGGCTAAGTTTTAGGGGCATGGATTCAAATTAGAACATAGATTGTTGAGGGAAGAAAAACCATCAAGAGAAAGATGGAAAATTAATCCCTTGCAATACAACTTCTTACCTTCCACTTAGGGTCCACCACAAGTGCCTCTAGGTCCACCTCAGCAATAACAACTACCTCAGTAGCAAGTGCCTAAAATTGAAGGACCTAGTGAATAAAATTTGGAAAATAGGCTAAGAGAGGGACCCTCTACCTCAACTCTACCTCAAATACCCCCTTCGCCTATGGAATACCTTGATATGGTTGCCTTGGAACCTTATGAAATAGTGGAAGAGTTATTCAAGTAACTTGCAGATACATATAGGTCAGATAAGGAATGAGATGAATTTGAAGGAGCCATAGCTAAGGTGGCACTAACTGAAGGTCATCAAGTTGAATATATAGATAAAAGAAAAGGAATTGACTTATATTTGGTCCCTATGACCAAAATAAAGAGGGAGATTGATATGGATTTGGTTCCTGGAGCCTCCATGAAACCCAAGTGGATTCACCCAACAAGTGAGGTAAACTTATTTAGTGATGAATTTACCATACATGGACCTGTCATCCCTAACTAGTTCATCTATGGGAAGTTTTAAAATATACCCACTCAAATGCATTCATGGGATTTAACTAGCACTGCTTATGGTGAAGTCAATGATGAATTATAGACTTGGATCTTAGAGCTCATAAAAGAGAAATAAGAGAGGAGAATGATTGAGGATGCTAAGGAGAGTAGTAAGAAAATAAAAGAATTAGGGAAATCAAGTCGGGCTAGTCTTGAAATTCTAGAGGCTTCAAAACTTTTAGAAGTAGAACCCAAGGTATAATTCAACCTTGATACAACTACACTAGAGAATGTTACTATAAAGAAAGTAACTATTGGAACTAAAGAAGTCACTCTCCAAAGAGTGGAACCATTTGCAAGACTCACTCTATTCCAAGACCACACAATAGGGGAACAACCCATTTATCAAGAAGATATTTCAAGTCTGGTGGAAGCCCAGTCAGCAATGGCTATGGTGGTGATTCAAGGAATAAGGCAAAGAATCTTGAACTTAGAAAAATAGAAGATAGACTTGGAGGCCCAAGTCTCACTATCAATTTTGTAGGACATAGTAAAGATGTTAAATAAGTACCTCCTAGATGCCTTTAAATGATTAAAATACATCAAACTCAAGCTTAATACCTTGTAAATTCATGTTAAGAAGGCATAAAAATTGATACAGCAATGGCAAGAAACCAAAGACCAGGGGACAGAGTTGATCAAGGTACACATCACCAAGCAGCCCCTGGATTTCAAGATCATTAAAGAAAGGCAATTGAATTCCATTCAAGGAATCCTGGTGGATCAAATACAATAATTAAGTTCATGGTACAATAAGGCTAATGAATTCATAGAGGAAGATAAGGACTTGGTGAATAGAATTGATAAGTTTCTAAGAACCTTGTTGGTGACCCCTTCTCAACCTACTGCCATCGGCCTAATGTATGACATGGAATTCTAGTAGGGACTCCAAGCCTTCATCCAAGGCATCAAGGGTGAAATCTAGAACCAATTAGATAAGGATAATTCAAAATTCCTTAATGTCATCCTCACCACAAGGGAGCATATTACTAAGGCAAGGTGCATACAAAAGGTCACCATCAAAAGTGACAAAGAATATGATACATTGGTTGAACAGGAAGAAGAGAGTCTAATGAAGCCCACAGTGGATTCTAAGTTAATAAAAGAACAATACACCAAGGTGAAAGACTTACTTTAGCCTAAGTTATCAAGGGGGCCCATTAGCCCAAGAGCAAAGTCAAGATTATTCTTTTGTAAACTATATATGCTAGTTTGTTAGCATATATTAGTCTTTTGATCTAATAGGTACCTAATAGCCATATGTAATATAGAGTTATTTATAAAAGGAAATTTATCCTCACCTCTTATAAAATTTTGAAAGGAAGATGACTGGTACATTGCCTATGTCCTCTATAAATATGCAAGTGTTACCATTTGTAACGGGAGGGATTTTGAGCAATTTTATACTAGAGTAATTAATACAATTGGAATTCTGCAAAGATTGTCTGATGTTTTGTTATATTATTTCTAATTTTTCTCAATTTTAGGTGGATGTCTTAGATATGAATGGTTCTTGGATAGATGAGCTATATTTCATGTTCATGAGGTTTCTAGTTTGTGATGTGCTAGACTAGTTGAAGGATTCTAAGTTCATTTTATTTGCTCTGCATTTGAATGTTCTTATGAAATTCAAATCAACATAGAAAAATATTTAAGTAATCTTGAATTTTACTCATGATCTTTATATTTTCATTTGAATCTTTCCTAATTTTTGGTGAAGCTTGGGATTATACTATATTGCATCATTGATTGGTTAAATGTATGCTCAAATTGAATAGAACTTTGTCATTATGTTTGAGACTAATGCTTGAAATCATGTTTCTTCTCTACCTTACCCTACCTTTTCCTTATTTTTTATCAATGTTCAATTAAGTTTAAATATTGTTGTAAATATTCACTTAAATTAGCTTAGAGTTAGAAATCTTGATCAGGAAAACTACAAGACTGCAAAGACTTAAACCCTAGTGGTTCCTAACCACCACATCAAAAAAAATTTGTGGGTAGCTCTCATACTTTGCTAACTATTCCACCATAGACATAATACTTGTCATAAACTGCAACTCATGCCTTGGACTCTTGTAATCCTAAAATGAGAAGTGTTCATCAACACTAAGGAACACTCTATGGAGCAATTGGAAGCATCAACAAGAGGCAGTTCCCATTGGCACTAGAAGGAAGGCCTTTTTTGTAAGTATCATTATTTTCTTGGTTAATTTTAGAAGATATTTATGTCATTTGTAAATATATTTGTTTTGTGAGTGTTTTATTTCTCATCTTTGCACTTAGTAAGGCAAAGATCCTTGTTATTGGTAAATTTCAATTCAAACTCTAGTAAAAATAGGTTTAAAATTGAGAATTATTGATGTTTGAGGTTAGAAAAAAATTATTTTGATTAAATATTAATGTTATCATGTGAAATTTGAGTCTAATTCTTCAAAATGATGCAAAGGAAAATCATATTTGCATGATCAAACATATCTTTAAGCTAATTTAGTCAAAGATCAATGTCCTTCATCATTTCATAAGTAATTATTTACAAAATAAGCTTAGTGTACATGTAATTTGTTGTTCTTTATGGGAATTAACATGTTACATCATATTTCAAAGCAAAATTCTTAGTTCTCAAGTTGGAATTACCTAGAATCAGGACTAGATCTCATTCAAAAACTTAGGAACCTTTACTTGAACTCAAGACACACCAACGGGCTAGAAAGGATAAAGGAAGGCATAGAGATTCAAAATATTTTCCATCTTCACCCCTACAAGGAGTCCTTGCATTCAACCTTTGACCAGATATGGCTTGGCTTGGGAGTTTGCCTATCATTGTTTTAGGTATAGTTCATGATTTCCATGAAATCCTAAGAAATATTTGCCTATCTTTAGTTTAACTAGTATGGTCACTATAAAGGAACATGTCAAGTCATTTAAAGCTACTTTAAGGATTTTAAATGTCATTCATGAGGATGTAGCTTATAGGTTATTCCATTTTACCTTCAAAGATGTTGCCTATGAATGGTTCTTAAACCTGCCTGATGATTGCATCACTTCATAGAATGACTTTGACACCATCTTTATTGATCAATTTGGAAGTATCATTAGCCCCTGTGTCATATATCATTATTTTACTACCATAAATAGATATGAAAGTGAGCATATTAGGTCTTTTAATGCCAGTTATAAAAAGATGTTCAGTAGAACCATAGATCCTTATAAGCCTAATCGACCTTTGTCCTTAGAAATATACAAAGATGTTGTGGATCCCATGACTTCTATGTTTCTGAAGTGAACCCTTCTAACTATTACCACATTAGCTCAAGCTTATTTAGAAGCAGTTGTTATTAGTGACCAAATATAGCCTCAAGGGTAAATAGATTACACTATTCCAAATATCAACCCACAGATGCTAGACTTGAAACTTTTCCCAACTAATAACCAGAATGCTCTAGATCTGAATCAAATACCAACTCTAACAATCTTTCATACTAGTCATGTTGCTCCCAATCAAAACTTAGGTTTATTAGGTCAAAAAACTTCCAATGGATCTCAAGACAATGGTCAAAAGGCTCTAAAACCTATCAATATGGCTAATAATAGTCAATCCCAAGTTGTTGAGACTCCAAAGAGTGAAAATGAGTCCATACTCAAGATGGTTCAAAAAATTAGTATAGACTTCTTACAATTACAAAAGCAAGTTGGTGATGTTAATGATAGCTCTAGAAGGAACTTCACCTTCCAAGAGTTTAATATACCTAGAAATCAATTCTAAAATGACAACTTCTTTAATAAAAGCAAAGCTAATGAGAATTTTTAATTTGGAAAGAAGATTATGGACATCAATCTCACAAATATTACCCTACCTAATATTGTAGAGTACATGCCACTTCTAAGCATGGTGAGATAGATTGTATTGAATTATGTCAAGTTTTTGAAGCCTTCCAGGGAGATCTTGACACCTTTGAGGTTATCCCAAATAAGGACAATACTTCTAATACTTTCAAATCTAAAGCAAAAGATCAAGTACACATGGTGGAGACCTTCTAATTTCCTTTCTAAGAAGATAATGTGCCTAACAATATTCTTGAAGAAATCCAATCATTTCAATAGTTCATAAAGACTTACCCTCTAAGGAATAGGGAGAAAAGATAGCCCTTGACTACTTCTACTCCTCCCAATAACTATGGGACTCCTCTAGATACATCTTCAAGGAATGATCCTAAGCCACCCAAAGGTAGTTCTTCTAAGCCTTTGGTTGAACCTTTGAATAAAATTGGATACAATATTGTTGAGGACATGAATAAAATTAAGGAAAACATCACTCTACATGAACTGACACAGATAACTGAGCAAAGAGACCTTCTCTTGGAATCCTTGTCCAAGAAGCCTAAAAAGCCACCAAAAATTTATATTACCAATATAACTATGTAAGTGGCAAAATTAGAGTCTCCACCCTTTCTGCTCACAATCAGAGTATTTGGTAAGACTGTCCATAATTATCTAGATTCAAGAGCTTCAACTAATATTATGCTAGCTAGAATTTATGAACAACTCAGATTGAACCTAATTAAGTCAAACAGATTATTCACACAACTAGATAAATCCAAATTCAAAGTCATTAAAGAGATACTTAATGTGCATATTCAATTGGTAAGTGAACCTAGAGTTCAATAGTTTATTGATATCCAAGTGGTAGATATCCCTAGTGCTTATGGGTTAATTCTAAGTAGGGAATGGAAAAAATATTTGAATGGGTACATGTCCACTAACTATTCACATTTAGAAGCATATAAGGGTTGAGAGATAGAGCCGAGGATGAAGCATATGATAATTGAGTATAATGCAGTTAATGTAAGGGTAAACTTCCTTGATTTTGATTTTTTATTCTGATCTTGGAATCTTCACCTTAGAAAATTCACAAAATATAGATTCTAAAATGCCTCCTCCAATGCTTGGATTATGGAAGTTACATGTTGATGGAACCAGATGCAAATCAGGATCAGGATCTAGCATTGTGCTAGTAGACCCTGCAGACAAACAATACCATGCATCTTATAGGTTGAAATTTCCTTACACTAATAACTTAGCTAAGTATGAAGCTCTTATTCTTGGACTATAGCTTGCCATCAAACACAAATTCAAAGAGCTTTTGGTATATGGAAAATCTGAACTTGTGGTCAACCAAGTGAAGAGTAAATACCAGTGTAAGTTGTCTTGCTTGAAGAGATATAAATCTAGGGTGTGGGACTTGATTGAGTCTTTTGATGCCTTCAACATATTAACTATTCCAAGGGAAGAAAAAAAGGCTATTGATAAGATTTCTTCTACTAAAGCCAACCTCATGCCAAATCGAAATTCCCTTGATTTGCAAATTGAGTTGGTACCTTACCCATCAGTCCCTAACAACATCAACCACTTCCAATGTTTCAATGATGATCAATAGATCATCTATTTATTAACCAACTCTGGGGCCTTCAAAGCCCATATCATTGATGAAGTGGATGAAATCTCTCCTAAAAAGGAGCCTAATGGTAAGATCATCCAACTTAGTGATAAAAAGATACCTAAAGGGATGATCTCTTTAGAGAGGATGTTTAATCATTATAAGCTTATAGAGGTACCTAAAGTGAGTGGAAAAGAATACCAAATAATAGATCTTAGTCCATAAGACCAACCTCAACCCATCAACATAGGGAAATCATGCACTGAAATGGAGAATAAGAAGGCAAGAGAGTTACTCACAAATTACAAAGATGTCATTACTTGGTCCTATGAAGACTTGAAGATATTTTACCCAAGGGTCATAACTCATACAATACCTCTCAAATAAAAATACAAGCCTTTTAGGTAAAAGCAAAGGCCAGTCAATCCTATTTTAGAGCCTATGATCTATAAAGAGGTCAAGAAGCTATTATATGCAAGGATTGTCTTTCCTATTAGACACTCCACTTGGGTTGAAAACTTGGTCCCAGTAAGAAAGAATAATGGGGAGATTAGATTATGCATTGACTTTAGGAACTTGAACAAAGCTTCTAAAAAGGACAACTATCCTCTACCTTCTTTAGATGAAGTCATACAAGTTATTTTAGGGTCAGCTATGATATCCTTTTTGGATGGATTATCAGGGTATAACCAAGTTCTATTTGACAAAGAGGATAGGATGAAGGTAGCTTTCATGACCAAGTGGGGAACCTATGCCTACAAGAGGATGCCTTTTGGGATTATCAATATAGGAGCAAAATTTGAAAGGGTCATGGACCATGTTTTCCAAGGTCTAGTAGGCAAATGTATAAGATATGAATCTATATGGATGATATGATAGTTGTCTCTTAGAATAGAGAGGATTAGTTCATGCACTTGCAAAAAGTGTTTGAAAGGTGTAGAAGATATGTCATTTACCTTAACCCAAAGAAGATTATATTTTGTGTCATAGAGGGGAAACTACTAGGCCATGTTATTACCAAGCAAGGGATCTCCATAGATCCTAATAGAGTGGAGGCTATATCCAAAATTGAGTTGCCTAACAATAGAAAAGAGCTTAAGTCATTCTTTGGTAGAATTAACTTTGTAAGAAAGTTCATCTTAGACTTTGTCAAGCCTTTAAATGACATGTTGAAGAATGATACCAAGATCTCTTGGAATGATGAATCTAAGAAGGATTTTTTGATATTAAAAAGTTAATAACTAAATCTCTAGTCCTCATACATCTTGAATCCTCAAAGGATTTCTATCTGTATTCATTTTCTTCTGAGCATAATATGGCTGCAGTACTAACTCAAAAAATTGATGGGAATGATCATCCCATAGCTTTCATGGGCACAAATTTAAAGAATGTTGAAGTGAAATATTATATGATTAACAAGAAATATTATGCATTGGTGAAAGTAGTTAAGAAATTCAGGCATTATATCCTTAGGAATAAGGTACATGTTATCTTGCCAGACCCAACTAAAAAACTCATGATGAGTCAAAATGAGCTTGGAGAAAGGAGAGGAAAATGGATGTTAGCTCTACAAGAGTATGACATCTAAATGAGTATTTCTAAGTTGATAAGGTACCAAGGCTTAGTTCAGATGATTAACAATGTAAACTCCAAGCTCCATTTCATGCAAGTTGACCAGTAAAGCTTCCAACCAAATGAGTGGTATGATTCTGTCATTTGCCTACTTATCAATGGTATTTGCCCCCGAAGACTTACAAGAGAGAAAAGGACAACCTTGAGGCCCAAATAAACACATTGCCTCATCAATGATGGAGTCTTATATAGAAGGAAATTTGAGGGAATTTATTTAAGATGTGTATCCAAAGAAGAAGCAGCTTAGATCATGACTACCTTCTATGAGAAGCTAGGAAGTGAACACCCTTCAGGAAGAACCACAACTCACAAGATCCTTAAAGTTGTATATTATTAACCTTATCTCTTAAAATATGTTCACAAGCATGTGAGGGAGTGCCATGAATGGTATATATTCAACACAAAAGAGCCAAAGGTAGCCATGCCTTTGTAACTTATGATAATTGATAAACCCTTTGCATAATAGGAGTTAGACTATGTAGTGGTGATCAATCCCAATTATTTTGAAGGCCATAAATTTGTCCTTACTACTACTAACTATTGTACAAGGTGGAGCAAAGTTGTTTCCACCAAACATTTAAGGATAGAATAAGTAATTAACTTCATGGAAGAAAAAATTTGCACAACATTTGGAACCCCAATCTCTTTGGTCTATGATAATGGATCTGCCTTCACTTCTATTGAGATGATCGAATGGGCATATGACAATGACATCACTCTAAATTTTACATCTAATCATTTATCCCCAAGGGAATTAAATCTCTGAATCTACACATAAGAATTTGATGAAGGCTATCAATAAGTCTGTGGAAGACAAACCAAGAACATAACACAAGCTCCTGAAGTATGCACTATGGGTAGATAGGATAAAGATTAAGTAATCCCTCAAATCTTTACCATTCTTACTAGTGTATGGATAGGAACCTATCTTCGCCATAGCCCTTAAGTTTCCCACATTTGACTTCATATAGGAGTACATAGAAGAAATATAAGAACTTGCTAGCTCAAGGCTACTAGATATTATTCAGATGGAAGATGCCAGAGACAAAGCATTTTCTGACTTTAGTAGGCCTCAAAAAATAGTGAAAAGGTGGTTTGATAAAGGATCCAAAATTAAAGTGTTCAAGAAAGGAGACTTAGTCCTCCTCTAGGACAAAGCTTCAGAGCCAAAAGGGAAGCATGGAAAATTCACACCTTTGTGGATTGGGCCATATCAAATTGCAGAGACATTGGGAAACATCACCTTTAATTTAAAAGACCTCCAAGGAATAGAGTTCACCTTACCCACCAATGGGTAGTATCTCAAACATTACTTTTTTTTTTGCTCCACCAAGAGTCTTCATGGATAGAAAATTGCAAGATAGATTAGAGTAGGTAAACTAGTTAGTTTCTTTTCCTACTTTCCTTTCTTACTTTACTTGTATATATTTGTTTGCTTTTTGTTTGTGTGTTTTCTTTGAGTTTTATTTGTTTTTTCTTGGTTGTGCTCTTTTTTTTCTAATAAGTCTTGTAGATAGTAATTGCTCAAGTTTTCATGAGATTGCTTAAAATTCTAGTGCTTTGAAGTAGGGATATGAATCTTGCAATGATGAACATAAGTTGTCACAAAGCACCATGATGCAACTCAAAGATAATGGTAAGGATTGATATAGAAGTTAGTTGTCTTTCAAAGTCTTAGGCATAATCTTAAATCAAGGTTTGGTTGAAAAAAGAATCATATGTGTTAGAAGAAAACTTAGGTTGTTGAGGAACATTTTATGCTAGCACTTAAAACACATCCTTATCTGGGATATAGAGGTTACAACTAAAAGTGATTACCCCAAAAATCAAACACTTGATCAAATCCTTAAAACTAGGCTATATTGGTTCCCAACCTTTGCAAAAAGACCTAGAAAATACAAAAAAAAGAAACTTATTACAAAATTTATGGATAAGAGGCAAAGGTGATTATGGTAACCTCCATTGGGGCTATGGACACCTAGTTGGTAGTGGAACAAGGCCTTGAGGGGGACCAAAGGTGTCTTTTTCAGGGCTATGGACACTTGGTTGGTAGTAGAGAAATGCCCAAGCCTTCCCTGAAATAAGAACAACTATTCTTAATGAATATCCAAAATATTCCAAGTCAAGTGTTATGACCAAAGGTATGACTTGGATGTTGTCTTCTAAAGTTCCATGAAAAATAGTAAGTGGAATCAAAGCACACACTACGTGTCTATGTTTCAACATTTTGAGTTTGAATTTTACACATGTGAGATTTATGCCAATCAAGGTTTGATTTAGATAATGTTATGGACCCATTGGATGAAAGACTTATGTATTGCTCTAAACCAGAGCCTTGGGTTATAACATATTTCTATGTTTCCCATGTGAATCACCATTTGTTGGATCAACATTACCCCCACTTTCTTAATTTTGTAAATGGGGGACCCTTATGAGTGTTTAAAAACATCTAAAACTTGAAAGCTTGCTTAAAGAGGTTATCTTTTTTAGAATTTGAAGATCATCCACTTGAAAGGGATATGATTTATACGTAATTAATGATAATGATTATGTTTTTGGACTAACTTTGATAATGGTTTATCTTTGAATTTGAATTATAAGTTACATAAAGAAGGCTAGGTTTCCCTTACAAAAAACCCCAACTTTTGAATTCAAAAGTTGGAGGGCATACTTGTTTAGGTTTTCCAAACAACTCAACTTATGAAGTTTATAATTATCTAGACCTAGTCAGGTTTTCATTGCACCTTTGATTTTTTAGTTTTCTTAACCCATCCTACTTTGGTGTCTTCTTTATCAATTGTTTGCCTCTCAAAGCCTGATGACTTATTACTAATATAAACTTCATGCATCTTTGTAGATCTAATGGCTCTTGCTATCTCATAGATCTCATTAGATGATGAAAATCAAATGCAAAAAAATAGACCCACATAAACACCAAAGTACCATTTTAAATCTTGATTTTAAGACACTTTTTTGAAGTGACCCTTTGGAGTTTCTTGAAGTGTCCCTTCAAAAAAGTTGTCTCGGTCCACTTTGGCAGAAAGTGCCCTTTAGATAAATTATTGCGGGCACTATTTCTTGTGGACATTGTATCCAAAACAAATCAACCCTTTAGATTTTTTGAAACCTACCTTCCAAAATAATTTGTTAAGACACTTTCTCAAGAAAGTGACCTTTCAGAAAATGTTTAAGGGCAATTGTGTGAAGTCTTTCTAGGTTCTTTATTTTATGTCTAACCCTAATATTTTCTCTTTGTAGGGACCAATCATTGATGAGTACATGGATCATAATTAATGGCCTACACTTACTCATAGATCCAATCTAATAGTGTGAAATCATAAAAGACTTTTCAAGTTAGTATAACCTTGAGTTCTAGGAAAGGGATGTATTTCTCAACCCTTAGAGGAACCCCATGTGTTTTTTAACATAAATAGACATAGGAAACATACTTTTAACCTAAGTCATATCAAATTTTAGAGCTCACTAATTCATTTTCATTTTCATAGATCTGATGGTCCACACCTCATCATAGGATTTGATCTGACGGTGTGAAATGGTTGAAAGCTTACAACCTAGTCAAAATTTAAGTAGCCAATCAAGAAAGGACTTAAACAATCTCAAAGCCTAGAGACTTAGTCGCATGGCCCAAAGAGCATATTTTTGGTTTTAAAAACAATGTGTTTTTCAACACAACATGATCACAAGGCTTAGGCTTAATCCCTTTAAGAACATTAGATGATATTAAATTTGACAGCCTCGTGCCTGTCATTCGACATTCATGAGAATACCATTGATGTTCATGAGGTTGTCAAATTCAACATAGTCTAAACTTTCAAACCTAGTGAATGAATGTATCTCTTGACCCTCAAAAAGACCCTGTCACATATTTCAACATGAAAACTTAGTATAAGACTTTTTACCTAAGTTTTTATTAAGCTCAAAGCTTGTTAACTCATGTGCATCTTTATAGATCTGACAGTATGCACTTCATCATAGGATTTGATCCAATAGTGTGAAATGGCCAAATAATTTTCAATGAAGATAAAGCATAATGAAGGTGACCAATCATAAAATATTCCATAGATTGAGATCAATGGACCGTGCTCGCTCGTAGATCCAATCTAATAGTGCAAAATGAAAGAAACTTTCAAAGACTAATGACTAAATTTTGAAAGGACTTTCACGGGAATAACATGAGAAAATATATGAATTCACCACCCCCACCATTAAATCTATGAAAAACCTTAGTTTTCTAATATAAATCCCTAATTCTTTCCCAATTGAATGATAATTGCATTTAAAAGAGATAAAAATCACCTTTAGAAGAGCTAAAAACACTCAATGAGATCACGTAGTCTAATGGAAATTAACTAGTTGGAGGAACATGTCCACTTATAGACAACAAAGGAGAGATGAAGCCAAGGTTTATTTGTCTATAGATACTGAAGGGAGATGTTACAAAGATACAAAATTGGATGTGGGAGCCTTAAACAATGGTATGAAAAATTGGTCTATAATCTTCTTTACAATCAACCTCTTACAAACCTTAGCCCCAAATGAGAAATGAATTGCTATAGTTTAGAGGAGACATGAAGATATCATGGCAATCTAGATGTCTAGACTTCACCTTACAGCTACCAAACCAGAGGTACTCCATTGTATCAATATCCTATCTCTTATGTTCATTGATTGTAGGGTAGATGGAGATTGGATAATAAAAGAGGGTACATAAAATAGGGTTGATTATATAGCTCCAATATCATTTGAAGTATAATATAAGCTTCCTATGAATCATATATATCTCCTTACAATCAAGAAATGAACCACTAATAATGACTTAGATAATATCTTAAGACTATGGATGGATAAAAGAACTCATTTAATGAGAAACCATGATGGTAAAATCCCAATTGTACAATTTAAGGAAGGGATTAGAATCATCATGAATTTGTTGAATAGGGATTCTAGAGCAACAATCACATCCTATGTTGACCCCAGGTGGGTCTCCTATGTCTATTTCATGATAAAAGAGAAGCTGAATCCACCTATTGGAGAAATGATAAGTATCCACTTGAGAAGGCAATTTAATGGAATTAAAAGGAAAACAAGTCAGCTCTTCACTATGATGTCTTACTTTTTGGATGCCTTCATGGCCTCAACTTACTTCCCTACCATTAGGAATTGGTCCCCTCACAAAAAGATTACCATTTCTCACCATTACTCTAAATTACACATATTTAAGTATAGGGACCACATGCAATTCATTTTTGATTGCATATATCCCACTCTAATTGGGATAACTACTAGAATCTGAATGCCCAAGGTTAACCCCCTCATTAGGCAATTTTTAGAGCCCATTGGTGACATATAACTCTATCCTGATTGTATAGTCATTAGAATTGAGGGTTGCGAGACTCAGCCCTATAAGCTACCAGTGCATGTCCCAATCAAGTTGGTCGAGCAGAGGATAACTCATCAACTCCTTCATGGTATAGACCATGTATGTAGAGAGAAGAAGAAAGGCATCCTACATCTATTCCCATATATTTTGGAAAAATAATGATTCATGGATGGAAGCAATTAGAGATCTGAGTAAGGAATAGAGAGACATTTTACTCTCAATTAGATGACCTCAAGACATGGGATAAAATGGCAATGTGCTCTCCCATCTACAATATAAATAGCTATATAAGGTACCTTATGAACATCAATTTGGTCCATATAACCACTTATATACAAAGGAAACCAAATTTGAGGAATACTAGCTAGGCTTAAGGGGCATGAAGTCAAATTAAAACACAAATTGTAGAGGGAAGAAAAACCATTAGGAGAAAGATGGAAAATGAATCCCTTACAATACCACTTTTTACCTTCCACTTTGGGTCCACCACAAGTGCCTCAAGGTCCACCTCATCAACAAGTGCCTAAAATTAAAGGACCTAGTGAACAAAAGATGGAACAAAGGCAAAGAGAGGGACCCTCTACCTCAACTCTACCTCAAAGACCCCCTTCCCCTATGGAATACATTTATATGGTTGCCTTGGAACCTTATGAAATAGTGGAAGAGTTCTTCAAGGAACTTGAAGATACATACGGGTCATACAAGGAAGGAGATGAAGATGAAGGAGCCACAACTGAGGTGGTACTAATTGAAGGTCCTCTTGCTAAAGAGATAGATAAAGGAAAAGGAGTTTCCTTAGATTTGGTCCCTGTGACAAAAATAAAGAGGGAGATAGATATGGCTTTGGTGCCTAGAGCCTCCAAGAAACCCAAGTGGATTCACCTAATAAGTGAGGTGAACTTATTTAGTGATGAATTTTCTATACATAGACCTATCATCCCTAACTTGTTCATCTATGGGAAGTTTCAAAAGATACCCTCTCAAATGCATTCATGGGATTTGACTAGCACTACCAATGTTGAAGTCAATAATGAATCTAGCCCTGGATCTTAGAGCTCATGAAGGAGCAAGAAGAGAGGAGAATGATTGAGGCTACTAAGGAGAGTAGTAACAAAATATAAGAATTAGGAAAATCAAATAGGGTTGGTCTCAAAACATTAGAGGCTTAAAATATTTTAGAAGCAAAGCCCAAGGTATAATTTAACCCTGATACAACTACACTAGAGAAGGTTACTACAAAGAAAGTAACTACTGGAACTGAAGAAGTCACTCTCTAAAGAGTGGAACCATTTACAACGCTCACTCTAGTCTAAGGCTAGGTAACAAGGGAGCACCCCATTCATCAAGAATATATTGAAAGTTTTGTGGAATCCCGATCAATAATGGCCATGGTGGGAATTCAGGGAATGAAGTAAAGAATCTTGAACTTGGAGAAAGAGAAGAAAGACTTAGAGGCCCAAGTCTGACTATCAATTCTATAGGAACTGCTAAAGATGTTAAATAAGTACGTCCTAAATTCCTTTGAATGATTAAAATCCATCAAACATAGGATTAATACCTTGGAACTTTAAGCTAATAAGGCACATACATTAATATAATAATGGCAAGAAACCAAATACCATGTGACAGAGTTGATCACAGTACACGTCACCAAGCAGCCCTTGGATTTCAAGATCATTAAATAAAGGAAATTTAGTTTCATTCAAGGGATTCTAGTGGATCAAATATAGGAATTAATTTCATGGTACAACAAGGACAATGACTTCATAGAGGAAGATAAGGATTTGGTGAATAGAATTGAGAAGTTGCTAAGAGCCTTGTTAGTGACCCTGTCTCAACATACTACTATTGGCCTAATGTATGACATGGAATTCTAGTAGGGAGTCAAATCCTACATTTAATACATCAAGGATGAAATATAAATCTAATTAAACAAGGAATATTCAAAAGTGCTTAATGTAATCCTCACCACAGGGGAGCAGATTGCTGAGGCAAGGTGTATAAAAGAGGTCACAATCAAAAGTGACAAAGAATATGATACATTGGTTGAATAGGAAGAAGATATTCTAATGAAGTCCATAGTGTATTTTGAGTTAATCAAAGAAAAATACACTAGGGTGAAAGACTTCCTTTAGTGTAAGTGATCAAGGGGGCCCACTAGCCCAAGAGTAAAGTCAAGATTATTCTTTTGTAAACTATATATGCTAGTTTGTTGGGATATATTAGTCTTTTGATCTAATAGGTGCCTAACAACCATATTTAATATAGATTTATTTGTAAAAGGATATTTTCCCTTACCTCTTGTAAAATTTTGAAATAAATATGACTGGTACAATGCCTATGTCCTGTATAAATAGGCAAGTGTTACCATTTATAAAGGGAGGGATTTTGAGCAATTTTATACTAGAGAAATCAATACAATTAAAATTCTACAAGGATTCTTTGGTGTTGTGTTATATTATTTTTGCTTTCTCTCAATTTTATTTGGATGTATTAGATTTTAATGGTTCTTGGATAGGTGAGCTATATTACCTATTCATGAGGTTTCTAGTTTGTGATGTGCTAGACTAGTTGAAAGATTCTAAGTTTACTTCATTTTATTTGCTCTGCATTTGAATGTTCTTATGAAATTTAGATTAACATAGCAAAATCTTTAAGTAATCTTTAATTTTACTCATGATCTTTATATTTTCCTTTGAATATTGCCTAATTTTTGGTGAATCTTGGGCTTATGTTATGTTGCATCACTAATTGGTTAAATGTATGCTCAAATTAAATATAAATTTGTCATTATGTTTGAGACTAATGCTTTCAATCACATTTCTTCTTTGCCTTACCCTACCTTTTGATTCTTTTTTTTTATCAATTCTCACTTTAGTTTAAAGATCACTATAAAGATTCACTTAGATTAGCTTAGAGTTCAAGACTGCAAAGACTTAGACCCTGGTGGCTCCCAACCACCACATCAAACAAATTTTATGAGAAAATCTCATACTTTGTTGACTATTCTACCATAGACATACTACTTACCACAAATTGCAACTCTTACCTTGGATTCTTTTAATCCTAAAATGAGAAGTGTTAATCAACACTAAGGAACACTCTGTGGAGTAATTGGAAGTTAACAACACGGTCTAGCCAAGATAAAGATGGATGAACTACGTGGTATTCTTATAGCATTTGAGATTCAAATCGAACAAGAAAAAAATTCAAAGAGGGAAGCTGATTTAAAGACATCAAAGAAAGACAAGGCTAAGACTCAAGAATCAAGTGACAACTCTAGTGATGATGAAGATGATAAAAGAACTTTACTCATCTGCAAGCCAAAAAAGGGCACAGGTAAATATCAAGGAAAATTACCTTTTAAATGTTTTAATTATAAAAATATTTGATATTTTGTAGCTAAGTGCATAGATAAGAGTAATGGTGATAATAAATAAAGAAGGTCTACATATAAGAATAATTTCAAAGGAAAATTCAAGAAGGGATTCAAGAAGAAGAGTTTATACTCTAAAGATCCTAGCTCATCTAAAGATAGTGGAGTCAGTGATTTAGATGAAAAAGAGATTTTATTCATGACCATACATGAAGATGCCTCCATAATCAAAATTATAGATGATCAAGATGAAGAATAAGATGAAAATGAAGTGAATCTGGAATGATAACTCATTTGTGCCTAAAATAATTACAAGCTCTTGAGAAGAAGAATCATAGATTGAAGTGCCAAATCAATAAAAATGAAAAGGAGTCAAAAGAAATAATTGAAGAACTATAATCACACATTGAAGAAGCTAAAAAGATTAAAGAATATCTAATAGCATAGTTACAAAAAGTAATTGAAGAATGTGAAAGGTATGTTGTTGAAATTACCTCTTTAAAAATAGATCTTGAGAAAACAAATAAAGCAGTCAGTGATAGAGCAACCAATGATTCAAAATCTGAGAATAACACTAATATGTTGAATAAGATATTAGAAAGTTAGAGATCAATGTTAGATAAGATAGGTATCATATTTGAAAAAGAGAAAGGGGAGGCCACTAATTTCATAGACAAGGTTAACACAAAAAAAGGAAAGAGTTATGTTGAAGCTATTATAACAGAAAATATAAAAAATGAAGAAGTTAAGAATACAGAGGACATCTCAAACAAATAAGGTTGGAAGGAACAAAGATACAAAAGGTAATCAGGTCAGAGATACATAAATAGGTTCTATTTTTATGGTTACTATTTTTATTATAATGGATATGGTCATAAAAAATAGAATCTCAGAAAAGGGATAACAATTTAAGAAACAAGGTGAAGGAAACTCATGCAGAGTCAAACATAAGCCACAAAACTTTTTCTCCTCTATTAGGCTTTAATGAAGATTCCATAATATGTTACAAGTGTAATAAATTTGGACACATAGCCTGATACTATAGAATCATGTTCAATTTAGTCAAGAAGGACCAGAGTTTAAGGCTCCATTCATCAAGAAGAAAGTTTAGACATGTTCATGGTAGAAGAAACAACCAAAAAAGTCTATATTAGTCTAGACAACTTTGGATGCAATAAACAAAAAAATACATGGTTTATTAACAACAAATATTTGAAACATATGATAGGAGACAAGAGCAAGTTCATAACCCTAAAAAATATCAATGGTGGCATAGTAAAATTTGAAGACAATACTACTACTAGAATTGTTAAAAAAGGTACAAAGTTTGGATATTAGTAGAACTAAGACTTAAAATGTTCTATATGTAAAAGGTATTAAGCATAATATTTCAAGTGTAAGTCAAATGTGTGATTAAGGACACACACTAAAAATTTATGTAGAATTTTTTAAAATTAGGAGAAAAGATTCAGATGTGTTGATTGCAGATGCTCGAGGAACATGTAACAATTTGTATATGTTATCAGATATCAAAGGTCAAAAATATTATTTGAGTCAAGTTAAGGAAAGTTGGCTATGGCACAGGAGAATAAGACACATAAATTTTGATAATTGTTGATTATTTAAAATTGTGCTTGATTCTAATCAACAACAATGGGAAGTTTCAAGATATGGGACTTGCGTCTTGAAACAACCTCCAGATTTTAGAGAAGCTGGCTCTTCTTTAAATCAAGTATATACTGGGAAAAGGGACATGAATTTAAATCAAAAACACAATGAAAGAAAGAAAATCTAATTTATGGCAATGTGCCTGAGATGTAATTCGACCTTAATCCTGAGCACAACGAGACTATACGTAGGATTCATTTACATTTAAGATCAAACAAGTGCATGATCAATGTAAAAGATTGAAACAATAGAAACAGAGGCTCACAACATAGACTTCTTTTGTTGAGATATAGAAAATGTCAACAAAGGCATAGGGTTCAATCTTCTTATTTGAATTTTCTAATCACATAAGAGGCATAGAAACATGTACAGTTATGTAAACCTTCCAACTCAAGAAAATGAGACAAAAGCAAATGACATTCCTAATCACAGCTCTAGAAAATCTACAGTTTAGACTACTTTTGCAAATGACACAAATAATATCAACAAAGACATAGGGTTCAATCTTCTTATTTGAATATTCTAGTCATACAAAAGGCACAAAAATACGTACAGTCATATAAACCTTTCAACTCAAGAAAATGAGACAAAAGCAAATGATATTACTTAGCCATAGCTCTAGAAAGTCTAAACTTGTTACAATAATTCTTTCTAAAAAATTCTCTCTAATAATCTATCCTCTCTAGTGATCTTTGCACCCTTATTTATAGTCTCAGATCCACTCCAAGTTGTCTACTTATTCCCAATCTAATGGCCCAAATGAAATCTTCCCCTAACTGAAAGTGTCTAATAGAAGATATCTTATAAATTTTGGAATGCTTCATCTTCTAGCAATTTATTGGCTGAAATAGATTGCAAGACGCTCCCTTCTCTTGAATGCTAGGTGACACTTAGCCAATTTCCTCTTATTACTTTAGCAAACACTGGAGGATGGCACTTGTCATGTTTCATAGCACCTATTGAAGACATGTAGCACTTTCCACGTAACTTATACTCTTTTGTGTCTTTGTACAGCCATGTTTTTCCTTTGACACTTATTGCTATCTGCTTTCTCAAAAACTCCAACAGCTTAAAAGATAATAAGATTCATAGCATTTATTTTAAAAGGGACACTGGGATAGGTGTCAATCTCCACTTCTTCATTAAAAGACACAGGGCAATCTCCACTTCTCTTTCTTGGGTTACGTGGTGATCTCTGCTGCTTGTAGTTGCCTTTTTAGAAACCTATGGAAGATGACAAGTGGTGATCTCTACTGCTTGTATTTATACCATAGAAACAATTTGGGTCTTGTTTTACATTTACATAAATAGTGACACCTAGTGGCTTCCACTCACTTTTGCTAAAGTACATGGTAGCTTTTGTCGCTTTTAGAAAAGCAACATTGAGACCTTTTGTGACTACCACTTGGCACTTTTTGCCTGATCTTAATACTTAACTTTTGAAACCTTTCACTAGAAAGAGATGAAATGTGGGTACTGATATGAAACTATGGATGATGACATTTGGTGCATTTCACTGAGGTGTTATGAGACACATGGCACATTTTGACCAACTCACAGAACATATAGAAGGTGCCTCAGACTACAACACTTGGTAGTTTCTACTGAGAAAGGATGCCTCAGACATCGACACTTGGTTGTTTTTGCTCGACTTCAACACTTAGGCAAAAATGAATCAAAAGGAAAATAGATCCCATGTTCTGTATCATGACTTTACCATCTCGGACCAACGAATGCGAGGACAAAATTTGGTAGCATGCAGCGGAAAAATAGAATGCAACGTAGAGTAAATTTTTACTCTATAGTTATTGGTGACCCTGAGGACTTTTGGGCCTGCTCAAAAAGAAACCACAACTCCTGCTAGATCAAAAATTCAAAATCACATCTTCAACAATGTTGTTTAGTAGGTAGACCACTCTCCATCAGATAACCCTTGCTTGTTCTGCAATTCCTTGAAGGCTAAATCAAGGTTAATGATATCCTTATGTGAAAAATTTTGCAAAATTTGAATAGTAGCCTTCAATTTGAATTCAAGTTGGGAAATAGGAACCAAGACAGCTTCTATTTTAGGAACTGATGAATCATCCTTGAGATCCTAGAAAACGGTTTGATCATTATGTTTGGCCAATAGTAACGGTTCAATTTCTTCTACCATTAGCATGGTATTGTCATCAGGAAATGGAGAAGGAAGACCTAATTGTACTAGATCTTCAACATGTTGCTTCATTTCATTGATTCCTTCCTTCATGACATCCAAAAGCTCCTTGCAACTATTGGCTATGGAATTACAACTGAGGACCTCATTTACTTGCTTGGTAGTGACCATTATGTCATTGATCTTGATGCTAACAATGTTGCATCTGTTGCATCATATAGCTTTTATAGTAACATTTGTGAGTCTGTTACTCTCTCAGAGACTGTAGCCAGAGTATTTACAACTGAACTCTCCACCTTTTTGCACAATTCGTGTATATTTAGTAGGAAGGTGAGAGAAGGCCTGAGCTGATTAATCTCTGAAGAGATTCTCTTCCACATGGATTCATATAGCTCCCTTACCAGACTTAATACTTTGACACTCTTTAGCTTGTTTGCCAGCTCTAGTGTCAATTGTCCTACTCTCTATTGCTCTAAGTGAAATTGGGCTATTATGACCGTAGCATTATTCTATTCAGCCAGTATATTTTGTTGTAATTGGGTAACCTACAATAGGTGCTCCTCGCTCTTTTCTTACAATGTTACTTTTTCACGCCTAAGGGTCGTCACTACATCCATTACTTGTGTGAGCCCTACCTTTAAAGAATCATTTTAGGCTGAACTGCCTGGTGAATCTAAAGAGAAATAATATTTTACAACTATTTATTTAGATTCTCTATTTCATTGTTTTTACTATTGATCTCCGAGGTCAAACTATTATAGTTTGTCTTTTCTTTGGCTAGCTCAGCTTCCATCTTCTATAGCCTTCTTGATATCTTCAAGTAGTCTTTAGTAACTGTAGAAGTGGATTATGTTAGTAGCTCAACCTTGTCTTGTGGCTTGAAGAGTGACATGTCAATGGCTACTGCATTCATCGTGTAATCCTCTAGCTACATTTGTTCCATTGGCTTTATGACATTTGGTGACAAATGAGTCACCATCAATTACTGTTGAATGGGGTTGAATTGTGACCACAAATGGGGTGTAGCCAAAGCTTTATTCTCCTTAATCTTCTTCTTCTCTCTTTGGGCTTCCCTTGCCTTCCTAGCAGCATCTACTTGGGTCTGGAAGGTGGAAGGAGAGGCAATGTGCCCACCCACAAAAGGATGTCCTTGTAGAAGACCATATTGAATAGCCAATTATTGGCTATGGGTAATCTGAGGGAAAGGTTTCTTGGGAACAGAAGGGGAAAAATAAGGTAATGTTAAAGCTTGAGGTGGCACAGATGGGATGAAGTGAGAAATAGGAATGGAAAAAGTGGTAGGGGATGTCATCTGGCTAAATGAAGTCATCATGCCAATAGGAGAAGAAATAGATTGAGAAGGAGAGGGAGGAGTAGTACTTACTTGAGGAGCAATTATAGTACCCTGTAATTGGCACTATGATGTGTCTGTCTCCTCCTTTGAAGCTAATTGAAACTACACCTTCTTTTGTTTCTTGGGTGTCTCTTCTTCTAGTTGTATTTTTGCTCCTTTTAATGAGGCTTGTGGGGAATTGGGAACATCTATAATCAAGGCTGATGGGGAAGCTTGTGATCTTGAAGGCACCACACTTTTCTACATTTATATGGTGTTGAGGGATTGAGGCCAAACTAATATAGTTGCTATAGTTGCAGTTTGCTCTGAAGCTTGTGATTCCTAGCTTAACCCAACCCTAGCTTCTTACTCTTCACCCAGTAAATTACTTGTCTCTAGGCTAGATGTATGGGAGAGATGACACTCATCCCACAGTTCTTCCCATCTTTCATTTGTATCTACATTTCTAAAAGAATGGGTTGTTTGACAAATTTCTTGCCTATACTTCCAATAGGACTCTATCTTTTCAGCATCCCAATCTTTACTCTTTAATGCTCTCCTTAAGCCAGATGTCATTCTGACTTTAGGATCATAATCTCTCTGTTTGACATAGAATGTCTCCCATGGCCTATTCTATGGAAGTGGCAAATCTGTTAACTCAACATAAAATCCAAGAGTGTCTTCCCTAGGATTTTTCTTGGTTTCCCAAAAAGGGCGGCCCTCGTGTGCAATTTTGATTGCGACTCTGTTAGTTCATATCCAAGAGGCTATGAAATCATTTGGGTCATAAACCCATTTGTCCTCTATTAGAAGGAAACCCAGAAAGGCTAGCTTTCTGAGCAATACAACTTCAACATCTCTAGTTTCCAAAACCATGTCGTTTGTCATCCATGGTAGATTATACAATTTCCTTTTCCTCTTACTTGAGCCAAATTCATTGTCAATTATAGATACCTTTCTGGTGACCTCTAGGAATGCTAACCTAAGAGTCAAGATCTTAGGTAGCAATATTAGTTCCCCATAAAAACCATGGACTCTTATAATGATAGGGTGGGATCCAAAATAAAAATCGCAAGGAATTGGGCAACTAGCCAGAAGATTTGAAACACTAGGGAATAATCTATTCATAACTAGTTTGGGACTGAGATGGCAAAAGGCAGGAGTGACAAATAATTCCCAAAACTCATATGGGTCACTAGTCTTTGACAAAATGTGTGTCCATGCAGACACAAGAATGGTCCTTTGGAGATCAAAATCTGGGTCATACATATTAAGATACATATGTTGGGCAAAGAGTTTAGAGTTTTGAAATAGCATGAGGTGGAACAAAGAGGAAGAATATCTAAACACTCCCTTTGATTTGAAATGGGCCAATTGTTCTACCATTGAGAATGCAATTTGTTCTAAAAATTTGAGTCAATACTCTTGGGTTTTGTCAATGGTCTTCAACCTAAAAAAGATAGCCATTTGTTCTGCATACGTTGCCATACATCTTTCATGCCAAAGATGAGAGCCATCATAGACAATGTGTCTTGGCTAGCTTGTGTAAATTGAGCTCTTAGTGTAGGAATTGTGGGTACCATAGTGTCATCATCACCCAATTGTAACTCAAATCTCAAGAACCTTATTTGAGTGTTGATATTTGCCCATGTTCTTTATATCTTGGCAACAGTGGGAAACGTAGCTATATTATCATGATGTAGGGCTAACATATCCCTGATAGCTTGTGGTGTGATTTGTAATATGAATGGGCCTCGTTGAATGGTGCTTAAAGGTGCATGAAGTAAGTCTACACATAATTCGACCAAGTTGGGGCATGAATGTATAGCTGGGACAATGAACTGAGCCAGTTTTGAGGTCCATATCTTCATGGCAAATGTTTCAAACTATCCTACTCTGGCTCTCTATATACACCTTTGATGTGCCCCTTCTCTAAGATTTTTTCTATTGGCTCTCTGAAGAATTGGATCCATGATGCCATTTGCATAATCCTTTATTTTCACTGAATCACTTGCTGGGCCAGCTTCAAGAAACCTGGTCCTTGGATAGTTCTTCAACAGTTGCATGAGAGTTGAAGCATATGATTTACTTGCAAGAAACTTATCAAGGGATTCATACATCCCAGCTCCTTGTTGTGAAGATTGTGCCCCCTCCATATTTGTATCTTCTCTATGGTAACTTGTATGAACTTTTGCAAAATAGAGACGCTTTTGCTGAAGCAATTTAGTAAGCATAGAAAATGAAAGTAGCAAGATATTTTTGCATAGATGCAAGAATGTTTGAGAACTTGTAAACTTTAACTCTTGAAAAGAACTATTTATTGACCTATCAAGTCTCAAAATGGCATTAAACTCAGATAACTGTTAGCCCATCCTTCTCAATCTTTATGGAATAGTGGGATAGACACGTTATGCAAGTGGCAGCGCAAGGTACCTTGGGGATTTCTAAAGATCTGGAAGACATTCAATGTATTGGAGAATCTTTGAAAAAATTGAAAATTTTTGAGCTGTTGACTACGTGTTCAAATAACACTTATTTAAAAGAAAAGTGGGAAAACAAAAAATGGGAAAACAAAAAATGGGAAACAAAGCAATATGGAAAAGGGAAACTACCTGGCTACATTAATTTGCCTACCTCCCAGATCAAAAGGAAGATTTCTAAAGTATCCTTTATGATATGGAAATTTATGATGCTAAACAAGTGATTAAATAGTATGAAACTCTAATGACTTGCCCTTCTCATTTTCACCTTAATTTTCCCGCATCTAAATGAATCATAATCAAACATGTCCCCAACATATACATTTTCTTCTTGTTCTTTAAAACTTATTGAATGCTGATTTTTTATGCTATTGTGTCTCATCAAGAAATCAATGTATGTTGGCTCTTCACCCTCTGTTTCTTGACATACATCATTTTTTGGCTTATCTCCTTTTGCCACATGCTCAAGTTCCATTTCATGATCTTTCTCATTGATTACTTCAAAAATATCATCTTCAATTTTATCAACTTCTTGAAAGAACAATTTTGACATTTTGCAACAATTTTGCATACTTATTTGAGTCTCAATGCTACCTTCTCCACCTAAAGCCAACTCACAATCTTCTTGAAGAATAGTGTAACTTGCCCCAATGACTTCAAACAAGTCATTCAAAACATGATCAGTTTCATTCTCGGATTCCATTGGATGATCATCCTCCTTGATGAATTCAACCTCTTGAAAGGATAAGTTTGAAAGCTTGCATCCCCTCTGCATACTTATCTGAGTCCCAATGTTGTATTTTTCACCTGAAGCTAGATCACAGCCTTCTTGAAGAATAGTGTAACCTATAGTGATTTCTTCTTCATCTGTGCTCATGAAATCTTCTTGACCAGCCATGAACTGAGCATACTCCTCTGCATACTTATCTACTTCCTCCAAAATATATTCCTCTTTGAAAAAGGATAAAGAAGAAGAATGATGGCTATACATATGTGGAAGAGGAGATAATTCTTTAGCTAGAATCGAATGATCCTCTCCTTTCCATTTGTCCATCACTTCATCTATATCAGATGTAGCTTGATAGCTGTCTTGGAGGGATGTAGATGGGGTGTGTTTAAATGTAAGATCTTCTACTTGATCATCATCATGAGTGAGAGCAGCCTCAACCTCTTCAAGGCTTTGAGCAAAACCTTTCTCCTCCTTCTTTCTACTCCATGATTCCATTATTTGTTTCCAACTCATGACCTTGTGACTAGAACTTTTCCCTTGAGAAGAGGTATCAATTTTATCTTCTTTAAGATCCCTAGCTGGTTCATGATTTTCCCTCTTCCAACTCAGAATTTGGACATCATGTTGAGAGATCTAAGGATTGGTAGAGGAGGTATTTTTGGGCGCAGGCTCCTCTCTAAGGTCTGAAAGCTCCATCTCTCTTTCTCTAAGCAATCTCATCTTTGCCTCTAATTCCTCAACTTGCTTAGCTAGATTTTCTTGAAAGAGTCTTTCTTGGAGCTCATAGGAATCATCATAGAAGTGGGGAGTGTATGAAGGATGCGATGAAAAACAAGAAGCTTCTTAAGGAAGGGTGAGAGGGACTTGAGGGGAAATTGAGGGTTTAGAGACCACTTCCCTTACTGCCAACATAGACTCAACATTATTGGGGAAATAACCTTGACAGGTTCGACTTGGCTCATGAGTAGGGGTTGTGTATATCTTATATGAAACTTGTGGCAATGAATATGCAAGTTGATAGACTTGGTAAGGTTGTCTCTCATGAATGCTCAACTTCTCTTCTAAAAATGCAATCAAGCCACACACATCCAACATCTCATATGTAAGCCTTTGCCAATTTGCTCTTTCAATGGGATCCCATTCACTTTTAATCATATCTACTACATTTCTTACTTGATGGATGCCATGATTAGGAATTTATTTGCCACATCCCCTTCTATTTTCAAGCTCTAATACATATTTCTTATATCCCAGTAATGCTTTTTTAAAGGTGGAAATGAGATTAGGTTGAGTAACGTATTGGGAAGATTGGGCATAAGACTGATATGGCTCATGACAAGGTTGAGGCTAGTCGTATTGGACCTATGAAGGGAAAAACTTATAACCATATGCATCCTTGTTACTTGATGTGATTCCATGAGCAACTTGATCTTGATTAAAAAAAATATGAAGGGGCATAAGATCCATAACTCTGAGCAACAGAATTATACATACCAAACAGTTATTTCTTGATGATACCAGGACTGCTTAACTGGCTGATTCAACTTAGAGTCATCGTTGATGTTGATAAAAAAACCTCCAAAGGCTGGTTGGCCAAAGAACACATCAAACATTCTTCAACTCCTTGAAATATTGGTCGCACCAGGTGTGCCAAAAACTGTTGATGATTTAAAATTGTGCTTGATTCTAATCAATAACAATGGGAAGTTTTAAGATATGGGACTTGCGTCTTGAAACAACCTCTAGATTTTAGAGAAGCTAGCTCTTCTTCAAATCAAGTATATACTGGGAAAATGGACATGAATTTAAATCAAAAACACAATGCAAGAAAGAAAATCTAATCTATGGTGATGCACCTGAGATGTAATATGACCTTAATCTTGAGCACAGTGAGACTATATATAGGATTCATTTACATTTAAGAGCAAACAAGTGCATAAATAATGTAAAAGATTGAAATAATAGAAACAGAGGCTCACAACATAGACTTCTTTTGCTGAGATATAGAAAATGTCAACAAAGGCATAGGGTTCAATCTTCTTATTTGAATTTTCCAATCACATAAGAGGCATAGAAACATGTATAGTTATGTAAACCTTCCAACTCAAGAAAATGAGACAAAAGCAAATGACATCCTAATCACAGCTCTAGAAAATCTACAGTCTAGACTACTTTTGCAAATGACAAAAATAATATCAACAAAGGCATAGGGTTCAATCTTCTTATTTGAATCTTCCAGACATACAAAAGGCACAAAAACACATACAGTCATATAAACCTTTCAACTCAAGAAAATGAGACAAAAGCAAATGATATTACTTAGCCACAACTCTAGAAAGTCTAAACTTGTTACAATAATTCTTTCTCAAAAATTCTCTCTGATAATCTGTCCTCTCTAGCAATCTTTGCACCCTTATTTATAGTCTCAGATCCACTCCAGATTGTCTACTTGTTCCCAATCTAATGGCCCAAATGAAATCTTCCCCTAACTGAAAGTGTCTAATAGAAGACATCTTATAGATTCTAGAATGCTTCATCTTCTAGCAGTTCATTGGCTGAAAAAAATTGTAGGACGCTCCCTTCTCTTAAATGCTAAGTGACACTTAACTAATTTCTTATTATTACTTTAGCAAACATCAGAGGATGACACTTGTCATGTTTTATAGCACCTATTGAAGACACGTGGCACTTTCTGCATAACTTATACTCTTTTGTGTCTTTGTACAACCATGTTCTGCTTTTGACACTTGTTGCTATCCACTTTCTTGAAAACTCCAACAACTTAAAAGATAATAAGATTCATGGCATTTATTTTAAAAGGGACACCAGGATAGGTTTCAATCTCCACTTCTTCATTAAAAGACACATGGCAATCTCTGCTTCTCTTTCCTGGGTTACGTGGTGATCTCTGCTGCTTGTAGTTGCCTTTTTAGAAACTTGTAGAAGATGAAACATGGTAGTCTTTGCTGCTTGTATTTATACCATAGAAATAATTTGGGTCTCAGTTCACATTTACATAGATAGCAACACCTGGTAGCTTCTTCTCACTTTTATTGAAGTACGTGGCAGCTTCCATCACTTTTAGAAAAGCAACATTGAGACCTTTCGTGACTACCACGTGGCACTTTTTGCCTGATCTTGATACTTAAATTTTGAAACCTTTCTCTAGAAAGAGATGAAATATGGGTGCCGATATGAAATCATGGATGACTACACTTAGTGCATTTCATTTAGCCATTATGAGACATGTGGCACATTCTGACCAACTCACAGAACATATAGAAGGTGCCTCAAACTACAACACTTGGTAGTTTCTACTGAGAAAGGATGCCTCAGACATCGACACTTGGCAATTTTCACTCAACTTCAACACTTAGGCAAAAATGAATCAAAAGGAAAATAGAGCCCGTGCTCTGTATCATGACTTCGCCATCTCGGACCAATGAATGCGAGGATAAAATTTGGCAGTGCATAGCTGAAAAATAGAATGCAATGTAGAGTAAATTTTTACTCTACAATAATCTTATCAACATCAGTAATAAAAAAGTAGTTAAATATCTTTCAAAGATTACAAAGCCCTCCAACATGCTTTGTGAACCATGTCAACATGAGAAGCAAGTCAGAAGATAGTTCAAAACAAAAGAATACGCGACCACTCAGATCTTAGAGCTTATTCACACTAATTTGTGTAGACCTATGAGAACTCAAAGTAATCAAGGTGAGAAAAATTTCATGTTTCTTATTGATTATTTTACATGTATGACTTAGGTGATGTTTTTGAAGAAAAAATCAAAAGCTTTTAGCCACTTTAAAGCATTCAAGGCTTTTGTTGAGAATGAAACTAATTTGAAGATTAAGTGTCTGGGATCAAATCAAGGAGAAGAGTTCATGTTAGATGAGTTTATTATGTATTATGAAGACCATGGGATAAAGAGACATTCAATAACTAAAAATCCATAGCAAAATGGAGTAGTTAAGCAAAAAAATAGAACAATTCAAGAGATGGTGAGGACAATGCTAAATGAATCCAAGATACCGGATAAATATTAGATGTTGGAAATATTGTCATTGATGTCAAAGGTCTAGCATTATTGGTGACAAAGTCCTCATTGCATTTAATGATGTTTGTAATAGATATATCTTGGCTAATGTGAGTTAATATTTATCTAATATTAATGAATATATTTTTGGTTGCATATGAGACAAAAGAAGGGCCCATGGAGAAGTCAAAGAGCCATGGGGTAAAGACAAAAGAAGGATGGGATGCATTTTCCCATGAAGAGTCATCTTGGGGAATTCCAAGAGTCACCAAGTGAAGACAAAAGAGGAAGTGCACAATTTCTCATGAAGGGACACTTTGACAAATATGAAAAGTCACCAAAATAAGCAAAAAAGAGGGAAGGGCATTTTTTATCATGAAGGGTCACCACATGACTTTTCAAAGGCAAGGATACAAAGGGTCATACAAGTTTGGCACCATTTTCCATGAGGATTGAAGGGTCACAGAGGGGGAAGGCCAAAGGTCATTTGGAAAGCTATAAATAAAGGCTTAAGAAGCCATTTGTATATGAGAGATAGAGGTTGATTTGATATTGTAATATCTAGCTTAGAAGAGCAATTGTGAGAGATGAATATGATTTGTATTGTTATATCTAGCTTAGAAGAGCAAAAGTGAGAAAGAGGAAAGAGATGTTGTAATGAACTATCATTTGTTGAGATAACAACATTGAGAGATATTTGTACGGTATACACAAAGGGGTTGGTGCTCCTGAATTGTTACTGGTTTGGTGCTCGGTAAAGGGGTTGGTGCTCTTGTGGGTTGGTGCTCATGATTTTTTGTTGGGTTGATGCTCGGCAAAGGTTGGTGCTCCTGTGGGTTGGTGCTCACGAATAGCTGCTAGGTTGGTGCTCAGCAAAGGGGTATAGAGTTTGACCTACCATGTGGTGTTGAAATCCATGGTCAACAGAAACCCTAAGAAATTAAAATAAAGAAGACTAGCACTTATCTCTGATTCCTAGGTATTGTCAACAATGTGATGCTAAGGAAAGAGCATACACAATCTTATAACACACATAAACAAAGTGCTTGAAATGAAATTATTGAAATAAAGGATTTAATTAACACCAAAAATAATATTATGGGTTAATTACCATGTAAAAATAAATTGTTTAAATGACTAAATTGAAATGATTAAAAACTTGAAAATGAGAAGATTAGTCAAAAAAACTAAAAATAGAAGTAAAGTGATTAGAAACAATTAAAATTTGATTTTTGATTTTCTTTGTTTGCTTAATCTTGGTCAAACAACCTACTAAAAACTTATAGAAGTGTTTTGAAAGCTTAAAGAATAAGGCAACCTAAAAATTCAACCAAAAAATATAGAAAATAGACAAAAAAATGTTAGCCTCTTGAATGATTTCATTATTACATAGTCAAAGAAAATGATAAATTCCTTAGTAGATAATAACTATAGGAAACCAAAGTGAAAAACACAAAAAATAATACTTACGGAATGAATTCATTGTTCTAAAATAAATTCACTACAATGAATTACAATTTCATTGTGACTAGGAATTATTTCGCTACAAATAGAAATGATTTCATTATTCTGCACAAAAAAGATAAAAATAAAAAATAGAGAATCCAGATGCAAGTAAAAATAAAATAGAGGATTGATAGGCAACAAAAACAAATATATAAACTTTTAGAAAACAAAAAAATTGTAAAAAATGAGTAAAATTACCACAAAAATGAATTCTTTATTTACCATAATAAATTCATTGAAAATGAATCTAATTTTATTGTTCTATATAAATGAGTTAAAACAACAAACAAAAGATAAGACATAAAATAGAATTAAAATAGAAGATTATTATGCAATAAAAACACACTAAAAAACTATCAGAAGCTTATAAAACTGCAAATAAAGTGAAAAATGATGCAAAAATGAATTTATTGTTCAGCATAACAAATTCATTGAGACTATCTCTAATTTTGCTTTTTTGTAGGTTGACATATAAAAAGTCTAAAAACTTATATTTCATACATGTAACTACAAACAAAATAGTATAAGACAGAGGTTAAACACATGTTCACAAGAAAACTAATCAAAATCAACATAATTAACCTTCTAAATGCACCTATGATGTGAAAGATGTGGGAAAGGTCCTATCATGCATGCCAAAATATATAATGTAAAATTTAGAATGTAAATAAAGAAGACAAACATAATAAAATCATGCCTAAAATATACTAACCTATTGATAGAGAATAAACAATAAAATAAATATAATTAATGAAACACTTATAAAGTTTATAATGCATGTTCGTCACCATATCCATTGTTTGATCAATGGTAGATTTGATCTTTTTTACTTGATGTATGTGGGTGCTTAAATCTTATCTAAATAAATGGAATTGGGTAAGATGTAATTAAAAATTTATTTGATCTCAATGGATTCACAAGGATAATTTGATAGAGTTTTAATATCTTGAAGGTGGATGATTTAAGTAGAAGAGTGCACGTCAACTCATAGGATTGAGGTTGATAAGATGAATGATTGAGAACAAACCAATTTTTTTGAATGATTACCCATCCCAATGGATGATGACTAATTATAATGTGTTGATAAAAAATTTGAGAGTTAGTTTTTATTTGAGTGACTCAATATGAATGGGTTAAGATATTTTAAAAGTCAAGGGATGACTAACAAGTTGGTTGAAATGTTCTAAGATGACTCATAAGGTGGTTGAGTGATGTAAAGGCATCCTTATGGATCCAAAAATGTATTAAATTTGGTTTTAAGTTATATTTTAGGTGTTTCATATGTACTTTAGGTCCTAATTTAGTCTTAGGAGTGATCTAGGTTAGTAAAAGTTACATAAAATTTGAATTATAGATTTTCCCTCCAAAATGCCACTATTTGAAATTTTGAATTTTTAAGCCTTGTTGAAATATTTACATGCATGTTTTTAAGGTGGAAAGGTGAATTAACATGTCTAATATGTTTTAAGACAATTCAAAGAGTCCTTACTATGTTCCTTATTCTTTAGGCAAGGTCATACATTGGACATTTTATGTAAAATCAAGAAAATGCATGTAATGGAGGATCTCAAAATGGGAAAATCCTTAAAGAGTTAGTTATGCTTCTTGGTAGGGTGTTAGATCCTTTTTTTTAATTATAATATTTATTTCCATTTTAATGTGATATATATAATATATATGAAAAAAATATATATGTTGAAGTAATCATTATCTATGGTGTAAGAATTTTGTGTGCATGGTATTGGTATGGCTGAAACAGAGCAATGTTTACTTGGTTAATCAATGTGGTAAGTTCATGTTTGTTTGTTTTTTTTATATTTAATATTAAAAATTTATATTATCTTATTTTGAGATAGGATAATTTCAAGTGATTTTATTATCAGTCACTTTTGTAAAGATTGTCAAAACCTGTCAATAGAATGGGCATATATATAGTTGTTCAAGATTGATAACCTAAGCATTGATTCATTGGTATTGAGTTATATGGAGAAATTTGGAGTGGATACTTTATTTAATATTATGATCCAAAAAAATTTAGTATCCATTGATAAATAATTGTTATGCCAGGCAGGCCATTGGCATCAATCATTGAAACTTATAGTCCACACAAGACAAGGTTTCTAAATACTATGTCTTACTTTTATAGCATGTTATTGATTATAAAAAGTTTTTAAAAGGTTTATTAAATTTTTTTAAGGTTATAACCAAATTATTTTTTAATATAGAGTCTTATAAGTTGAAATACTATTGAAACCCTATATACCATGTTTGTAAAGGGTAGACAGTTAAACAAGGGGTCTAAGTTATGTTGAATTGAATATTGTTTCAAATTAAAAGGTGAATGAAAGGAGTTTTGTATATTTATTTAAGGTAGATAGGAACATTTTATATTATCTTAATTCCTTATGTGGTGATAAATAACAAAAACCCTATTTAACCCCTATTCTTGCTAACACAATACAATGATGCTAGACTAAGTTTTCCTTTTTGTGAATGATCCAAGGGGTATAGTGAGAAGGTTATTGAAGTAAAAATATTTTTTATGATTATATAGACTTAATCCATCCATTTTTTTATTTTAAAATATTCCTTGATGAATACTTGTAATTTAAACTACCCTCAGCCTACATAGTCTCCATAAACCCTGCCAATTAGGGGTTTTGACCTTTGGAAGAAATATAACCCTAAAAATTAAAAAAAAACTTTTAATATTGTGTATTTTAACATTACATAATTTAATAATACATTTTTTAAAATTTTATGGACCTAATAGTATGGACTTATAGCAAGTGGAGTGGAGAAAGGGCTTAAAGAGGCCTAATTTGGAAGGCTACAAGAAGATAAGTGGAATTAGGGAGTGAGATAGACCATAAAACTTGACACATAGTTGTGTTTCAATAGGGTAAAGTAAAATATCATATTTTAAAGTCATAATAGGGTGTAATTTTTTTATACAAGGGTATTTACAATTAGACAAGGCTATAAGAAAGGTTAGTTTGGAAGGCAGAGTTGCATGAGTGTGAAAAGAAGTATTGAAAATAGTGATAAGAGGTTAATATTGAGTTATAAGGAACACCAATGATCAATTTTAATCTATTATATCCTATATTTAGTATATTAATCCATTTATATTGCATGGTGATCGGTTTCTTTATCTAAAAGTTGGTAAGTGTTCCATTGATCAAGAACAAGATTGATAACTTTGTGCAAGATCTGCATCATTTTAGTATCAGAGCATAAGGGAAGTAAAATGATAATATTAATAAGACAAAATTATATCAAGGTAAATGCAACCTACAGTAGCTCAAATAATGTAATATAATATGGCAAATTTACTCATTAAGATGAGGAAAATGTAGGCAAGAATGGAAACTATGGAGATAACTCAAAGAAAAAGGGCCATAGTTGAAGATGAAAATGATAGAGAAGAGGAAGATCTTAGAGTAGAAGAGGAGGAATAAAGAGAAGATAGAGTGAAGGAAACATTGATCAAATCCATGATGAAGATGGGTTCCAAACCAAAGCTATATCTACCAATGTATGAAGGCAATCTAAATGTGGATGAGTTTGTGGATTAGATAGCATCCATGGATAATTAATTTGATTATGAGGAGGTGGATGAAACCAAAAAAGTGAAATTTATAGTTACAAGATTGAGAGGACATGATTCTTTGTGGTGGGATGGAATATAAGAAGAGAAAAGGAGAAGAGGCAAGATAAAAATTTAGTCATGGGATAGGATGGTGATGAAGATGAAGGCAAAGTTCATGTCCAAGGATTACCCCACACATTTGTTTAAGAGGTTACATAATCTTAGACAAAAGGAGCATTCATTGAAGGAATACACAAAAAAATTTCATAGATTGATAATCAGAATAGGCCACTTGGAAGAGGATGATGAGAAGGTAGAAAGATACCTGAATGGTCTCAAGTTTTCAATATAAGATGAGATTAGTATATTGACTTTAAAAATAGTTTAAGAAGCATATTAGGCAGCCTTGAAAGTTGAAGAGAATTTATCAAGAAGGCATACAAAGCAAGAAAGATGAAGAGGTAAACATATGAGAGGAAGAGGGGAGTATGACAGTAAGAATGCATATGAGGAAGGTGAAAGTAGTGGACAAATACATGAAGCATAGCCAAGAGGTGGATATAGAGGTAAGAGGACATATTAGAAAGGTGGAGATGAATCTAGAGGAAGAGGGACTAGTGGATTCATCTAAAAATGCTTTAAATGCAATAATTATGTAGGTTATAAGTATTGGGAGTGTCCAAAGGAGTAGCAAGCAAGAAGTAATAATAATGAGAGATAAAATTAAATGGTGCAACATACAGAGGAAGAGAGTGTTGGATCAAATTCAAATATAGTATTACATGAAGAAGGAGAGTCACTCTTGATGAGGAGGACATTATGGAAGCCAAAAAAGGAGAAAGAACCTTATTAATGGAGAACACTCTTTAGGACAACATGTAAGTCGCATGGTAAATGTTGTAAGATGATAATAGACTCAAAAAGTACAAACAACTTGGTTTCAAATGAGAGGGTAAGCAAACTTGGTCTCAAAAGATTACTTCATCCTGTACCTTAAAAAATTTCTTGGATTTAGAAAGGATATATTGTGTTTGTTGATTAATAGTGCTTAGTAGATTTTTAGATTGGAACCTATAAGGATTAGGTCATTTTGATATCATCCCCATGGATGTTTGTCATGTATTACTAGGAAGGCCTTGGCAGTTTGATAGATCAACTAGTCATGATGGGGTGAAGAACACCTATTGTTTAGAGAACAAGGGAGTAAAGTATACATTATTACCTTTGAAGAATGATGATAAAGTTATTGGTGTCTATTCTAAGGTATTGATTTTAGGTTATAAAGAGTTGGTGCAATAGTAGGATGAACATATGATGATAGATGGACAACCTAAGTAGATTAAGACAGCTCAAGTTGAGGCATATGAACCTTGGTCAAGTAAGATTTTTTCAATAAAGTATGTGAATGAGTTATTTTCAAGTTTGACTCAGCATTTTAAAAATATTTCTAGTTGTGAATTCATATAAGGCATGATAGGCAAGCTCCAATGCATGAGACAAAGTCTTGAAAAGACAAGAGTTGAAAAAGAGATGAGTAGTGTACAACAAGTCCAAGAAAGATAGCCAAGTGAAGGAAATAGTATGAGAAGATTAAATCAAGATGATGAGAATGTGAAAGAGAAAATACAGTTCTTGTTTATATAGGAGGTAGAGGGAAGTTATGAAGATGATATGCAATAACAAACCAAGCATTTATGAAGCAAATGGCATATAAGAACCAAACAATTGATATGTATGAGATGGAGTGTACTAAACAAGCAGAATGGATGAAGGATAGAGAAGACACATTTGTATCAATAGTTTTCTATGGAAGGAAGGTTGTGATGTATCAGTTTGAAGGAGTGGAAGCATGGTTTGCACATCCAAAGTAAGCAGAGAAGACATTAGTTGTGATTTCCTTAATAATTTTGTTGTATATGCAAGTATAAAAATGAAGAAGAAGAACCAAAGGAGGCCTAATTTTTTGGCCCAAGAACATTTTCACCTATATGATAAGCAATTATTATCAAAAACCTTCTATTAGGAGGTACAAATCAGCTAAAGAGGAACATACACCAAGTTGACATATATGGCAAAACATCTTCAGCTTGGTAGTATGATGCATGGGCATCCTTATGGACCCCAAAATGAATTAAATTTTGGTTTCAATTTGTATTTTATTTGTTTCATAGATTATTTAGGTCCTAATTTAGTCTTAATAATGATTTAGGTTATCAAAAGTTACATAAAATTTGAATGATGGATTTTCCCTCCAAAATGCCACTATTTGAAAATTTGAATTTTTAAGCCTTGTTGAAGGATTTCCATGCATGTTTTTAATGTTTAAGTTTTAAGGAACATTTATAAGAGTTATTAATACAATTAAAGAGTCCTTACTATGTTCCTTAGTCTTTAGGCAAGGTCATACATTGGACATTTTATGTAAAATCAAGAAAATGCATGTAATGGAGGATCTCAACATGGGAAAAGCCTTAAAGAGTTAGTTATGATTTTTGGTATGGTGGTAGAGTAATTTTTGGAATTTTAATATTTAATTCCATTATAATGTGATATAGATAATGGATGTGAAAAAATATATATGTGTTGAAGTAATGATTGTCTATGGTGCAAGAATTTTGTGTGCATGGTATTGGTATGGCTGAAATAGAGCAATGTTTACTTGGTTGATCAATGTGTTAAGTGCATGCTTGTTTTTTATTTATATTGAATATTAAAAATTTATATTATATTATTTTGAGATATGGGAATTTTAATTGAGTTGATTAGCAGTCACTTTTGTAAATATTGTCAAAGTTTATCAACATAATGGGCATATATATAACTATTCAAGATTGATAACCTGAGTATTGAATCATTAATATTGAGTTATATAGAGAAATTGGGAGTGGATAATTTAATTAATATTATGATCCAAACTTGTTTAGTATCCATTGACAAATAATTTTTATTCCAGGTAGGCCATTGGCATCAATCACTGAAACTTACAGTCCACACAAGACAATGTTTTTGAATATTGTGTCTTATTGTTATAGCATGCTATTGATTAAAAAAAGGTTTTCAAAGGTTTATTTCAGTTTTTTAAGTTTATTACCACCTTAATATTTAATATATAGTCTTAGAAGTTGAAATACTATTGAAACCCTATATACCCTGTTTGTAAAGGGCAGACAATCAAACAAGGTATCTAAGTTATGTTGAATTGAATATTGTTTGGGATTCCAAGGTGAATGAAAGGAGTTTGTTATATTAATTTAATGTATATAGGAAAAATTTATAGAATCTAAATTCCTTAGGTGGTTATAAACAAAAACCCTATTTAACACTTATTCTTGCTAATACAATACAATGATGCAAGACTGAGTTTTCCTTATTGTGAATGATCCAAGGGGTATAATAAGAAGGTTATTGAATGAAAAATATTTTTTATTCTAATACAAACTTAATACATCCATTTTTTTTATTTAAAACTATTCCATGAGAAATATTTTCAATTTAAACTACCCTTGGTGTGCACAATTTCCATAAACCCTACCAACTAGGGTTTTGAACTTTGGAAGAAATATAAACCTAAAAAATTCACAAAAACTTTTAATATTGTGTCTTTTAAAATTACATAACTAAATCACACATTTTTAAGACCGTACAAACTTGATATTATGGACTTCTAGCAAGTGGAGTGGAAAAAGGGCTTAAAGAGGCCTAATTTGGAAGGCTACAAGAAGGAAAGTGGACTTAGGGAGTGAGATAAACCTCAAATTTGGCACAGAGTTGTGATTCAATAGTATAAAGGAAAATATCACATTGGAAAGTCATAATAATGTGTAATTTTTCCATACAAGGGTATTTACAATCAGACAAGGCTACAAGAAAGACTAGTTTGGAAGGAAAAGTCGCATGAGTGTGAAATGAAGTAATGAAAATAGTGATAAGAGGTTAGTTGTGAGTTATAAGGAACCCAAATGATAAAGGTGAAGTTATTTTAACCTCTATTCAGTATATTGATCCATTTATATTGCATGGTGATTGGTTTCTTTGTTTGAAAGTCGGTAAGTGTTTCATTGATCAAGAACAAGAGTGATAACCTTGTGCAAGCTTTGCATCATTGAGGAAGCCAAGGAATGTGGTTGTATGAGTCACCATTTGGTTGAGAAAAATATGGAGGATGTCTGGATGAGGTGGAAGATCTATATTCTTTATTAATTTTAGAGGAACTAGGTGTGTATTATTTTATTAACTAATTATAAATTAATTATCTATTCACAAAGTAGAGGTAAATGATATTAATATGAATTAAAATTGGAGATGGTGAAGGGTTAGCATGTAAAAGTTAATTCTAAAACTAAATGGTGAAATATAAGTGTTTAAACACTTTTATTATAGGTGATTGCAAGGTGTTAGCTTGAGCGTATAAAATCCCACCTTGATTCATAGAATATATTTTTGATATTTTTTGGTGTTACCATGGTTGTTATCACAATTAAAATGCTAAGTATTGAGAAACTATGTTCTTATGACATTAATGAAAAGAGATTCTAGTTTTCATACATGGTTAATGTCTTATTATTTAGTTACTAAGTTATAATGCTTATGTTGATGTTTTGTTATTAAGTCCTTACATAATTTTTAATCTATACTTAAATAAGTCATTAGTTCATGTCCTTGTCATATAAAACCAAATTAATGGTAATTCATCTCTATAATTAACCCAATAATTCCCTGATATGTCTCTCTCTACCTTGAGTGAGTATACAAATTCACTTATGTGATGTGCTAATATAATGAGTATTAGTGTTAAGGTAAAACATGATTGGCATAAACTAATGGTGAGCACATAGGAAAATTTACCAACATTTTGGTTTGGTTCTTGGGACCTAGTAGATATAGCTATAGAAGATGATGCATGCTAATGTTTTACCTAATTTTGATGGAGAATGTTAAGAGATAGTTTAAGGAATTAGAGATACCTTTTCTGAAAAAAATCTTATCTTGGTAAAATGGACCCCTTAGCAGTGGGTAGAAGAGTATTTTTACAACTCTTCATATGAATTATTATTCTATGAGATACATAGACATTTACATGCATGGATATAATATAGATCCCATCAAACTCCACTCAACTCAACTCTATATGGTTGGAGGTGGCCTGCTTATGTTATGGGCCAATTAGGAACTATGGAATAAAGTATCCTTAGATAGAATTGAAGATTGAGATATTCATACATATATAGTTTGGACCAAAACCATAGATGTGTGGTGGAGAAGCATATTGAATAGTTAATCATTATAATTCATAGTCTCTACATATTTTTGCATAAATTAAGTGAAGCACCATTTTTTGTGTGCACCTAGAGGGTCCTATATAGAATAGTAGACTTTGGAGATCAATAAAATAGTGGTAAATTATGATATTGAGAATCTAATCATGAAAGGCTAACTCAAGCATGGTTTGAGTAGATGGTATAAGGAGAATTACATGCAAGATTCACATGATGTAGTTGTGAGTGTTAGTGTAGTTCTTTTTCCCAGTGGGTTTTGCCTACATGGTCGTATGGCCTTTCTATGTATTTAAGCTTCCTTAGGTTAGTTATAAAGGGTCCATAGGCTAATTTTATTTAATTTTAATTAGTTAATTAAGAAAATTAAAGGCTTAATCATGTTTCTTTAATTTTATCTATATGTATCCCAATTTTCATTTTTGGAAGGTAAATCAACTCATTCACATTTTGTAATAGACAGGTTAATGCATATTTTTCCTCTCTTGGAATTTTGGAGCTCTCTCTATAGGAATCAACATTGATTGTTTGAATTTTATTCAGAGATCTTGGCACACTCTTTCATGGTATCAGATCTATCCTGATAGTCTCATGCATCATACTCCCTAGTAAGATCCTCCATGCATTCACCTTGCTAGTTTTTCTTCTGTCTTGGCCACCAATTTTGACCTTGGGGGCATTTTATTAATCTACCTCAAAAATTATGTCAAAAAGAATTTGATGAAAAATCCATTTACATATATTTTTTGGGTTTTTTAAGATCTAAAATGGGTTGTTCTTAGCTTTTTGAGACACTTCATATATTTTTTAAAAAATCCATTTCTTCTATTTGGTTAGACATCTATACAGATGAAGTAATACACCCTGCAAACCTTGATTTAATCTATGTAGACCAAATCAAGTTCTTAAAATCCTTTGACTTCTCAAAACTCAATTACTTAGAAGTAATTAGGTTTGTGGAGGGAAACTACTTGATTCTAGACCAAATTGAGCTTTTAGAGTGCTTCAACTTCTCCAATGCAATTACTTATAAGTAATCAGGTTTTTCAAGGGTGACTACTTGAAGTAATCAGGTTTCTTTGGTGTGACAACTTGATAGTAGACCAATTCAAGATTTTAGGGTAGTCTTACTTCTCCAATAACCTGATCAACACTAACAAGACCCATTCATGGTTGTGAAGGTCGACTACTTATTACTCATAACTTGTTTTATAAGTAATAAGTCATGCAGGTTGAAGAACCTGAAATACAGTGAGGAAGACCAATATAGTTTTTTCAAAGGCAATTACTCATTACTCATTTACTTTATAAGTAAATTAGTTTGAAGAACTCGAAATACACTGAAGAAAAGTAATCAAGTTTCTCAGTGTCAATTACTTATAACTTTTTATAAGTAAAGTAGTTGTAAGAACCCAAAATAGTGCATTTGGAAAAAATTGAAATGAAGGATTTGGAAGAAACTGAATTAGACTAGGAGACCCATTCAATTTTTCAAATAGCTTTTGCTTATTAATTTTTATAAGTAATTCAATTGCATGAACCTAAAGTTAAGCAACTACACAAACCCATGTGATGTTCAGGAGGGTGTCAAATTTGAGGTGAAAGGTAATGAAGAAATAAAGTTAAGTTATTTCTTTTTTTGGATTTTTGGATGAAAAAACACAAGTTTGGAAAAAAAAATCCATGTTTGGAAAGGGTCCATGAATATGTGGGTGTAAGAACTAGTAAGTGCTATAAATTTCAATCCATAGCTCCTTTTTGGATGCCATTTTTTTTGAAAGTGCATGTTTTTTTGAACTCTATGCATTACTGACATTGTTTCAATACTTTTGTAATATCCATTTTTTACATGGTGTAATAGCTTAAAACTCTCTTCAAACCTTTGTACATTTCCTCTTAGATGCATTATCGGTAGTGCCCGATGTCCCTCTCATACTTTCTCACACTGATTGCTCATTGACGCATTCTTAGTTGTGCCCAATGTCTAAAACTAAGTGTGTGTTCATTGTAACTTCAAGGGGGTATTCTTGATAGTTCAAAGGGTAATTGTATTATGTGCTTTCTATTTTTTGCTTTCATTTAAATTCTATAATTTGTCTCATTCTAATATGTACTAATAGATCTAAACATCTAACCACTCACACCATTTAACTATCTAAAATGGAAGTCTAAAATACAACTCACTTTGAGAGGTAAAGGACTCTATCAAATTACTATGGGTGAGGAAACTAAGCCTTCCATAGATGTATAAAAAGTTAAGTGGTATAATAGATGTGATGAGGCTTATGGGTTTATATGACTGTCAATGTCTCTTGACCTCTTGTTTCATGTTGAGTCTTCAAAAACTCTAAACAAAGTTTGGACAATCTTGGAAAAGATTTTTGGAGTACAAGACATCATGAGGGGTCATGAGCTAGATAATGAGCTCATCACATTGAGCCCAAGTGACTATAACACCCTAAAAAACTTCTTTACAAAGTTTAAATCAATGAAATTGTAGTTGAAATAATGTGGCATTGAGAAAATAGATGACCAGTTGATTTTATCCATGCTTGCAAAACTTGGTCATGACTATTCAGTTTTTGTCTCTATATTTCATGCTACCAAACATGCACTTGGATCCACTTGGAAAATTCCATCATTTGATGATTTTTTTGTCTATCTAACTTGAGATCAGGATAAGTTAGTTCAAATGGGTACACTGAAGTCTTCAAAATCACATGCCTTGATTGTCAATTAGGATAAGAAGAAGCCTTCTAATAGTGGCAAACATGAGAAGAAATAGTCTAAACCTGATCATGAGCACAAGAAGAATCATAAATCAGATGCCAAGCCTAAGGCATCATCAAACTAATCCTCCTCAAGTGGGAAACCTAAGAAGGAGAAACTCAAATGCAACTTTTTTAAGAAACTTGGGCATGATGAATCTCAGTGCATGAAAAAGAAGATTGACACCTTGACTAAGATGCTTGAGAAGAACAACATTAGTGTTCTTGAATCCTCATATCATAACACATCATAACAAGATTATACAAAAGGTAAAGATATAAAAAAGGGTAAAAATAAGGGAAAGGCACTTGTTGCAGTAGATTCTTAGCCTTTGACTTGGGTTATTGACTCGGGTGCTTCCTATCACATGGCCTCCTCAAAGGATCTATTTTCAGAAATAAAGCCATGTATTTTACCTTCAATTCTCATGGGTGATGACACTTCAATAGAATTAAATAATAAAATATTGGTAAAATTAAGTGATGGGACCTTCAATGATGTTTTATGTGTTCTTTCATTATCCACCAATCTTCTATCAGTATATCAAATCACTCACATAGGTGCAAGGAAGTGAGTTAAGTTCACACCTAATTCAATGGTAATCAAGAAGCTACATAGTGACACCACAAAGGCTTATGGGAAGGCAAATAATCAATCTAGGTTGTATACCTTCTCATAATTTACCCCAAATCAGCCCTTAGTTTCACTACTTACTCATGCAGATAGAGTGAGCAAACTATGGCATGAATGGTTTGGCCATTTAAACTATCATTACCTAGATCAACTCGATCATCAAGACATGGTTTCAAGATTACCTAGACTCAAATTCTCAAATGGATTATGTAATGGATGCATTCTTGGTAAGCATCCAGAAAAGAAATATGACAAGGGCAAAGCAAGGAGAGCTGAACAAAAGCTAGAGATAGTCCACAGTGACTTAGCAAGACCATTTCCAAAACCTTCATTCAATAGGATGAGATACATGTTCGCATTCATTGATGAATTTTTGAGGTATACTTGGTTGTTTTTATCAAAAATAAGTTTGAGGTCTTTTATCACTTTAAGGACTTCAAGGTACTTGTGGAGAAGTAGTCAGAATGTTCCATCAAAATATTAAGGACTGATAATGGAAAAGCGTATGTCAATAATAGGTTTGAGCAATTTTGCACATCAGAGGGGATTCAATGAAAACACATAGTTCCATAAAATCCTTAGTATAATGGTGTGGCTAAACACAATAACCATACCTTGAAGGAAATGTCAAAATAGATGCTTTAATCAAAGTATCTTGCTCCTCAGTATTGGGCCAAAGCAATCAACTATGCATGATACATTTAGAATTGAGTTCCACATAAAGAATTGAAGGGAATAAATCCTTTTGAATCTTAGGATGGTCAAAATCCCATATTAGATCAATTTCAAGTGTTTGGATTGCCAGTAATGGCCTATGTTCCCAAGAAGAAATGTAAGGCAATGGATCCTCAGAGTCAGTCTTGCATCTTTGTGGGGTATACAGAGGGTGTTAAGGGATATAGGCTTATACATCTTAAAACTCATGAGTTTTCATTGAAAAGAGTGTCATGTTTTTTGAGGGCCCACTTGAACACAATCTTATCACTCTAGACTCTTCAAAAGTTTCACTAGACATTGATTCTACTTCAGACAGTGACATAGATCCATCTCAAGATCCTCCTGATGATAAGAATGACTCTTATTTTTCTTCTTCAAGTTCAAGAAATGAGAGTAGTGATGAGGATTCTCCTCATCCATCCCATACTTACACTACATATGATGAGAACTCACCACCTAATTCTCCAATATCATATAATTCTGGTTTGATTTGGGCTAGACAGACACTTCAAAGTGTTGGAGGATGGGTTGGAAATCCATCAAATACAAGGTAAACATAATCATAGTTTCAAGGGACATCACATGCCCACTTGGATATTGTCTCAAATCTAAAAACCTTTCATGAGTCATCTGGCATTCTAGAATGGGATTCTACTATATAAGAAGAGTACAACTCCCTAATCAGGAACAAAGCATGGGACTTGGTCCCTCTTCCTAAAGGAAGAAAATTGGTTTGATGTAAATGGGTTTATCAGACCAAATATGGTGTAGATGGGTTAGTCAATAAGTATAAATCTCATGTAGTTGCAAAGGGGTTTTATCAAGTACTTGGCATAGACTACACTGAGACATTTGCTCCTATAGCCAAGATGATGTCTATAAGACTCACTTTAGCCATCATAGCCACACATCAGTGGGATGTTCACCAAATGGATCTAAAAAGTGATTTTTTACATGGTGACCTCAAGGAAGAGATATATATGGATAAACCACAAGGCTTTGTGGAATATACCTCCTTGGTCTATAAACTTAGGAAATCTATCTATGGACTCAAATAGGCCCCTCATACATGGTATGCTAAGATGGACTTCTTTTTCCTCATAGTCAGGTTCACCAGATGCCACTTAGATATAAATGTCTACATCTTGTGGTAGGATGATTCTCTATTGATCTTAGTTCTCTATGTGGATGACTTACTGATTACAAGGAGATCATGATCATCCATCTTAGTAGTGAAAATTGCACTATCAGATAGATTTTCAATGACAGACATGGGATTGTTGCACTATTTTCTTAGGATTGAAATCATTCAATTATATTTTGGGATATCTTTATCATAATCCAAGTATTCTCTTGATTTACTTGTGAGATTCAACATGTCTGATTGTATGCCAACTCCTACTCCCTTCTTATCTGGTGTGAAGCTTGAGGTTGATTTTCCTACACCACTCATTGATGCAACACCGTATCAACAACACATGGGTAGTCTTATCTATCTCACACACACTAGACCTGACATTTCTTATGTAGTTGGTTTGATCTCTCAATTTATGTAGGAGCCACATGAGTTATACTGAAAAGTATCAAAGCAAATTATTCACTACATTTAGGGTTCATATAACTATGGGATACACTATGGAGTAGGAATAAAGGTTGATTTAATTAGATACATATATTTAGATTGGGTTGGAGATATTCAAATTTGAAATTCTACTTTAGGCTACAATTTCTCACTTGGTTCGGGTCCAATAAGTTGGTCAAGTAAGAAGTAGCATGTAATTATTTTATCATCCATAAAGGTAGAATATAGAGGGGATACAATGCCACTACTGAAGCAATCTAGCTTTAGGAGATTATCATTGAGTTTGGTGTCCATTTTCATAAGCTAATAATCATCTACTGTGACAACCAAATCACTATCTAGATTTACACGAGTCTGATTCTCCATCAAAGGACCAAGAACATAGAGATTCACATGTATTTCATTAGGGAGCTTATCAATGAGAAAGTCATTGATCTTTGATACTATCCAACATCAAAGTAGATTGTAGATATTCTATCCAAGCCTTTTATAGAGATTAAATTTGTTCATCTACAAGCTCTCATTAGGGTTAGGGTTGCTCCACCTTCTTATTACTCCTATGGAGCTTCATCACTATGTACTTGGGTACCTCATCAAGCTTTTAATGTCAGGACCCAATTCTCACCTAAGCTATACTTAAGGGGGGGTGTTAGTGTAGTATTTTTTCCCACTAGATTTTGTTACATGACCGTATGGCCTTTCTATGTATTTAAGCTTCCTTAGGTTAGTTATAAAGGGTCCATAGGCTAATTTTATTTAATTTTAATTAGTTAATTAAAAAAATTAGAGGCTTCCTCATGTTGACCTAATTTTCTCTATATGTACCCCACTTTTCCTTTTTTTAAGGTAAATTGAAACAATCACATTTTGTAATAGACAGGTTAATGCATATTTTTCCTCTTTTGGAATTTTGGAGCTCTCTCTATAGGAATTGACATTGATTGATTGAACATTATTCAGAGATCTTGACATACTCTTTCAGTGAGGAGTGGAGACTAGGACAATTTCAACATGGAAGTATTAGATGTTCATAAATTTAGGTAGATTAAATACAATTAAATTCAATAGAGAGTGATTTCCATTATGGACCCCAGGTAGAGGGGGGATCTAACTAGGAGGTACCATGAATACCTTTATAGATAGAAATTGTATACACATAATATTTTCAAACTTTATCAATTACTGATGCTTTCTCTTTTGAAGGAACTTGTCAACTCAATCTCTCTGAGTATATGCCTTAAAGGGTGCACTGGGAAATGGGTGGGTAGACCATTAATGATTTGAAAGATTATTTTCTCCTATACCACCATTTACTATCTATACAACCTTCTCCTATACACTTACCTAAGCTTTGACAGCTCCCTTAAACACTTAAAATAATTCACCATCTTACTTAACCCCTACCTTATCCTAAAATCCTTTTTGACATTTATCAAACAATATTGGCCTAGGCTGACCTTGTATTTTAATTGATATTTTCACATTATGGGTCTAGGTTAGCCTTGGTTGACCTAGACCAAGACCTAACTTGTTTTTATTAATTAATGATATAGATTTGAATTGGTCTGACTCTATTGACTAAAATTGAGGAAGGGGTTAGGGTTAGATCCAATTATATATACACATTCATTTTTCCATTTTTAGGAGAGAAGAGAGTTAATTGTTCATTTGATCTTATTTACAATCTCCTCTTTGACCATTCCACTTAAGTATTTATTGCTTAGGGTTTATAATTGGAGAAGAATCTTGTCTTATGGAAAAGTCTTATATGCTTAGGCCTTTCTTAGTGATCCTTACAAACCACAACAACCTCTTATAAAACATCTTTGGTTAAGGGAGAGATTGAGTCTCGATAGGTTTATCTTCAAGGTAAGTATCTCTAACTTTACTCCTCTATTAAGTAATGTCTTTTTAATATATTTATCTCTCCATGCATTAGGGTTTTATCTATACATATCTTAATTAGAATTCTCCTATACATGTTTAATTTTTATGTTTGTTAACCCCACTTTGTGCCACAAGTTTTGGTGAGTAATAGATTAGATTTTACTTTACTTGTCATTTACCTAGTGAATATGAAAACATAAGACCTAACAAGGGTTATTTCATGGGTTTTATTGATGAGAGGATTTAGAACCCTCTCTAGTGATATTATTATTGTAATATATCCTTTGATTAGGTATAGTAGATACATCATGGTCACAACCTCAAATATCTAATCTATCAACAAATAAAATTGTGAGTAGGAATTATCTTCTCCAAGCTAGGATAGATTAATAGGTCAGCTTCATTTTTATTTATATAAATTCTAGTGAACCTGACATGAATCAAAACCCTATAAGTTTTATTTCATGCATTCATTTTATCATCATATTATATATTTATATTTGTGCATAGGTTTAACACATAACCACCCCAAAATGACTATGTTTTATTTGTACAAGTCTTCTCCAAATACCTATGACTAGATCGATCAGCTCAACACAATATTCTTCTTCAATTATAATATTTCATATATAGTTGAACCAATAAACTCTATTCATAGTTCTTCTTTTTTAGAATACATATTTTTAGAATAGTTGAACTAGTTGAATTTATTCATAGCTTCTCTTTAGAATACAAGATCTGTAAACTTTGTCAAGCTAGTCAACTCTATTCACAAAATATTTCAACTTAAGCATCACAACATAGAAAAATTTCAATCTAAGCATCTTTAAATCGACCAAGATTCATTATTACTCTCTCTACCATTTCAATTTTTCATTTTTAGTACTATTTTTCACAAGTTTGTAGTCTATAAAATTGTATCCTTATAGAAAATTAGGTCGACTAGCTCAAAACATGTTATATTTGGGTGACATAGTTGACATGTTAAACTCTGTTCTTCCAAAATTTACTTCCATAGAATGTAGTGACCCTATCAACTCTATTTTATATTATTTTTTTATAGTGTCACCTGAACCAACTCTATACTCTTCACATTCAGTGGAATTAACTTTATTTTGCTAGTAATTAGTTCACCTTTCATTTTAGTTTCTTGCATGCTTAGCGTAACAAACATAGATTAATTAAGTGGTCTTTCAATTTATCAATTTTATCACAAATGTTTTCTCTTTTGCACACACTTTCAAATCACTTTACACAAAAAAAAGACTAAACATTTATCTTCCCAAGGTCTACGTACTTGGATTTCATCACCAAGGGGGAAGCCAACTTGGTTTTATGGCTAAGTATAAACACGTGTTTGATGGCATATATTTTCAAATCACCTGACACCTTAATCACTATGATATTATGAATTGAGGGGGTAGGCCCCAATACCAATCCATTACCATCACCAATTCATATCCCTTTTAGCTTAAACTTCTTGAAACTATCCATAGATTGCTTTATAGTTATTTCTTATAGCCAAATCCCCATCACATTAATTTCAAATTTTATTATAACTTAACAACACTTAGGAATGACTAATTAGTTAGAATTTATTTTCACTTTTTTTACTTATTATTTGATCATTATATCTTGTATTACAAAACTTTCATTAGATAGTGTTAGTGCAAGGTTTGTGTTATGTGTTCCAATTGGATCAATCACATTAATCCAATAGCTTACATTTTTAATTTCCTTTACCTAGATATTATCTTACAAAATCATTTTCTATTTTCAAAAAACTATCATCCCTATCAACCTAGTCTCTTATAGATTGACAATCTTGATTACCTTAAGTACACATTCACCCTATATGATTATGTATATTTTTAGCTTGTTTTATTTCCCATCTTACAATACACAATCGATCTGTCTAATTGTGTTCCATTTTTAGCATTTTTTTTTCTTCATCTACAATTCATAACTAACCCATATGACTATGTATCCTTCTATCCTGTGTCAATTTTATCCTTTGCAACACACAATTAACTAGTTGATTGTGTCTTTTACCTCCTATTCTATGGACCTATTTCAAAAACTCTATCAACCTAGTCAAATTTGTACATGTTATCTAACTCTATCTCTATTTTTCCTTCTTACTTCCTAATCCCAGATTCCTTCTTCAAGCATCATGAAATACCTTATCAAAATATTTTTGGATAACCTAAATCCATTTAGACACTATATGGGATGTTCTTTTGTTCCTACCTTCACTACCTAAGAGGATCCTCACTCTTGGAGAACCTCTTCTCCTCCTTCATCTTTCAATTGCAACACGGTTCAAATCACTCCAAAAGATGAGATTGTTGGCTCAGACCCTTTTCACACTTATCAAGATAATTATAATATTCAAACTTCTTACCATAATGTGGGGGAAATTAATACAATCCTAATAAATAAACCCATAGGAAATCCTCCAACTACCAACCCTCCCCTTAATACCAATTTGTGGATTCCTCCTACCAACACCAACCCAAAAATTGATACAACTTAAATTCTTGCAAAAAAAATGCAACAAATGAACATCATGTAAACATATAACACCTTTCATATGATAAAACTACAACATCATTTGATCAACATGGATAATCAACCTCCCATTATTTATACCCAAAATAATCAAAATTTTATCCCTACACCTCTTAAAGATGTCATGAGGAATGTTATTCCCCAACCTATCATGCATAGTAAGATTCTTTAACACATTCAAAACAGGACTTTAGCCCATTTCATTATATCCATTGATATCGGTAATATATCTCCAACTATCAAATATGATGGGACTAAAGACCCTATGTCTTTTCTTAAGGCATTCAATAATATTTATAAACAGAGGATCCAAACTCCTTTTCCACAACTAAAATTTTAGTTAAAACCTTCATTGGTGATTTATTAGAATGGTATAACCAACTTCCCCAACATTATTTATGGTAACTTGATGATTTAGTCAATCCTTTAGTTAAATAATTCTAACATGATCTTTTCAAAAATTACCTTAATCATTTTATCAATGTTAAGCAATCTCCTACTGAATTAGATCATGATTTTATCAAACAATGGAAATGTTTAGCTCACAAGGCCAATCACAACATGAATGATGATAATTTGTTTAAACTTTTCATAATGGAATTAACACCTTCACTCAAATATAAGGTTCAAACTTTCTCTCCCTAAACTTTAAATGATGCTCTTAACCAAGCTAAACATCAAAACTTCTTAATGAAATAGTTTTAACCTAACACTAAAATCAACAAGGGATCTTTCAAAAATTAAACCAATGTGATAACCTACAATCCTTCTCAACCCAAACTAAGAGTAGTCAAAGTAAAAAATCCCCAACCTTCCCATATGTCGTTAACCATGCAATGAATGAAACATCTTTTAGAACTTTATAAAACATTCACAAATCCCTTAACCCCCCTAAATGGTATGACCCTAATTGATTTTCTTGGTTTCACAATGATATAGGTCATTCCCATGAAAAATGTTAGGGGATTACAAAATTTTTCATTTCTATTATGCTAGGTAATTCATTCAATCATGATGCTATGATAAAAATCTATCATCAAGATTATGTTAATGCCTCTCAAAGGAAATAAGATTCCAAAGATTCTTCCTCTAATAATACTAAAACTTTATCTACATCTAACCCTTAATAATCAAACAAAGATATTTGTGTGATTAACATTGATTAAGATCAATAGTATACCAATTCCCAATATGTGAATTCAACTAAGGTCAATTATTGGCGTAAACCAACCCACAAAGATCCTGTCACCAAACCAAAGAAACCATCATTATAAAAGAAAATTCTCAAAGATACTACTACCACTAACTTACCTTCAGAAACCAATGAGGAACCACTTCATCAATCTAAATCTCCAACCACTTCTCTTCCTCCTAAACATATTTTACCCTCTAATCCTTATGCTAGTTCTTCCTCTTCCAAAACTCACTAAAATTTCTTAGAGCAAATTAACTCTATTCCTTAAAAAAATTCCTCTCAAGGATTTAGTTAGAACTTATCCTTATCATTGTAAATTCCTAATGCCACAAATCTAATAAATCAAATAATCATCTTCCTTAGAATAGGAACAACCTTCTCATAAGCCTCAACCAATAGTTCATACCATTGAATTGGTTTTTTCTTCTTCAAAACCTTCCATAGAGTTCCTTGAAGAAGATATGATCAATGATGAAATTCTATTTTGAGCTGATGATCCACCTCTCTTTATCAAAATAGATATTAATACCACCATCATTCATAAAGTATTAATAGATGAAGGGTCAGTAATTAATGTGACATCACTTTGGCCCATTCAACAACTCAGATATAACAAAGATCATCTCAATCAAATGCATTTAACATGTCATGGATTAGACAAGACCAATCAAAAGCATCTTGGTTTTATTTGGCTCCCTATTACTATTGGAACAAAAACTATATGTACTAAGCTTATGGTTCTCAATTTACCACTATCTTATAATATACTCCTAGGATGCCCTTGGATTCATTTCATGAAGGCTATTGCTTCTTCTGAAATCCAATGTATCAATTTTATTCATAGTGGAAAATGGTATAAACATGAGGCCGATTCTAACCCATAGAGTATTCAACTTCCCAATCCTAAACATCAATATTATATTCCCACTATTTTAAAAATTAATGGTGCCCCTTTACCCAAATTTGTCAATATGAATCTAGATTTGCAAGTCACTCTTGTCGATTCTGATGATGATGAGCTAAAAAATTTGTAAATTACATGTAATACTACCAAACTACTTCCTTACATTTTAGATTAGCTTCTCCCTTCCTTGTTACCTTGTGATTGTACCATCCCTTATATCAATGAGATTACCATTTTACCTCCTCCATGTAATTCACATAAAGCATCTTATATAGAAGATGATTTCACTTGTAATGATTATGGAGTGGCCAAGTTATTTCAAGACCCTTTAACCATGTTACCTCATAAATTTAGTGATCTAAGCATCTCACCTTCCAAATTTCTTTTAGAGACACAAGCATGTACTATCTCTCCCACCTATGATGATAATTATGGACCAAGCTCAATCAAGAGACTTTGGATGTTCAACATTATTATAAAACCTTAGCTAGAATACATGATTTTAACCATGATGTTCATCCTATTTCCATGTATATTTAGTTCAAAACTGAATGTCATGTACCTCTAGTTAACTCTCCACTTATCGATACTCTTTGGGTGGTTGAAAAAATATTACCCCTTTCACCTTCAAAACTTTTAGAACATTTTATACCTCCTATCACATTGGTTATTATACTAGATATTTTTCATGTTAATGATTCCAAAATTTAACCAATTTAATCTAATCAACATTCCTCTATAGTTCTACCTACTCCCAAGATCACTCTCAATGCCAAGGCCATTGATGTACACCAAATACATTCTGAACATGACCATCATGGTAACAAAATCATTGATCTTGAAGTAGATGTGGAATATGATGGACCTATACCTAGGTTACCTATTGATGAAGCTATCCTTTAATTACTCCATTCTCAAGAACCTCAACCTCATCGACAACACCAAAAACCTAGAAATTTTAAGCAAAAATCCCCTCATTTTAATGACTTCATTAATAGCATCGATCCCAAAACCAAACCCATTTCCTCTCTTCTTAATGCACCATATCATTTTCAATGTGTAAATGTCATTCTTATTAAGGAAACTATAAGAATAGAATATGGCACACCCTCTATCTTTGACCTATAATAGTTTATAGAGAACTCATGTTGACCGAACATGATAACCTTAGTCTAGAGACTTTCTCTTGGTCATATGAGGACATTCCTAGTATCATGGTGCAAAACATAATTACATACCTCGATTCCAAACATATTTAGTAAAAATAATAGAAATTTCCTCCTAAAGTTTCCACCCTATGTTGTAAATAAATTATCAAACTATTAGATTCCAAGTTTATCAAACTTTTGGACTATTCCAAATGGGTGTCAAACATTGTTCCCATTAACAAAAAATTTACCATGGTCATTCGCATTTACATTGACTTCCACAATCTTAACCTTGCTTATCCCAAGGACAATTTTCCATTACCTTTGATAGATGACATCATAGATTCCATTGCTAGATATGAAATGTTATCCCTCATGGATGGTTTTTTAGGATATAATCAAATTCATATCACCCATTAATACCAACACAAGATAACATTCACTACTTAATGGGGCACCTATTGCTATGTTAAGATGCCCTATAGCCTTAAAAACACTAGATCTACCTATAAGCAAGCTATGATCCACATTTTCTATGACCTTATACATAATATTATGGAAACCTATGTGGATGATCTCATTGCAAAATCCAAAAGTCATAAAATCAATCTCTTTGATCTATCCATCATCATTGATCGACTCACTAAATATAAAGTTAGACTCAACCCCTAAAAATGTGTTTTTGGCATTATATATGGTAAATTGCTAAGTTTATTAGTTTCTCTTCATATTATTAATGTCAAACCCAATAAAATCAATTCTATACTCAACATGCATATTTATCTCTCTATTCTAGACATGCCTACTTACTTTGACAAGCTTAGGTCAATCTAATGAGTTTTCCCCAAAATGGTTTATCACATTTATTATTATAATTACCTTATTAAGAAAGGTAATGTTATAGAATGGATTGATCCTTGTCAAAAGTCATCTGAAAACATGAAATAATCATTGCTCCATTTTCCTACTCTTTTTCCACCTTCTAATGATCATCCTTTATTTTTGTACACTTATTATACAGTCGTATTAGTTGGGGAAATGCTTGCCAAATAAGATGATACTAGAAGAGAGTATTATATATAATATATTAGTGGAGGCCCCATCTATTATGAAAAACATTATACCAAAGTAGAGTGTGATTGCCTTGTTCTATATTTTACAACTGAAAATATTCATCACTACATGCTCTATCAGATAACTTATGTCATTGTTCATTCTGACACACTTCATCATGTTTTATCTGAAGCCTTTCTACCTAGAGATAGAATTGGTAAGTGGATGGTTATCTTAATGGAATTTTACCTTAAAATCATTGAACAAAATTTTTACAAAGGGCAAGTAATCACCAACCAACTTTCAATGGCACTCATACCCAATACCAATCAACTTCAAGATAGTCTCCCCAAAAATAACATTCTCTATATTTAAGGTATCAATCAAGCTATCTCTCTTGAATATTACATTCATAAATTCACTATTGAATTAGAATCAAGAAATCAAGAAGATACCTATGTTATTCCCAATACTACTAAATCCAAATTAGTTATCAAATAGCTTCTTGAAATTAATTTTGATTTGCACGAATACACCTAGACCTACATTTTGATGGTGAAAAATGTCTCCAAGGAGTTAGGGTAGGTTGTATTTTAACTATTCCTCATGGTAAAATAATCCCTTTGGCATTTTGACTTACCTTTGATGTCACTAATAGCATGGTATAATATGAAGCATTAATCTTAGGCATGAGAATATAAATTGATTTAGACATTGTGTATCTATAAGCTTTGGGTGACTTAGAACTCATCTTCTATCAGGTTAGTTGTGATTATAAATGTAAAAGTGAAAATAATATTGATTATCATCAAATATCCACTACCTTTGCCAAAAAGTTTACTTATTTTATCATTGAACCCATTCCAAGAGATCAAAACTCTATCACTAACTCTCTTGCTTCTTCAGCATCCTTATTTCATCCACATCAAGTTCTCAAAGATTCTCAATTTATTATTCAAATAATAAAGTCCCCATATTCTATCCAACCACAATATTCTCTTATCTTTAATATTTAAGTTATCACCATTCAATGGAGCCCATAGTATATGGGCATTATCAAATTCCTCAAACATTAAATTTATCTTCCTGATATGGATTCTCACAAAAAGACTAGAATTCAAAAACAAGCCTTCAAATATGTCTTTTAATAGAACAACCTTTATTATCATAACACCAAAGGTACCCTACTCTACTATGTAATGAAATAATAATTCTCTTCCCTCCTTGAACAAGAACATGGGGGCATTTGTGGTGGTCATTATAGTAGACATGTTATAGGATGTAAATGCCTACATATGGGATACTTTTAGCCTACTCTTGAAAAATATGTTATCGTGTCATTTTTGAGTTCCCCATACTATCATTTTTGATAATGGTAGAAATATCAAAAATAAGGACGTGAAGTAGTTATGTGCTGAATTTAAAATATCCCACAAATTCTCCATACCTTATCATCCATAGTGCAATGACCAAGCTGAGGCCAAAAAAATTCTCAATAAAATCCTTTGAAAGACAAACTGTGAAAATTTCATGGATTTACATCTTCATTTATACCCTACACTTTGATCCTATCATACTATAATTCATACTACCATTGGGGCAACACTATTCTTAATAGTCTACGGTTCTAAGTCTATCTTCCCATTAGAAGTTGAGATTACCTCATTATGTATATCTTTTCATGGTATCATACCCAAAGAGGGATTACATGAATCCTATCTTCATGATCTTGATCTTCTCAACAAACATTGTTGAGCCATCCTGCAACATAATCACCAATACAAGGCTCGTATTTCCAAGCAACATAATCAAAATATTAAAGTCCAAACTTTCAATGTTGGTTATCTAGTCCTTAAATTATACTATACCCATGATAAAGAAGGGAAATACACCCAAAAATAGTGGGCCCTTATTTAGTGAAATATTTTCTTTTTCCTAATACCTATCACCTCCAAACTAATGAAGGCTATGTTTTCAAAGAGCCCACTAATGTACAATTGTTGAAGACATATTTTGCTTCACTCTTTTCTTTCTTATCATATTTTTATATGTTATCCTACTAAAACTTTTATATAATTTATACATGGGTCTCATCTTCTGCAGCATTGTTATCTTTCCACAAACCATAGGTCCTTCTATTGGTCCTTTGGTTTCTTTTTATCATGAGTTGAATTATAATACCGTGGATAAGATCTGATCTTCCTCATGAATTCATTTCAATTTTATTTGACTTTTTATCTTCCAATGCCTCTTTAAACCCTCTTGGATTTCATTTTTTTGTGAGATGAAGTGTAATACCATGGATAAGACCAGGCCTTCCTCAAAAATACCATCTTTCCCATTCTTATTTTCGCACGCTTTTTTCATTCTTTTGATTTTATATTTTGTGAGTTGTAGTGTAAGACCATGGATAATACTAGGACCTCCTCATAAAATACCATTTTTTCCTTTTTTATACCCTACTGGGTTTATATTTTATGATTTTTAGTGTAAGACCATGGATATGACTAGGATCTCCTCATAAAATCACCATTTTATTTCAAAACCACCTTTGTTCAACCAAGTGTTCCTTTTTTAGAATATTAAGCAATGGTTACAAGTTGTGATCCCTTGTTTTCAACTTTGGTTTTTATTTATTTTGTAGATAAAACTTGCACAATAAACTATGTTAAGCATGTTTCCATATACTTCCATGCATTCTTAAGATAATGAATTATACTTACTTGTCATTATATCTTTTTTCACTTATGTCACATTTTTTGCGATTTGAAGTAATTCAAATTGTTTCATGTTTCATTCCTCTTGATTTAATTTCATTTCATTCCACTTTGGATAACACAAGGTTGAAGTCAAGATATCACTTTTATTTCACATGAATAAAAGTGACTCTTGAACACCATGCTCTCTAAGTTCTCTTTCTTACCAACCAAGTCCCAAGTTTTTAAATTATAGTCATTTTTAGCACCCATTTTTGGTCTTCTAAGTCCATATGGAAGAGTAATATAATTATCCATCAAAAGTAAAAAATAAAATCATTTGAACAAAAGGCAACATATAAATTCTAAAGTAAAAATCACACCAAAAGATGTGATTCATAGCACATTTCCTATATCCAATAGAAGCTCAAACTCCATAGTTAGCATCATGATAGAGATGAGGTCCATTGGTGTGTGGTAGGCTAGTAGATTGGTAAAGGAGAATTAAAAAACATCTATAAGTGCTATCTATACTATCACACAAGTACCTAATCTTTGTAGTAGACCAAAAAATCTATAATGGGTCTTGAGAAATGGGAAACATGTTATGAGAAGGTAGGTCCATTTTAATTTTCATGCATATAGCCTTTATCAAATGATATTCATACTTCATTTGGTGACTGAAGATTTGTGTGTTTAGTAAAATTTATTTAGATTCCTTAATGTCAAAAGTCCTCTTGTTTTGACAAACCTAATCTAAGTGTCTTGACTTTGATAAAGAGTTTATATACCTTGCTTTTTCCTTCATTTCTCCCCACCACCCATTTAATTTCCCTCCTTGATAGAAAAGTTTGATTTTGAATCTATTTTCCCACTTATGTTATTTCCCTCTTCTTCACATCTTAAAACATGCTAGTAATACTTTGTTTCAATTTTATCTACCCTTAACAAAAACTAGTATGCTCAAGTGACTATGTATTATCTTCTTTACACCATTGATTTAAATTTATAGATATCAATTTGGTTCATTTAAAATCAATCCATTGTTGTACCTTTTTTTTAGACTCCTTTATCCATTTCTATTTTTCAATACTTTTCCATTATTGATTGAGTTTGGCTTATCACTTCTCACTCACCAATGTTATTTTCCCTTTTATGCCCTTTTTCCATAGATGATTGAATAAGGATTGTTATTTCTCACTCATAGATGTTGTTTTACCATTTCTTGCCCATCTTTGTTTAATTAAGGATTGTTACTACTTTCACATTGATGTTTGATTACCATTTTTATGTATATCCTTAGTTTGAATTGGTTTGTTTTCCTTTCTTACTAAAGGTTTACTTCTTTGAGTTTTTTGATCATTTAGTAGCTTTGATTTTTGGTTACCCAATTTACTCTAATTTTAACTTGGTTATTTGGTCCTAACTTATCATTTATCACCCCAACTTACCAAATTTCCAAGTAAATCATTCCTAAACCATGTCATTTATCTTGGATTTCATGTGTTTTTTTGTTTTTTCTCTTTAGTTTTGTATCCTCAAGTTTATCCAAAGCAATCTCTACACCCTCCATGATCAAAACTACAAACACAATAGACAACCATCTTAAAATAAAGGTAAGTCAAGGTATGCATACATTAATTTTATTTTTTAGTTATTTTATTTTCATCCATTTACTTTAATTTATTTTATTCTTTAAAATACTACAATGTATTTACTTTTAGTGTTGTGTTACTATGTTCTTTTCTTGAAGTACCATCACATGTTGTACCTAAATGACACATGATGAGCTTCAAGTAAAGTATATGTATACTCATAATATTTTTAAAAATTCTCAATTATTGATGCTTTCTCTCTTGTAGGAACTCGTTGAGTCTCAATATCTCTGAGTGCATGCCTTAAAAGTGCACTAGGAAAGGGGTGGGCAGACCATTGGTGCTTCATTAGATTATTGTCCCTTATATCAACACTTTCTATGTACATAACCTTATCTTATACACTTACTTAAGATTTGAAACCTCCTTTACACACTCCTCCATGAAATTCACTGTCTTACTTATCCCCTACCTAAGCCTAAAGTCCTTTTTGACATTTATTGAATAATGTTAGCCTAGGCTGACTCAATATTCTAATTGATATTTGCATGTTACGGGTCTAGGTTAGCCTTGGCTGACCTATCCTAGGACCTAACTTATTTTTATCAATTAACAAAACATAGTCAAATTAGGCTGACTCTATCAGCTAAGATTTTGAAAGGGTTTAGGGTTATATCCAACTATATATACACATTCATTTCACCATTTCTAGGAGAGAAGAGACTTAATTATTCATTTGTGCTTATTTACAATATACTCTTCAACTATTCTACTTGAGGATTTATTTATTAGGGTTTATACTTAGATATATTATGGAAAATTCTTGGATGCTTTGGCCTTTCTTAGTGATCCTTACAAACCACAACAACCTCTGACAAACACCTTTGGCCAAGGGAAAGACTGAGTCTTGATTATTTCACATTAAATGTGAATATATCTAGCTTTAGTCCTCTATTTTAGTAGATAAAATTGGCACAAGTAATCACTTTTGAATATATTAATCTCTCCATGCATTAGGTTTTTATCTATACATAGCTTAATTAGGGTTATCCTATGCATGTTTACTTTTTATGTTTGTACCCCCACTTTGTGGCACAAACTTTGGTGAGCACTAGATTAGATTTTTTTTTACTTATCATTTACTTAGTGAATATGCAAACATATGACCTAGCTAGGGTTATTACATGGTATTTCTTAACTAGAGTATTTGGAACCATTTCTAGTGATGTTATTATGGTATGAGATCCCTTGGTTAGGTTTAGTAGATCTATGTTGGTTATGACCCTGAATATCTAATGTATCAACAATCAGAAGTATAAGTAGGATTTATCTTCTCTGAGTCGGGAATGATTAATAGATCAGCCACATTTTCCTTTGTATATAGAAATGTCATGAGGATAAATCTCATATTGTTAAAATGTGCTCTGAGGAGGCAAATGCATGCAGCAATGAGCATAACAACATTTTGGAAGAAATTATTGAAGTGACTTCAGACCTTATAGACATGAAAAATGATATAAAAATTAAGGAAACACCCACCCATAATGTACCTAAAAGGCTAGTTTGTGTATTTATCAACCAAACAAAAAGAAACAAAGGAAAACATCTATAAAATTATGTAGTTAAAGATACAATAGTAATTTAAGATCATTCTACCTCAAATAGTACAATATAAATATTTAAGACTAACTACAATACTAGTAGTGTGACCTAATAACTTAGTTATGTTAGGAATGCCATAGATAAGGGGTGGTAATCTACCTATGTATTTGAATATCAATATTCTAGGAGGAATAATGTATACAGGTTTAGTTGAATCCAACCCAAGGACTAGCCTAGCCTCAATAACCTAGTGTTGGGGTTGGAATAAATGTCCTTACAATAAGAGGAAGTGTGGGTTACATAAGTGGAGGTAATAGAACATAAGTTAGATTTTATGCATGTAGGTAACCACCAATTCACTAAATATGAAAATATTGATACCAAAACATTTCATGTATGATATTTAATTAAGTCTAACATAACATAGATGAGTGGAGAATGTCATCATGAATGTCCATAAATGTGAGATTTTTCGGCACATGAAGGGTATCACCATGCTAGATCAAAGGTGAGCCAATTTGTGACTACCTTACTTGATCATAAACACACAATATCATAAATTTCATCCAAAATAATTTATTTTATATTATGATCAACTAAAATAAGCATTTGTGAATGAATTTCATATCTATTAGTTTGAGCAACATAACATCTATACTTTGAAGGAAATTAAGTAATAATTTATTGACACTATCCACATGTATGACACAATGTTAAATACCTTGATATATAATATATATTTTTAGATCCACCCAATTCAACATGTGCAATGGTCTTTTGGAGGGTTTCTTTTATATTTTAGACATGTCTTTTTTATGAAGACCTTCACAGAGCCACGATAGGATTTAAAAGGAACATTAAGTGTTAAGGTAGTTAATAGTGTATATATATGGATAAACCTCTTCATGGATGCAAAAATCACCTCAATGGCCTCCCAATTATGAAATTTTATTGACAATACCATGCATGGCACCTATAATAGTTTGTGGTGTATCGATTACAGGGTTGAAGGCCACAGTAATAGTAATTGTCCTAGGCATAACATAAGTGATATAGTCAGACTTTGTGAAATCTCTTATGAGTATCATGATGTGTGTGTTTTCCCATTATTTCAAAGGGAAACATAGACAAATTTATCTTTTATTTTAAAATATGGGAATATTATATTTACAACAAAAGGTATTTTTAGTTAATTGATGAAATTCACAAGGCTTATGGATGAGAAGTACAACAAACAATTATAGGGCCTTTAAATCAATAACATGGTTGATATGGTGGTGAAAACCTTTATATAGGAAGAGGTGGTGGATGAGGTGGATGTCTTTATCTACTGAACACATGTTACAAATTTATCTCACCAAAACATTAATGAAGGGATTTCCCAAAGTTCCCTACTTGTGGGTATTGCTTAGGATAACATAATCTATAAGAGTACCCAAAATTATGTGCAAATATAATAGAAAAGGAAAAGGTTTATAAAGGATTAGGGATGATCCAAAGCATACACCTATGTTATCAATGGGTACCCAGGGAGGGTGGGAGTAAACTTCCTCAAGATCAATATTATAACAGTTCTATTACCACCACTCAACCACATATAGAGGATCCACCTATAGAAAATGTCCATCATGTAGATCCTTCATTGGCTACTAGATATCCTAAGGGCCTTAATAAAAAAATTATATTACATGAAGAAATGGATTTGATTTGAAACATGTAATTTGAGCTTTAACATGCAAAGTATATTGAATTTTATTTTTTGGGATGAGCTCTAATAGATGACCAATGTAAAATAGGTTAGTTGCCTCTAAGTATAATGTACCCTATTTCAATTAGATGGAATTATCCTTGTGCTTAAAACTTGGTTGATACAAAACATTAAAATTCTAGCTAATGAACCTCTAAATACATGAAAATAAATATGACATGAATTTAATATTGTGTGAAGCATTGGCTACAATCAAGAATTGCTAATTTATGCCACTATTTATGTATGGCTAGTTTGTGAAATCCTAGTTAATACTAGGGCTGAAGTGAACATTTTGACTAAAGGGACTTAGCATAAAATAGGCAACCCATCACTAAGACCCTCACCTCATTTTCTATTTATAAAAAAAATAAAACTATGCAACACTAGGGATTCTTAATAACATCTCTATTGATATCATAGGTGTAAAGTTTAATGTTGATTTTGAAGTTATTGAGTTGGATATGGTAGATGATTAACTTGTTTCTCTTGGTCGATGTTGGTGTTAAACTAGATATGCAAATATGTGCTTCAATAAGTGTTGTATGAGTTTTGAAAATGTGGAGTAGCATATTGTTATCCCTATATAAAATGGTTGGTCTCATATATGTTGAAATCATTGACATGCATGAAAAATTAAATCATATATACAATGTCACTATAAAAAGCTAAAGCATTTAGACCCCGATAGTGAATGAACCATTATTTAGGGCAATGTATATTCCATTTTTTATATGACCAATGTTGCATGTAATTTTTGGGTGCAATAATCATATAAGGTGTTAATATTCAAGTGTGGTTCCATCAACTCATAGCTGAGATAGTCTACCACACATGAAATTATGAAGAAATTTAAGGTTAAAACCAAAGATTTGGGTTCTATGGACAACACCCAAAAGAAAATAGTTTTTAGACTAAACACTTCCCCATTATGATGGCTTGGAAATAATTAATGCATATATAAATGATATAGAAATATGTTTACCAAAGGATAATCATTGGTTGCATGCCATAATATACACTTTAAAGAGTAAAAATGTGTGTTGGTGGGCCAAGCTTAGACCTTCCCTATCAACATGTACTGCTATGAAGGAGGAAATTTACACCCATTTTGGGAAAAATAACATAAATCACAAGTTTATTTCATATGGTAGTAATTCATCCATGGAGAATCACTTGCACAATTACAAATAAGTATGGCCAAAAATTATGCACCATTTTTCTAGTGGAATTTTTGGTCCATGCATTTTATGGCATATAAAAGGCTTGGGCTCATGCCTAGTATATTATTTATGAAATACATAAACATAAAACTAACTAAGAAGGGATGAATGTTGATTTTTTTCATACATTTTGTTTTTATTAATCTAAACTTGAAATCTCTAAGCCCTTATAATGGATGCATCTCACCATGATGGAGGAGAATGAAATTATGAAACATACACAAAATATATACATCAAGATGGGCTTCATGGTGCCAATAATGTTTTAATAATGAAATGATGATAGTGACTCTAATGAGATTGATGAGTAAGCCTAGTTGGAACAAAATTTGATTATTAAGTGCAAAAAAGAGAAGGTCATTTGTAAGATAAATGAAACTTGTACTGATGATGCAATAGATTAATTAAAAGTTGAGACTTCACATGTAGGGTGAAATTTTTTGGATACATAAGGAAATAATAATAAAAATTATCATAGACCATTAAAAATAACTAAGGTAAACATTGGCATGGAGGATGAACCAAATATCTCTACCATTAGAAATTATTATTCTGATGAAGATTTAGTCCAAATTATTGAGCTACTATGAAAATTCCAAGATACATTTTAATGTAATTATAAGGAAATGAAGCTGGTACACCCCACTTTGGGTAATATGGGCATTAAAATGGTATAACAGACAATACCAATTTAAAAAATGTCTTATAATATGAACCTAAACCTCCACACCAAGGGTAAAGAGGATATAAAAAATATGTTTTTGTTGGAGTAATATATATTTTTAAGGAATATAAATGGGATAGTCCCATGATTAAAAATTTTAGAAAGGATGGGTACATCTGAATTTACTTGTAATTTTGATAGTTGAATGTTGCATGTATGACATACCCTTTTCCAACCCCTCTCACTGAATAAATTTTGGATGGTGCTTCATGCTTGTTTATTTACATTTTCATTGATGGTTTTTATGGTACCATCAAATCCAAATTTAGGAAGAGGGTAAGCTAAATATAACATTTATGACTGAGTAAGATTCATTCACCTACAATGTAATGCCTTTTGGAATGAATAATATGCTACTTATGTTTTCATGTGTGTTTGTTTTAACATTCAAATAATTCATACTTGTGTGTTTGTTTTAATATTCAAATTATTCATACATTGCTTCCTTTAAATTTACTTTGATGATTATGAATTGGTGAAGGACCACCCTACAGACCTCATATTAATGTTTAATCACTATCATCATATTTAAATCTATATCAATATGTAGAAATGTGTCTTCACAACACATTTTGGAATACTTATTAGCAATGTGATTTTTAAATAAGGGATTCTTTTGGATGGCACAAAATTTTCATCATCCTAAAATTAAAATTTCCACACATGTAGTGGGGTACACACATATTTTGAGGCCATACCGAGTATTATCATAATTTAATTAGGAACTATGCAAATATTTGTGTGCCCCTTGAATAAATCTTTTACAAATATGGGTTGTTCATGTAAAAAGTAACTAGGGCACTGATGTTTCAATTTATAGATTAGAATACACCATTGCATGTACATGTCAACATATCAAGGTCTACTATTAGTGTTATCTTAGTTTAATTGGGGAAATAAAAGGTGGGCCATCCCATTTACTTTTCTAGATAAAATCTTACACCAATTGAGTTCTATTACATGACCATTAAGCATAAGTCACTTATAATGGTATATGTGCTCCAAAATTTTTGATAATACTTTCTTGCCACACCATTCATGTTTTTCATGGATCATGTAGCATTGAAGTACCTTGTGAAAAAATTAGTCTTACATTAGAGAATATACTGGTGGATTTTATTTTTCTGAGAGTTTTAATATTCCAATGGATTGTATTAGGGTAGGAGGTGAAAAACATTGAATATGGGATGCCTGGTGCCTAATTATACAAGATTTAGTGTGTTTTTGAAGACTTAGTTGATCTTGCAAAATTCCTCACTTCATGTATTTTCACTAATGATTGGAAGATGAAAGATTAAAAAATAACTAGTGTTTTATGTTTCCCCTTACAAACTCATTAGTGGATAAATATACAAAATGGGGTGTGAATAAGTATTATGCCATCGACTCATTCAACATGAGCACATAAAGGTATTATATGAGGGACCTGAAGGAATCGTTAATGTCACTATGCAAGAGAATCCACCACTCATAAAATCATATTTTTTATTTTTATAACCATACATTTATAAATATGTCAAGGTATATGTGCAAAAATACAACATTTGTCAATAGGTCAAAAATACAAATAGGTGCAATGAAATGTTGTTAATACTCATTACACAGAAACCCTTTAAGAAATGGTCAATTGAATTTTTTGGGTCCATATCATCTACCTCAAAAATTTTGGGTGTATATTACATCATACTCATAAATAATTATCCTAATATATGGGTAAAGGTATCTCTAACAAAAATTTACATTGTTGCCACATCGACATGTTTTATTTGGAAAACATTATAATTAGGTAAGCATACCTCATAATCCTCATAATATATTGGGGTATGTAGTTATTTAATGAAATGGTGAGCATTATTATATCATATTTCATGGTCATGCACCATAAAACAACCTCATATCACCCACATTCAAAAAGAACCATAACATCCTTTAATAATATTCTTGGAACAAACTTGACTAAGATTTGAAATGTTAGACAAAAAGATTAAGTTGATTATCTTTTTTGATATGAGATTTTAGGAACATACACAAGAGGTTTAAAATTTGCACTTTGTTCAAGATAGTGTTTGAAAAGGAATTATTTATTCCCATAGAGTTTATGGTTCCTCATTGCACATTGCATGTGCTAGGAGAATAAATGATAAATAATCACTTGATTCATTATTAAAGTATCTCATGAAACACATTATTGTGAAATATATTCAAGGGCAGGAAAATTAAAGGAATAATACATGGCATGAAAATCATATTAAATTAAATATTTTATGTAAAGTACACATATATTTTTGTTTGATTCTAATTAGGAAAAACATATAGGGAAGATTCATTTTCGATGGATGGGACCCTACATAATTAATGATATTCTATAGATAGATGAATGAAAATTGTGTACCTTATATATATACATGATCCTTTTACACTTTAATGGGAGTATGTTTAATCATTTCAATGTGTAATCTATATGAGTTTCTCAAGAATAAGGTGTATGCCAAATTATAATTTCAATTCATGTTTTGTTTTCTAGTTTAGTTGTAGTCTTTTCTCCTACAAATAAGTTATTTTTTTGTTGCATTGGTAGTTTATTAATAAAGAGGATAATCCTATAATTCTACTTAGGTGATTCAAACAAGGGTTTTATTTTATATCCTTATGCCAAATGTCTAATTTATTTTGGGGGGATGTTGTTGCACCATTTATGTTGTGAAATTTTTATTTTTATTTAATGTTAATAAGAGCTATGGCTTTTTAAAGTAAAATTTTGTGTTGATTATGGTTGCACATGTACCATATGTTATACAAATCATGCATCATCTACCATATTTATTTATCATGAATTTTGTCAAAAACATTTATAGGTTATGTTCATATATGCATTGAAAATGAATAAGAAATGGGGTCACTATTAAAACATGGGCACATTATTCATACAATATAAAATAAACTAATTAATTAAATTCACATAATTCATAAACAATTATTTAGATACATGATGTCTATAAGGCACATGCATGTGAACAAGAGGGATACACACCATGTTTAAGAATGAAAAAAGGAGGTAATTGCACCTAAAGTGAGTTATATAGGGATGATCTTATCAAGATTTAATATGGAGGTACAAAAATTTCAATAATGGATAACTAAACAAAACATCACACACCATTAAGTAAAATTAATGTCGATGGGAAGTATAAATTCACCCTTGAAAATAATTTTCATTACTTGTCAATTTTATAAATATTTTAAAGACCCAAAAGTGGAAAACACACTAAAAATACTAGAGAAGGAAAATCACCAAAAATTTGTAGATTTTAAGGATTTGAGGAGAAATTTTGATTTAAAAGTGAAGCATAGAATGATTTCACATGGAATTAATGTTAATATAGTATATAAATTCTAAATTCAAATAGAGTAGGGTTTTTAGGAAACAATAGCTACCATTAAAATGACCTTAAACTCAAATCTGAGGGAAAAATTAAGAGATTCAAGAAAATAACCACTCAAAAGTGTGCCAAAGATGATTTAGACCCATAATTCCACTTAATTAATTTTATTATTAAGACATTAATAATCAATAAAGATGTGAAATTTGTAGAGCTTAAAAGAGGTGACTCAATCGTCATCCAAGAAGTTATTATAGAGCAATTGGAAAGCAATATTGAAGAGGAATCAAAAAAAATTATAGAAATGCAATTTCCTTATTCATGATCACACACATAAGAGTGGGTTTATAAGGTGGATCAATGTATATTAGAGGATTAGAATCATAAAATGTCAAATAATGAGTCTGAGTTGATAAAATATTGCATTATTGAGAGTGAGTAGGTGGGTGCAGATAGAATGTTAATGTCTAATGCGTAGATCAAAATTTCCTTATAGAGTATTTTGGTATTAAAATTATTTGAGTAGCCTTAATTTTGGAAGATAGATAAACTATTTCAGTTCCTCCTATCACATGTTTATGAGAACATGTTCTACTTTGTAAGGTGTCTAATGAAGATATCCCCTAGGCAGTAAAAAAAATTATAGGGTTACCTTCATGAAAGAGGACATAAATAATGTGTTATCTAATATTAAAGAGTTGGATAGAGTATCCAAGATGTTAAAATAAAATAATTAAATATTCACCTTTCTCATTAAGCACTATAACAACATGGCTACATGTTTGGAAACAGACCTTGTGAGCACCAAGTTGTGCAAACTAATTGGTGGGATAATATCAACAAGTAGTATATTTACATTTCACATCACATGGGCACTAAAAACATATAGTTCAACATCACAATATTAATTTTCAATCACATCATTGTAATCACTAAACGAGTATAAAAAATGGATAATTTTTATGGTGGGGGTGATTTTAATTTTATTGGTACTAGATGAGACTGGTGTCCTATATGGGTATGATAATAATATGTGGTTCCACCCATTGTGGGACTGATTTCCATCAAAAATTCATAATATTCATACATGATTAAGCATTAGAACAAATCATACACAATCAATATAGAGAGTGGCATGATAATATGGTCATGACTTTTATAAATGAACAATGAATTCTACAAGGATTAATAGAGGAATATGATAAACATTACATTTTTTGTGATGAGGCACCACTATCTAGGAAATACACTATTAAATATAAAAAATATTTATAATTGGCTCAAGTTACCATATGGGTTTTTTAGTGCATTATTTTTAAAGTGAAATAAAAAATGTGCTTAATACATTGTGCAAGAATGTGAACATGGAAAATTTTGATAAAGACCTCCTCCTCCTTAAGGAATTATTTAAGTATCCCAATAAGGAATTGGTGAGAAATTATATCAATCCAGGTGATGAATCTAAAAAAATTAACCCTATCCTTATCAAATCAGTGGAAAAATACAAAGGGCACTATATTTTCTACATCTCATATGGCCTAAAGCCTAGGGAGTGTAAGGGGGTGTCAAACCCAAAAAGTTCAAGAGCACAAGGAGGTTATAGATAATACATAAAGAGTAGAACTATTTAAATAAAAATAGGTAGACAAGGAAGGCCTCATTAAAAAATATAGAATATCATACACCTAGGCCATCATAAAATGTAGCATCATCCGGTGGTGTTGTAAAGAAAATAGAATACAAAAATGCACAACATAAGCAGAGGTCCAATCTAAAGCCAAAGATTTGGAACAAAGTATTATGAATAAATAATAAGAGATGAGGATAATAATCCAATATAAAATTTGAGTTTGCCTCAAACAAATTCATGCATGAGGAAGCCAATGCCAAACTATTAAATAAAAATGTATATCCACCACCCAAAACTCTCACACCATCACCACAAAATTTTCTTAGTCTACCATGATAAATCTGAGTATCACCTCTCCCAAGGATATATCACACACTTATCCATTCTTCAAGGTATATACCCTAATTTCAAAAACACCTAAGACACATGTTATAATGGATAATTCATTAGATGTCAAAGCATATGACTAGGGGAAGCATGAGATTCCTATGGACCATCCATTGAATAAATTGCATTAGATGATAGTATTATGGTAGAGATGAGATAAAATATTAAATTAATGAAATGTCATAATAATATATAGACATGTTTTATAAGGATTTGGGGTTGGATGTGTTAAATGACATCCATTTAGAAGAAGAGAGAGATGAGGATGGTAAAGAGAAAGAGAAAGATGATAAAGAAAAGGAGAATGATGAGAGGATGGAGGAATCAATGAAAAAGGAAAATGAGAAAGATATACATGATTTTAAGTTGTTAGAGAGTGCAGGAACCAAAGATGGATTATAAAATGACAAGCCATGTGACTCGGTTATGAATTCTCAACATAAGAATCTATGTACAAATACACTCTTATAAATCAAGAAACCATAAGAGAGGAAGAAACCATAATAAAAGATCTCAGAAGGACATGCCTATAGAAGATTATTTATGAGGAATATATTTCATGATGAAAGTGCCTTGAATAAAATGTGAAAACAAGTCTCATTTATACTCAATACACACATAACAAGCTGAAATTTGAAGCATCAAAAAATTGCATGCAGAAGGAGGAGACATACACTATGGATGAAAAAAGGTAAATCCTACATGTAAACCATATGAAGATGTTAAAAATTCATTAAGGGTGTGTATTGGTATGATTATCTATAGAAGTGTTATAGCATAGTATTTTGAATGACTCAATTATGATAAAAACGAAGCAGTTTGAGGAGGCTAATAAAAATCATGTGTTGGCAGAGAAAAATATGGAAATAATAGAGTTAATTTTTTTAAAACTTTATAAAATAATCCTAAAAGAAGAACCAAGAGCAATAGATGACATTGAATTATAAGGGGTAACAAATATTGACAAATTAATTTTAATGGTTGATTGACTATTGAAGATGAAGGGTGATCAACACAAAGGAGGAATAATAGGAAGAAAAATAAAGAGTAGTAAAGTAGCAAAGTATCATGAATTCAACGAGTAGTTTCAAAATTATGGGAACATGATGATTGAAATCCAAACAAAATTATATTAAATAGAATAAGTGTTATTAATACTTGTGTGCCAAATAGAGATTATTAACACATACTTGTTCAATGACTAGAACATATAAAAGGATTTGAAGGAACAAGTTTTCCAAACTAAAGATAAATTCAAGAGGGAAAAAACCCTCAAGGACATAAATGAACTATGAGATCAGATTGAGGAGAAGTGATGGGAGCTATAAAAAATTATTAAGGTTCTCTAATGTAAGGCCAAGGTTGAGGAGAAAACTTTTTGAGGAGTGTTAGTGTTGGTTTTGGTTTAGTATTTATATCTTCAACTTTTATTAAGTTAAATTAGGTAGACTTAACTATGTGATGTTTCAACTCCAAATCTGTGATATTACAACTTCACTTCTCATTTTCTATTATTAGTAAGCCATTTTTAGTAGTACCCCTTATTATAAATATAGGGACTTATATATTTTAATATAGAAATATAATAATATAATATTACACTGGAGCAAGTGCATATTACTGATGTCATCCTTGGTATTTACCAACTCTACATGGAACCAAAGTCAATTATTATACATGATGCCTCTTCTCCATTGTTGATTTCATTATAAATCCATTTCTAAGCCACCCATCCATCTAGGTATTGTTTCTTGGATCATATTTGTTTTTACAATTCATTTTTGAAGGGTGCTAAGGGTTTGGGAAAAAATTAAAAGTTATCCATTGATCTATAAATTTACCACATGGTATTTCTTTTCCTTTAAAACAAATTGTACTTTTGTCTCAAGTGTTGATTAGGTATTTGTTTGACAATTTGCGCCACCTTAAGAATTGTGCAAAAATAAAAGTTCTCCATTTGACCTAAAATTTTAACAAATGTTATATCTTGGCCTATATAAGAAACTTTTCATCTATGTCAAGTACAAATTTGGTGTCTGTATGGTGTTTTTAGTGTTTTTAATATTTATGCCCAAAATAAAAATGTTTATGGGCTAGGCTAAATTTTTACAAGAAAGTATATTATGTGTTCTTAAGCACTTTTTAATTCTAAAGAGATTTATTAATCACTATTGTTTTCAATATATTCCAAGTTATTTAAAAAATAATTTAGGGATTTTTCATCTTTGTGAAAGTGTTTTATGTTTGAGGTTAACTACAATACCTTTGTTTTTACTTATTGTAATAACTTCATAGCAAGACCACCTCAACCTTAGGCATGCCAATAATCACATGTAGTCATAAAATGAGATGTTTTTCTTAGAATTATGTGTAATTTAGAAGAATATGGTTGCATTAGTTGAAGAGAACATGAAAAAAAATTAAAATTACATATTTTTATTAGTCATTTCTAGAAAATATGCCCTCATTCAATCATTACATGATAAAGTTGCACATTTGTAATATCCGATTGAAACTATGGACACACATTCCATTGATTCTATTCCATCATGTGATTCACTACTTTTTTCTGAATCTCGTATGCATCCACTTGATATGATTTTAGATTATGACCTACCATATACTAAGTTAGCTTTACAATCTCAAGCACCTATTATTGCACATGTTTCACATCAAACTTTAGATACACTTGCATATGTGTTTGGATCATTTCAAAATCACACCACCAATTTCAACTCTTGCATACTTATTTTCATGGATCACCTTGGTAAATTCATTGGTATACACTCATAGGTAATTATTTTCTCTATCCAACCTACTCATTAGACCGATCTTCATGACATTGGCCATCAAGCAGATGTTTCACCTTTATTAGGACCATTTCATGCAAGTTCAACTCCAATTTTGTTTTTGCTCCATTCTTCATGGACATTGAGTGACACATGATATTTTATGAACCTTCACTTAGGCATGAAAACATTGAGATTATTTCTATCATGGATGAGCATCTTGACACACTTATAGATTCATATGTTTCCTTGCATACCCCATTCATGCACATGATACCAAATCATATGCATACATATTATTCTACTATCTGTGTACATTTAGAATGGATTTAAAATTAGTTTTGGTAGTGTAGTCAACATTATTTGTCAAAATTTTATAGACATGGTTCCTCTACCATTTATCTACATCATTTTCACACTTTTCATACTACATACAACTTCTCCCTTGTTTGGAACAAATATGTATTTCTTGATAGATCACCTTAACAATAGTATTATCTAGCATTCTAAACATCTATTAGTTATTTATTGTTATATTAGTGGATTTAGACCACCTGCACATATATTCTCATCCACTTCACCCATGTAACATTATGGGGGAGGGGAGGTGTGGTTATACTACTAGTTAGGTGTTGTGAGTAATTTATTTGCAGTGGCACATACTTAATATATACATCAAACAAAGAACATTTTTTATAGTTAAAATTTGTATTTTTTTTAATCGAAAATTTAGTGAAATATGTCATAATTTTGAAAAGTCACTTAGTAGTATTACTATTTAGCATCCCAAACATATATCAGCTCTTTAGTGATCAAGTAAAGTATTTAGACACCTTGATCCAGGTGGATCCATGTACCGTTCCATTTTTTAAAAAGTCTTCAAATTCTATTTAAATCATTTTCACATCATAGAATTCATCGAGAGCTTTCTAGCACTTCTTTTGGAATAAAAAATGGAGTCCAGATGCTCAAGATATAGCTAGTTGAAGAAATCAGGTGTCGAAAGTGATGTGGCATTATTTAAATATGCCAAGTGGACCAATAGCCATTTGACATGTGGCAAAATAATTTGGTGCAAAAAAATTTTGGTTTGGTATTTTTATTCACATGTTATTTGAGAAATTTTCAAATGTTTATCACTTTGAAACAAGGCGCCAAAGGCCAACTTACACAAGCTGCCACGTCACCCCACCAATCATGTAAAGACCAAGTCTAAATGGCAGCCTAAGTTAGCACCTAAGTCTATTCATTATAAAAGGGATCAACTTACCTATTTAAAGCATGTAAACTGTTACTCCTAGAAAATGTGGGATAAAGAGAAGTTAAAGCGCACCAAAAAAGGAGGAGGCTGACTATTCAACTCATGCCAAAACACCTAAAAGAAAGGTTGATGGTTTGAACCCTTGACCTGCCGCCCAAAAGTGATAAGCTTTGATCGCTTGTGCTGTAGGGGTCAAAGTGCTATAAAAGGGATGAAATTCTACTTGAATAACAATAAGAAGCTGATTGTGTAAAGATATTTAAGAAGGTTAGAGTCTTATTATTGCTTTGTACCGCCTTGGGCCATTATTTTCAAGTTTGAGAGATATATTTACAGGCAAACGGAGATCAGAGAAGGTGAATTGAAGATTTTTATTGATTTTGGAAGCCATTTGTTGCACAAAATTAATGAGAATGGTCTTCACTTCAAACAGACCCAGGGACATAAGCTATTGAAGCTGAACTTCGTTATCAATTTGCTGGTGAATTCTTTTGATTTCTCTGATTATTATTTAGATTCTGATCTTCATTTAAATTCTAGTTTTAATTTCTTTATAAAAAATTAAACAAAAAATTTGAGAAATTGAAGGATCTCTTAAATGTGAAAAAGTGTTCTTCGGATGTACTACACTCATATTTTAAGTTTACAGATCATATTTTTGGTATTAAAGCAGTTATTATTTAACAGTGATTGCTAGTGTATGTTGACAAGGTCTAAATCCCAAAAGGGTGAAGGAAAACTTGTTGATTATAATCTAGAGATTAGTTCAAGGTGTGCTTCAAGGATGGCCAAAGAAGAGACGGAATCCAAACAAGCTTTCCGCCAAGCTTTCATGAACATGAGAAGCATGGTTGAGGAACTATACCATGACAAACAAAGGAAATTTGAGAATGAAAAAGAAGGTGATTCACGAGAAACAAAAGGTAAATAAATTGAAAAACCTTCTTCATCGGATGACAGTAAAAAAATTGTAGAATCTCTCCCTTCACTGAAATTAGATATTAAGTTTGAATTACCAATGTTTAATGGCAAAGTTAATGCCAAAAAATTAGATAATTGGGTCACGCAGATTGAAGTTTATTGTAGGGTCCAAAAGATTACAGGGGATGAGTCAAAAATTCATTTAGCTACTCTTCGTATGGGAGGCATAGCTCTCATCTGGTGGGAGAGTAAGTTGAAGGAAGCTGAGCTTCAAAAAGGTAACTCAATTTCTACTTGGAATGAATTTATTGAAGAACTCAGAAAGCAATTCTATCCTTTAGGCAATATGCAACAAGCCATGATGGATTGGCAAAGTTTCAGACAAGGAAAAGGCCAAAATGTTCAAGATTATACACAAGAATTTAAGAAAAAAGCTTTACTTTTGAATGTTCCTCTATACACACAAGAAACACTGCTAAAATATATAGGTGGGCTACATAGTTACTTAAGACATATGATTCTTATGTTCAACCCCACTAATTTAGATGCAGTATGTGTTTAAGCCACTCATTTGGAGGCTAGAGGAAAAGAATCTTTTCCTAAATTAAAAAGTAAGCAATCTAATGTTAAGCAATCCAAAGGGGAAAGTTCATCAGGAAAGGGTAAAAGAAATTCACTTTTACTATTAAAAAAGAATAAGAAAGAAAACCATTTTGTAATCATTGCAATAAAAATCATGATGAGTCTAAATGTTGGAAACTACATCCTGAGTTAAGGCCTAAGAGGTTTCAAAAGAAAGAAAAGAAGGCTAATGCTATGGTTCAGGACTTAGGTTCAGATTCAGGTGATGAAACTAACATCACAGCTATGGGATTACATAATGATTTTTCTCTTTTAGTTTCTAGCACTAAGTCATCAAATGATGCATCTTCTTCTAAATAGAATTCTGTGCATGTTGATAAGAAAAGAAATGAATTGTTCCACATTAGAGTTGTTTCAAAACATACTAAGATTGACACTCTATTTGATAGTGGTTCACAAGCAAATTTAATTTTTGAAGAGGTTGTTAAGAAGCTAGGCTTACAAACCAATCCCCATTTGAAGCCTTATCCACTAGGTTGGGTGTGTGACAATGTGAAGCTACAAGTCTCACAAAATTGTAGACTAAAGTTTGCCATCACATCCAAGTTCGTAGATGAGGTTGAGTTGGATGTTGTTCCATTGGACATATGTGGGATTGTTTTTGGAAGCCCATATCTTTATGATAGAAAAGCAATCTTCTATAGAGAGGAGAATAAGTACTTGCTTGTTAAGGATGGCATTGAATATATAGTTAGAGCACATCACATTAGAACAAGTCTTTCCTTGGTTACAGCAGGGCAAATGAAAAGACTAGTTAATTCAAGCAAGACATTTTGTCTCATGTTGATTAAGTCTAAGGAAAAATAATATTCTCAGGCTTTAGAAAAGTGTGATCCTAGACACAAGAATGAATTGGTTGAAATCATTTCTACTTACGATGATGTATTTCAGGATCCTAAGGGCTTGCCCCCTAAAAGGGGAGTTCAACATGAAATTCAACTATTGTAGGGTTCTCCTCTCCCTAACATTGACATGTACAGGTTATCAATGGTGCAAAATGAGGAAATCAAAAAATAGGTAATGGATCTATTAGATAGAGGTGTTATTCATCCAAGTTCATCTCTTGTTGGTTCGCCAATTATTTTGGTGCCAAAGAAAGATGAGACTTGGCGAATGTGTATTGATTTTCATGCTTTAAACAAAATTACTATTAAGAATCGTTACCCTCTTCCTTGTATTGATGATTTGTTGGATCAATTAAAACATGTTTTTATTTCACTAAGCTAGATTTGAGAAGTGGATATCATCAGGTAAGAATTAATGAAGGTGATGTGTGGAAAACTACCTTCAAAAGGAAATAAGGATTGTTTGAATGGCTTGTTATGCCTTTCGGGTTGTGTAATGCCCTAGCTACATTCATGAGATTGATGAATGATGTTTTTAGACATTTCCTTGATGATTTTTTTATAGTTTACTTAGATGATATATTGATTTTCAACAAGTCCTGGGAAGAGCATGTGATCCACATTAATAAAGTCATGGATGCATTATGAAGGGGAAAACTTTATCTAAAAATGTCAAATTGTGAATTTGGCAACACCTCTTTGATATACTTGGGTTACATTGTAGGACATGGTAAATTGAAAATTGATCCTGCAAAATTGGTAGTCATTGTTAATTGGCCTACACCCACTAACACAACTAAGGTTAGAAGTTTTCTTGGTGCAGTACAATTTTGGCAAAAGTTTATTACTCAATTTTCATATATTGCATCACCTTTGCATTCTTTGACAAGTGTGAAATAGGTCTTTCAGTGGGGAGGCAAACATCAAAAAGCCTTTGACACTTTGAAAGAAAAGCTAAGTACTACTCCAGTCTTGGCACTTCCTAATATACAACAACCATTTGAGATTGAGATGGATGCAAGTGAGTATGTTATGGGAGCTATTTTAATGCAAGGTAAGAAACTAGTTTGTTATCATTCTGAAACCTTTACAAGTGCAGTAAGAATACATCTGACTTATGATAAGGAATTGTATGCATTGGTTCAAAGTGTTAAAAAATGGAAATATTACTTAATGTGTAAAGAAACAATAATACATACAGATCATCATCCCTTACAGTATCTCCAATCACAAACCAAACTACAACAATCTAGACATTTTCATTGAATGGGTTTCTTACAACAATTTCATCTTGTGATCAAGTATAAAAAAGGTATTTATAATAAGGTTGCAGATATGCTATCTAGGCCTCCTATGGTTGTTGCATCTATTCTTTTACAACATGGTTCTTTGTCTCATGAAAGTTATCAAGAACAATATGTGAATGATCTTGATTTTCAAGATATTTATAAAGACTTGATGAGTAGTAGACAAGGAGAAGAATTGGACTATCATGTACACAATGATCTTTTGTATCATTTGGGTAAACTATGTATTCCTCAAAATGAGAGGGTGCAAATGATTAGAGAAGCACATACTTCTCTTATTTCTGGTCATTTTGGAGTTACTAAAACGGTTGCACATTTGAAAATGTATTGTTATTGGCCTTGTATGCAAGAAAATGTTGCTAAATATATAAAGGGATGTACTCTTTGTGCCACAAGTAAACCTAGTAATAGGAAACTGGGACTTTATACTCCTTTACCTATTCTTACTCGCCCCTAGGAAAGTATCTCCATGGATTTTGTGGGGGGTTGCCTATGGCACAAGAAAACATGACTATTTATATGTGGTTGTGGATAGATTTAGCAAAATGTGTGTTTTGATTCCTTGCACTAAGCAAATTACTGGTGAAAGCACCACACATTTGTTCTTTAAACATGTATGGGTTCATTTTGGTTTGCCTACTTCAATTATTTTTTATCAGGATTCTCGATTTATTGGAGAGTTTTGGTCAACTTTGTGGGGACTAATGGACACTAAATTAAAAAAGAGAATTGCATTTCATCCACAAATCGATAGACAAATAGAGGTTGTGAACCACACTATGGTACATTTGCTTAGGGGTTATAGCAATAAACATCCAAATTTATGGGATAAACAATTGTGTTACATATAGCATACATATAATCGGGCACTTCATTCTTCTACTATGAAATCTCCATTTGAAGTTTGTTATGGATACTTGCCTAAATCTCCTCTAGATGTTTGTTATGGACAGGATACAGCGGTTGGTGAACCAAAAGAAGCCATTCAAGCCAAGAAGTTCATTGAACAAATATAGCTCATACATTAGACTGTTTGTACTCAATTGGAGAAAAGTCAAGCCAAGTACAAAGCTAGGCATAACAAACATCATATTGATCACTAATTTGTGTAGGTGATATGGTATGGCTTCACATTAGTAAGGAAAGACTGACAGGTGAAAGTAAAAAGTTGAAACCAATCTGGTATGGTCCTTTTCAGATAATGGAAAAAAATGGCACAAATGCTTTTTGATTAGATTTACCATCTTACATGCAGATTTATTTAGTTGTAAATGTGGAAAATTTGCAATTGTATGAGCCTCCAATGATTATTTATAGAAACTTAGTCTTGTACATGTGAAAATTACTAATCAGGGCTCCACCCTTAAGTTTCAGACCTTCCCATTGCCAAAAGACTTTCATTTACAATCTCAATGTGCCTAGTTGAGTATATTATAGTCTGATACTTATAATTTTGATGACCCATATATCATGTACTATAAATAAATATCAAAACTTGATATGCATCCTTTACTGTTAGTTTCATATCCTCAACTATTTTGTATCCTTCTAGACACTACTGAACATAGAGGGACACTAACATCAACAATAGTGTCCAAATCATTTCTAGTGTCTAGTAATCAAAAGTCATCCAAATTAAAAATATTCAAGACCTAGGTTTAGCCTATCTATCATACCATGAGATATTTTCAAGAGATATGGTATAATACAAGTTTAAGCTTTCTCATTAATCATCTATAAAATACCAAGCAATCACATATTTAAGCTCACTAAATCAATTACACTACTGAGTTATAATTCCTTATTTCCATATTAGTCATAGGATCAATCATAAAAAGGGTTTGAAGCATCCAAATAATAGACCATACATAATATTTATCAAGTTACAAGATAGATCATTACATGCATCTACATATAAAATATTAGACCATTACTCACACACACTCCCAAACATAGAGCATAACTACATAATTTTGAGGCCCTCCTTAGAGTATTAGAAATGCATGCAATGTTCATTGATAGAGGGGTCTTTCAGGTTAGCTCAATACTATAAGCCCACTAACCTAGTTTGGTAAATACATCCCAAGGGTGAAGAAGGGTGAAGAGTTAGGGTTGATTCCAAAAGCAAACATATAAAACATGTGTTCTAGATCTAAATACATAAGTAAAAAGGTGACAGAAAACCCAAAACATTTTTTTTCCATCGTAATCTAAAACATATTTTATACTAGATAGTAATGTTTTAGAATGGATAATAATATCGACAATAGTGTCCCAAGGTCGATGACAGTGTCTACAACCCCAGAAACATCATTTCTAAAATTTACATCTATCTCAACATCCTCATCCTACACACTTATACCTATGTATAACTTAGATGTTCTTACTCATTATAAAACAATTTAATTATCATTTCTCATTAACATTTCAATAAATAGATCATCTTTCAAATTTGGTACTTTTTATATTTAGCACAACTCAATATTTTAATTTAGAATATTTGTTTATCTAAGTTTGTAACTAATTAGCCTACATTAGAATAGTTTTATCCATCCTTGTTATAGGATATTCTACCCCCTTAACCTTTTATACCATATTTCCAAAAAGGGTTAAACATTTGGTGAACCTAATCACTGAGTCTTCTCATGGAACTCCTAGTTTGCTCTAGGGTTTTGAAACTTCTAGGGTTTTAAATTAGAGAAATTATTCAGTTATGATATTTCCTATCATGTTTGAGTATTTGATAACATTTTTATGTTTTTCCTTTCCTATTTTCATCTTAGTATTTGAAACATTTCAAATGGGTAGAGGGAACCTCTTCTTCCTCTTAACCCTAAAGAGGGTGATAGTTATTTTACCTCTGACTAGGTCCATGCTATCACTACTCCAAGGGGTAAGGTGGACCATCCTATTATATATATCCCTTTTCAAAACCCCCACCTGCTACATCCCCTTCATGTAGGGTTTGTGATTTTAAATCCCTAAAAGATTATATCATCCTTACGATTAAGTTAATAAAAGAGTTGTAAAATAAATGTAGTTCAAAGATCACATTATTGGAATATTAGTTTATGTTTTAAATTTTTAGGACTTAGCAAGTGTAAATCCTATGTTTTTTAAAGAGTTGAGTAAACTAAATCTAGGAAATAATATGCAATAAATACAACCGTTGATTTTTTATAGAATTGATTAGCTTTGACTTTTCTAAAAATAGTAATAAATAGTTCAAGTAATAAATTATCTAGAAAATACCTAATACAGATGATTTGGGTATTGGAAATTGAGATGAAAGTTAGTCTAAGTGTCTTAAATTATAACCCCATGTCATAAACCCTCCTAGGTAGTAGTGCCATAATTGGACAGTAGAGCCATTATTGGAAAAGTGGTGGTAGTGTCCTGATATTAGTAGTAGTATCTTATGTGTAGGATTATCTTGAGCTTTTAAGTACACTTGTGTCTGGATCTCTAAGGTCTGTTCTTTCATGCATGAGTTCTAAAACCCTATATTTTTATTGTAATGATTAATTTATTATGTAAACCCTAATCTTCTTTGTAACTAAAGAATCTATTTGATATGATTTGAAAAGTGTGTTTGTTAGTAGGGTAGGGTAATGTTCTCAACACCTCACTATGAAGAAAGTTTCCTACATACCAATATTACAAGGAGGGATCAAGCTCGATTTAGTTCTGCCCTCCTAAGTATTGGTGAAAGTATAAGTGATGCGAGTATGATATTGGCCTTGAGTGCCTTGAATGTGCTTGAGACTAAAAATTTGGATAATCTAAGCTTAGGGTTTTTGTAGATAGTAGCATGTAGAATAGGTATTGATAACCTTAATTATGCTCAACTTGTTCTGAGTTTGAATGTGTATTTTGAATTTTATTTCCATCTAGTGGTTAGAGGGATAGAAGTCATTTATATATATATTATTCTATTGATTATGTGGGTGATAAAAGATGTATAGGCTAACCTTAGTAGGTTCTAGTTTTGAAAATATATATGTTTGGGAAAAGATATGGTAAAAGATATAAGTGCCATTTTGAGGACATTAGATCTATGTGGTGCTAGTGTCCTTATCATGGCATAAGTGTCTAGTTGGTAGAACACTAAGCATGAAGGGACAGGATTGATAAATAAAGATTTGGGACTACTTCAGGGATGACTAATGATGCTTATGGCATGCACAAATATTGGATAAGTGTAATATGTGTCTAGGGCTAAGATAGGGATAGGTAGTCTTAAGTAGAACTCTTAGCACTCAAATACCACTTTTGGGTGATTACATTTGCCCCCCCTTATTTTAGAAATGTAACAAATCAAAAAGACTAAGATAAAGGAAAAAGAAGCATACCTAAACTTACCTAGAAGGTGAAGCTCATGAAGCTAAGTCTAAGTATTTGAAGCATGATCCAATGTGTGTCTTGTAAGTGAAACATGAATAAATCAATCCTTAAGAGATATCAAAAGCAAAAGACTATATTGAGTAAAGAAGTAAAACTAAGCAAAATTGAATAAAGAGATAGGAAAGAGGAAAGGAATGAATACACATCATTGGGTACAGAAACGAATGCATGAACCTAATGATAACCTATGTGTGTGCATGTATATAGTGATAAATTAATGAATAGCTTAGATTGAGCTGATAGCTTACTCAATCCTCATGTATGGAAGGCTCAAGAACTCAATCCAATTTTGAATCCATGATTGTTGACCCCAGTTTGGTGGATCATGACCTATTAATAACTTAGATTGGACTGATAATGTGTAAAACCCTCTCATGTAGGTGGCCCAAGAACTAAATTAGGTTATTAATCCATCATTTACCACCCACATGTAGTAGATGCATCTAAAAATGAACTACAAAAAGTACTGTAAATGTTTAACTAGGTATATCTAACTATGTATCTCATCTCTACGGCCACTTAGGTACATTAGGTAGCTTCAGACCACTCAAGAATGTCAACCACTACAAATGGAGTAAGGCATGAATATGGTGTGAAACCTTGAAAATAATTTCAAGTTTATATAGTGTAGATAATAACATGAAATTTATCATACCATCTAATCAATCAGTGTGTGAGTATAAAAAAATAATATGTCGCACACATGCCCCCAAATCTAATAGCTAAGCATATGGATTCTAGACTTAGTTGCAATAAATTATATCTAGGTATCTAAAATGAATATGGGAATGGTCATACCATTTATGATGCCCCAAATTTGAGCAAACTAATATGAATATGATCTGAACTAGTATGAATCCAAGCAAAACTTAGCAAAATTAGTAAATTTTTAACTGAATTTATGCAAACATGTATTATACTTATTGTATTGTTCTATCCAATTTGGGTTGTTTTAAAACTAAGGCTACTAGATAGTAGAACCATATCTTAGATAGTAACACTATTTTTGAAAATGTAGTGCTAGTGTCTCAATTTTTGCACTAGTGTCCTTCTAGTCTAATTTATGTGTAACTCTAATACTTTTTGGGTCACTATTTTCCCACTATCTTTACCTATGTTTGATTTTCCACAATTAAACTTGTGTAGTAAAAAATGTATTGTAAGTGAAATATAAGAGCTTGATCTCTATGACAAACCCCTATGAATGCCCCCTCTTTTTAGGAGAATTGTTGAACCTATGCAATAACTATCCTCAAAATAAAAAGCTTTTAAAAATATGTGCTAGCCAGAGCATATATGATAATTGTGTGATAATCCAATATAGTGTGCATACATAACATCAAAATGTAATATAATATGATCATAAATATGTAATATAAGATGTATGTCATGTATAACATTTAAAATGGTGTCAAGCTAGATGTTACAATGTATGTAACAAAAAATTTGAGTAAAATTGGGTAGTTACCTAGGGGTATGGGGCATGATGTCCATCACAATACCCAAGTAGGAGGGGTAAATGCAAGAGGTCCCTCATGGAATTAAAAATTGGTGTGTGTAACAAGCAAAGACAAGTGTCATGGTCAACATTCATACAATAAATCATACATAAAAAAACACATGAGGCACACAAAATAGGCCAAGGGGCCACAATACAAGGGACATGGGCATATGTCACTAAATCTAAGAAAAACAAGGCATACAAAGATATGGGAAAATGTCCACATATGCAAGAAATAAGTAAATTGGCTTATAGCCACATAAAATGACATGTTCAAATGTCTATATACACAATTAGAAAGGCACACACAAGGACATGGGCACATGTACAAAACATACATACTATAAATAAAAGTGGCATAGATCCAAAGAATAATGGCATATTCAAATGCCCTAAAATATAAGAAGTATAGAGATACAATCAAATCTAAACTAGGAAAGCTAGAAATGAAAGTATGAAATAATATGTAATACAAATCTATGTAAGAGCTATGATGTACATATGTTTGGTCTAAATTAGTAATAGTCAGCAAAAAATCTGACTAAGAGTAACAAGATCAATATCAAGATATAACACTGAAGCTGGGATGTAGATTATAGAAGGATAGAACCTGGTAATTGAAACTACGTATAAGATGCCTCCAAGTGGGTGAATGTGTCAAGTGAAGACCCATGTATTGATGTATATGCCCCTAGTGGGTAGATAATAGTAATTAGGAATTGGTGTAGTGGACCTGAGTCTTATAATAATCTATAAGAACTCAACAAGAATAAGTGAATCACGTATGTATGATAAAACTAAATATACTCAGATAGATAACATATGTAGTGCCTAGAAAATATAATAAATTTAAAGATAGTAATGCATACAATATGTAATTTTGTATTTTTTAAGTAATATTTGATTGTTTTTGTGTTTTTTGACATGTTATATTATTTTTATTTTGTTGGATATAAGCTATGTACAAGAAATATGAAAATGAACTATGTACAAGGAGAAAAAGATAAGGAAAGTATGTACAAGAAAGGAGGAACAATACTAACTAATGAGTCTCATGGGAGACTCATTTTCACTATGGCTTATGTTAAATAAGGGAACTATGGTCATGCATGTTATGTGAAAGGATAATTGTGGTCCCATAATTTCTTATATTGAGTGATCTATATTAGTATCTATGTGTATAGTGGTGCTAGGAATATGTGGAACTGATTGTGGTGTCCTATTAATTTTAGGGGCCTTATTAACCTATAGTAAAAGGATCTATAGGTGGAATAAGTGCCTTATGGCGAGAACCCTGAGAACTCAATAATATCGATCTTAGTAGAAAGTAAGTAGAGGGAGGCCCTCTAGAATATGCAACATATCTTTGATGTAGGGGTCTCTATAATAATGGTCTCTATGGGAGAATATGTGTACATGTCAATACTATAGGAGTGTGCCTCACTTGCATTGGTGGCTCTAGTGAATTCTATGATGTATCAATATAAACTATGTTTTGAGCTATAACTGATAATTGTGATGTATCTGGTAATTGTGTTATAGTTACCTATGGAATAAGTAGAGGATATGCATATGGAAGAACCTCAATTGTGACCACCTAATTTTCATGTATATATTTGAGGCATATGTGTACTATGGATGGAATGGCTCGTAACTACTGTATCCATGGCCTACCTAGTAAAATGTCAAATATGTTTGTACTAGGTACTACTAAGAACTGAGTGACCACATGTGTTGGTCCAACCTGTAATAGAAGTATAGTCTCCCGAGGGAGCTCTGAACATAACCACTAAAACTAATGATACTTATGTATGTACAGGATATATCCTATTATTAATACCTTAAATTTTGTAAAAGTGTCATATTTCACATGATAATGCTTGACCTGTTATCAATCATAACACTATGTATAGGATGATGATCTATGTAGGCTTATATAAAGAGTACATATAAATCTATATCATCATCAACAATATCTTGATTTGAGAAGTTTATGAGTGTTTTAGCTAAAACCATAGTGTGGTACATACCAATGATATTATGTAATGTTTGTGCCTCCTCTATAATAGTGTGATATGAAGTTGGTGGTGGATGTGCATGATATGTGTAGCTAACACCTGAAGTGTTCCATGCCTCATTTGTTATGTGCTTTAGAAATAAATCTGAGAATATATTTAATGCCTTATCTTCCATTTTATATACTTTTAGTGCCTTTGTGGGTGTGCCCACATCAATAGTGTTAGCCTCAATCAAATCTTGTATCTTATGTTTTAGGCTAATGCATCTCTTTTTTATATGGCATAGTGCCTTGTGATATTTATAGAATGCATTGGAATCATAGTTATTTGGAAGAGGTTATGTCATATCAACCTCTTTGATGGGAGGGACATATATGACATTGCATTCCAAGAGCTACTATAAAAATCATGTTGGTGATTCTGTAAGGTTAGTGAAGACTCTACATGGAGGATTTAATTAAACCAAATGATGAAATGGCTATGAAGTTGTGTTAATAATGGTCTTTTGATCATTCTTGTTTTCAGTGGCCCTTACCTTGTATGGATATTTATTTGAATTCTTAGCAATTAATTTTGATCCATTGGTGTATTTTAGTTTACAAATTGATAGAAGCTTGAATTTAGTTTCTTTTATTATGTGGCACAAATTTGTGAATGTTGGAAACTTATTAAACAAGATAACTTCATGTAATGATGGTATAAGATTTTGTTTGAATATGTCCTAAAGCTCTTTCTATCATGGGGCTAGTCAATTTAGCTAATGTAGCCTTGTATCATAAGATTTGTTTTATAATAAGCACATTTGATTTTTTTCAATTTTAAAATTTGAGCATATTAGATCTTTTCACTAATGTTTATGGAAAGTGTGATATTAAACATGTCTCCCAATGGATTGAATATTGTGTTATATTGATTTGGTAAGTCATATAACCAATGTAAGCCATAATCCTTTGAATTGCGTGGAAACAAATTTGTGAGAAGCCAATCATTGGACACATAATCCAAACATGTTATATGAAAATTTCAAAGATGGTGATCTAGGTCACCCTTACCATCATATAATGTAAGCTTAGGTGCCATGAATCTAGATGCCAAGGGAGTTGATGCTATGTGATGTTCCAAAGGTATGTTTAAGAGAACATTAGAATCCAAGGCATGTGATGGCCTAGTGTCTCCCTTCTCAAAGTGTAACACCTTATCCTATAGAGTATGAACCTCATGCATAAGGGATTATACATATGGAGTGGAGGAACTAGTTACAAGAGGTGTAACTATAATTGAAGGTTGTTGAGTTATTATTATTGGTTGTGCTAGTTGAGTTGGCCCCACTGTAGGTGAAATAATGTTATTAGCTAGGGGAGTTAAAGATTGACCATTTTTTTATTTGTGAAGTTATTCTTGAATAATAGTTATTGGGTCATCTTTCATATCCAAATGTTTGGACATGAAATCTTGCAATTGTTTCTTATTGGTGTCAACAAATTAGTTGTTAAATTCTGCCATTGTAGTTTGGTAAGTAGGAAAACAAGTTGTATATTTTGAACCTTTAAATAAATTTAATCTAAGAGAGATTGCAAAAGACAAATATTTAAACAAATATAAAATTTTGGAACTAAAATCTGAGCATAGGCATAAAAAGGATACAAACCCAAAGAGCATCTAGGGTTAGGGTTTGAGTAATGTTCAAAGTAAGTTAGGTTAACCAAAAAATTTAACATTTTAGGACTTAGTAAGTGTTAATAATATGTTTGTTAAAGAGTTGATTAGACTAAATTAGGGAAATAATATATAATAAATGCAACCATTGATTTTTTATAAAATTGACTGGATTTAACTTTTCTAAAAAAAGTAATAAATAGTGCAAGTAATAACTTAGTTAGAAAACACATGATACAGATGATCTAGATGTTGGAAACTAAGATGTAAACTAGTTTGAGTGTTGTAAATTATATCATAATGTAATAACCCTTCTTGGATAGTAGAACCATTATTTAAAAAGTGGTAGTAGTGTCTTGATATTGGCTAGAGTGTCTTTTGTGTAGGACTATCCTGAGATTTTCGGTGCACTTATGTCTGGATTTATGGGGTCTATTCATGTATGCATGAGTTATAGATCCTTTTATTTTTATTGTAAATACTAAGTTATTGTACAAACCCTAATCCTACATGTAATTAGGGCATCTGATTGATATGATCTAAAAATTATGTTTTTTAGTAGGGTAGGTTGGACATCCTCAACACCCCATTATGAATAGAGTTGCCTACATACTAATATTCCAAGGAGGGATCAAGATCAATATAGTTATCCCCACCTAATTGCTCTTGCAAGTTCAAGTGATGGTAGTATGATAGTGGCCTTAAGATCTTTAAATGTGCTTAAAACTAGAAATTTGGATAATTTGAATTTGGGGCTGTTGTAGGTAGTAGTATGTAGAATAGGGATTGATAACCTTAATTTTGCTCAACTTGTTCTGAGTTTGAATGTGTAGTTTGCATTTAATTTCCATGTAGTGGTTAGAGGGATAAAATTCATGTATATATATTTTTCTATTGCTTTTACAAGTGATAAAATATGTCTAAGATGACCTTAGGAGGTTCTAGTTTTGAAAATATATATGTTGGAAAAAATATAGGGCAAAGGACATTAGCACCATTTTGGAGACACTAGTTCCATGTGGCACTAGTGTCCTTATTATGGTGTTAGTATCCATCTAGAAAAACATGAAGCATGAAGGGCCAGGATCATGAAATGAGGATCTGAGACTACTTTAGGGATGATTAGGGAAACTTATGGCCTGTACGAAGACTAGATAAGTATGACAATATGATCTAGTATGGGTCTAGGTATAATATAGGTAAAGGTAGTCTCAAGTATCACTCTTAACACTCAAATACTATTTTTAGATGATTATAGATTACATACCTATAAAATCCAAAATATGCTAGTGTAATCATATGTTTGCATCTTCATCTAGCAATGTTTTACCCAACAAGGTTTCATATCAAAATAATAAGCTAAAAGAGAATTCATCTACAATAGTGATTCATAAAGTGAACAAAATTCTAATAAGAGTCCAAGTGGAATCCTAATAGAAATGCTTCATAACAAAGTGATCAAATTACCCCTATGCATCCTATAAAGAGATCAAGATATTGTTATGCATATTATAGAATGCATGGGCATCATATATATTATTGTTTATTTAGGAAGAACAAAATACAAAGTACAATTGATAATGGTGGTCATCTAATAGATACATCAATCAATCAACCCACTCATATTATGAGTACTTCTCTAAAACACAAGTGAAAAAATAACAAATATGGGTACCAAAGGATAAATCAGAGCAAAAATAGTTGTAAATATAAAAATTAGAGTAAGAAAAGAATCAAAAGGCACAATTAGAGCAAAAATATATTCAAAAGGTAGTGCTAGAGAAAGATATGTTACAAAAATATCAAGAAGTCAAATAAAAAATTACATCTTTTCCTAGTGTTCAAGAAAATATACATTACTCTTATATATACCATAATGAGATGCAACATTTTGATGATTATGAACATCCTAAAAAAAAACAATAAGGAAACTCTAATTTATGGTGAAATGGGTTTAACATACACATATGCTCAAAGTGATATATCACACGCTCAATAATAACATAAGAATTTACATGTTTCCTATGATAATGGTTACATTGGTGATTATGATCCTAATAATACAAAAGATTGGTATGATTCTAAAAATATGTATTATTTAGCATATGAATATGACACACATGATACAGGGCCTTCACTGAGGCGTCCCTTAAATGAGCTTCTTGGCTTATGGTAACATTTGTACTTTTTCCATAGCGTATGTTCTTATAAATTCAAAAATAAAAAAAATACAAAGACATTCAAATAAATCAAAAATACAAAAATATTTAGTATTTCACATGTTTACTAGTTTTTGCATATGCTTTTTATGTTATTATATATCATATCATTTATACACACACATATGTTTCATGGGTATTTGAGTGTGATACAAGTAGACATCAGACCCATAATACTTGCACATACAGATGTTAGACCTTTCCTCTTCCCACATGGCATACTACATTGGGGAACTACTTATTTGATCATGATTGATGCATGTTACATTAATTTATGACCATTTATACATTATCATGTTGAGCTTATATAATAATGCTTACACATGCCTATACTCATGTTTACATATTACACAATTTGATTGATATGTTATGATTACATAGTATTTTTTGATAAAACATATATGCAGGGATAGTACGATATGATTATGTTATTGCTTATACTTCATTTATTCACATTGTCACTTTATGGAGTGTATTTCATTGCTTTCTATTGTGTTTATTGTGTAACATTTGAATATGTTCCTTTCTTATTGGCCCATGTGCCATTATATTTTATTTGGATATTCAAATGTCATTCTATGTTGATTGGACATTGGAATATGTCATTTTATTTAAATTGTGTGGCATTTGAACATGTCCCTTGTATGAGGTCTCCTTGGACCATTATTTTTCATGACATTAAGTGATCTTGTGTGTGTGCTTCATTATTTGTTGAGATTATATTTTTACTTTCTAGACATTGCCAAGATCTATATCATGCATCTTAGGGCTTGATGTGATCACATATTAAGTGCTTCATTAGTGTATCTACACATACATGGTATTCCTATATGCTACATGATTCACACACAAATGATATGATTATCTTATCCCTTTTAAGGTAAGACAACTACCACATTCTATTTCTCTCAACTCAAAAAAGGGGGGATATTAATGGGAGCATGTCATAAAGGCATGAGCTCTACATTTACACAATTTATAGATTTAGTGGGGGAATGTTATAAATATATGACCTCATCACTTGCTTATTTCTCAATATATCTAATTTAAGTGGGGGCATGTCACAAAGACATGACCTACACACTTTCACAATCTATAGTACATTTACATGATTTAGATATACACTTGGGTTAGAATCCTATACATTGCACCAATTTTTAACAAGATCTAAAATAAAGATTTTTGACACATACACTTAATTTTGAGACATATTAGAGGTGCATATGACATGAAATAGAACCAAAAAATTATAAATTTACCAATAATATCTCCAAATTCATATCATCGAGAAGCACCATTTTACACTAGGAAGTAATATTATCAAACATTTTCTATGTACAATAGTTGATCCTCTTTATATGTTGGATTTATTAAATCATTCAACCTCACTAGTTTAATATGTTGGGTTTATTAAATCACCCAACCTCACTAGATTTATAAGATGAGTTGATTAAATCACTCACCTTAGTCAAATTATACATCCATACTTAAGTTGTGTGATTGAGATTTAGTGATCTCAATGGCCATGTCACAACTCATCTTTACATCAGATTAGGGGCATAATACCATAAAATCTCCCTCTTCAAATCTTCAAGATTTAGTTTTGAATCTCTCTTATCTCCAATACTTCATAAATAAGCATATTTATGAAAGCAAAATATAAAGGGACAACATGTTTGCATCAACACACTTGTACTCCTTCCTTGCTCTCTTTCCTTTCAAGTGTTAGGAACTTGGAGTATAATTGATTACTTTTGTATAAGCAATTAAACATGGAATTGAACCAGAAGTAATAAGTAACTAGAAATCAGAAACAACAAATAATAGGAGATACAAGAAACAACCAATCTTGTATTAAACTCTTCCAGAATACAATGAAGAAATATCACTCTTCCCACACCTCTTAGGTGTACAATATTTCTCTCTCAAGAGTTCTCTCTTTCAATCAATTACAATCAACTCAATAATCAAGTTGTTATTCCCTTGCTTTAGCTGATCTTCTTGATCTTGCACCTTGCAGATGTAATTGACCTTGCTTACTTGCTTGCTTACAATAAATGCCCCATGGGTCTCTTAAAGAGGATCCAAGGCATACAATAATTAGAAACATAGACTCAAGACTAAAATTAGTCTTTACATGCAAACACTCTGTCCTCCTAAAATTAGAACAAATCTAATTCTGGAAATGCATGCAAATGCACACACACAAGTGACCAATGCTAGTCGTTATTGGTCTGCATATGACCAACGTCAGCCGATCCCTGACCGATGTCAGTCAGATCTGATCCATTCCTGACTGATGTCAGAGATACTACCAATGTCAGTTACTGGCTAAGCCCAGCAACCTCCACATTTGCATAATAGTGAAGCTTTTAGCTCCACAACTTAACAATCTCCCACTTGGAGATAAACAGCTGCACTTGTACCTATACAGCAACATCCTCTGTCTTGTTTCTCTGGCTTGTTTCTCCCTCTTCAAGTTCAATCTTGAAGACCAAAAAATTTTGAATGAAGATTCAACTTCTCCTTTGTTACTAGCTTTGTTAACATATCTGTAGGGTTCTTATCAATATGGATTTTTTCCAACTTCAACTATCCATCCTCCAATACCTATCTAATGAAGTGGTACCTAAGCTGTATATGTTTGATTCTTGAATGAAAGGCTAAATTCTTTGCCAAATGAATTGCACTTTGACTATCATTGTACAATCTGCAACTCTCTTGCTCCTTTCCCAACTCTTCCATGAACCGAGTCATCCATATCATTTCCTTGTTAGCCTTTGTGACTGCAATGTATTCTGCCTCTGTAGTAGATAGGGCAACAACCTTTTACAACTTTGAAATCCAGCTAACCACCATTTCACCAACAGTGAACACATATCCTGTGGTGCTTCTCCTACCATCTAAGTCACCTGCCATATCCGAATCTACATACCCATGTAGAGAAGTGTTTGACCCTGCATAGCATAAATACCTGTTGTTGGTCCCTCTCAGATATCTGAGAATCCACTAAACTACTTTCCTGTGTTCTTTTCCTGGATTGGCCATAAACTTGTTGACAACTCCCACTGCTTGGGCAATATCAGGTCTAGTACATACCATTGCATACATTAAGCTCCCAACTGCTGAAGCATATGGAACTTTGCTCATGTACTCAACCTCATCATGTGATTTAGGACACTGTTCTTTGCTCAACTTGAAGTGTCCAACCATAGGTGTGCTTACCAATTTTGCATCCTGCATATAGAACCTCTCCAACACCTTATTCACATAATCCTCTTGAGACAAAATCAGCTTGTGATTTTTCCTATCTCTCTTAATACTCATGCCAAGGATTTTCTTTGCTGCTCCTAAATCCTTCATGGCAAATGTGTGAGCTAATTTTACCTTTATCTTAGTAATTTTTTGCATGTGTGAACCTGCAACAAGCATATCATCTACATACAGCAACAGGATAATATAATTACCATTATCCAATCTGGTAAAATAAACACAATGGTCAGATTGATATTTATTAAAGCCATGCTCTGTCATAAATCTGTCAAACCTTAAATACCATTGTCTTGGAGCTTGCTTAAGACCATATAAGCTTTTCTTCAACCTGCACACACGTTTTTCCTTACCTTTGACCTCAAAACCTTCTAGTTGATCCATATATATCTCTTCATCCAAATCTCCATGAAGAAACATTATCTTAACATCAAGCTGCTCAAGATGCAAATCCTCAATAGCAACTAAAGACAATACATTCTGAATAGAAGTCATCTTTACTACAAGAGAAAAGATTTCACCAAAGTCAATACCTAGTTTCTATGCAAATCCCTTTACTACCAACCTGGCCTTATGTCTCATTTGTCCATTCTCTCCTTCCTTTAACCTGTATACTCATTTGTTTTTCAGTGCTTTCTTTTCGTTTGGCAACTCAACCAAATCCCACGTTTGGTTCTTTTCCAAGGAATCAATTTCCTCATTCATGCCATGCTCCCACTATTTCTTGGATTCTACCTGCATTACCTCATCAAAATTTTCTGGTTCTCCACCATCAGTGAGCAACAGGTAGTATAAAGAAGGGGAATAATGAATTGGAGGTTTATTTACCCTTTTAGTCCTCCTTATGGGTGTTTGAGACTCATTGATAGCTTGCTGTCCACCCAAATTTCCTAACAGTGACCGATCTCGATCATCTCTAGCCGACCTCAGTCTGCACCCGACTGATGTCGATTCCTCCTGACCACCGACGTTAGTTTCCTAACTGACGTTGGTCTCTGCTTGATCGATGTCGGTTCCTACCTGACCGACGTCATTTTCTATGTTTTTTTGTGAGTGATGATTTTTACTTGCGAGCTCATTTTGGATCATAACCTCATCCAAATCAAGATTACCTTACTCAGAATTATTCATCCTCTTGAGCTGATCACTGTACATCACCTTCTCATTGAAAACTACATCATGACTTCTAATAATTTTGTTAGTTTCTAAATTCCATAGCCAAAATCTGAAATCTCCAAAACCATAGCCAATGAAAGTGCACCGCATAGATTTAGCATCCAGCTTCTTTCTATTTTCTTTATCAATGTGCACAAAAGCTTTAGAACCAAAAACTTTGAGAAATAAAAGATCTACCTTTTTACCTGTCCATGCCTCTTATTGAATTCCACCATCCAGTGTAGTAGAAGGTCCTCTGTTAATCAGGTAAACAATAGTATCTATAGCTTCTGCCCAAAACTTTAAGGGCAAACCAGCATGCAACCTCATACTCCGTGCACTCTCCATTATTGTTCTATTCATCCTTTCAGCAACTCCATTCTGCTGAGGTGTCCTTGGAACCATCCTTTCCCTGCATATTCCACTCATAGAACAGTAACTGTTGAATTTATTACTGTAGTACTCACCACCATTGTCAGATCTAAGGTACTTCAATCTCAAACCTGTTTCATTCTCAACCAAAGCTTTCCATTTCTTAAATGTGTCAAAAACATCAAATTTCCTCTTTATGCAATAAACCCATACCTTTCTTGTAGCATCATCAATGAAAGAAACATAATATTGTGATCCTCCAATAGAAGCTACCTGAGCTGGTCCCCACACGTCTGTGTGAACAAGCTCCAACTTGTGCTCCTTTGTTGACCAAGTCTTGAGAAACCTCACTTTCTTCTGTTTTCCAAAAATACAATGCTCACAGAAATCTAGATCTATGATTTTCAAATCTAAAAGCTTACCTTTTGACTTAAGAACATTCATTCCCTTCTCACTCATGTGACCAAGCCTACAGTGCCACATCTTTGCATCTACATTTGAAGTAGATAAAACAGAAGGAGAATAATCAGTAATACAAGTAGATAGATAAAGTGTACCTACTCTCTTACCTCTTGCTAATACAAGTGCACCCTTGGAAACTTTCCAAGATTCAGCTGTGAGAGTTGCTGTGCAACCCTCATCACCCAACTTTCCTATAAAAATTAGATTCCTCTTCAGGATGGGTACATGCATGACATCTTTCAATACCCATGTGTTGTCATTTTGCAATTTCAGCTGCACTTTTCCTTTGCCAACAATTTGACAAGGCTTATCATCCCCTAAATAAACTTTTCCAAAATCTCCATGGACATAATCATTAAAAAATTCTCTATTTGGGGTTGTATGGAAAGAAGCACCAGAATCTAAAACCCATGATTCTACTTGACTATCCAAAGAAAATATAAGAGCATCCTGTGCAACAATACCTACAACATTTGCTTCCTTATTACCTTCATGCTGATTTTCTTTGTTATCCTTCAACCAACAATCTTTCTTTGCATGCCCTTTCTTTCCACAATTCTAGCAGGTTATTTTCCCATTTCTGGATTTGGATCTTCTTCCCATCTTTGACCTTGATTTCCCTTGCTTGCCCTTCTCTCTTTGCCTTCCCCTAATTTCAACACTTAAAGCATTACTTGATGTTTCCCCTGTGCTTTTCCTACGAATTTATTTATTCAAGATTACACTAACAACATCATCAACTTGCAAGATATTTGAAGCAGATGCAGTATTAATAACTGCCATTACCAAGCTATGCCAGCTTTCAGGTAAAGAGCATAATATTAAGAGAGCCTTAATTTCATCATCAAAAACTATTTTGACTGAATTCAATTGATTTACAATTTCATGGAAATCATTAAGATGACTATATACATATCCACCTTCCTGCATTTGCAAACTAAATAATTGCTTCATAAGATATACCTTATTCAAAGCTGAAAGTTTTTCATATAAGTTTGCCAAAGTATCCATTAACTCTACCGTTGTCTTTGCCTATGATAAATTAAAAATCACAGAAGATGCCAGGCTCAACCTTATAGATCCAAGAGCCTTTTTATCAAGAACATTCCATTCTTCATCTTGCATATCTATGGGCTTACTTGAAACCCCACCCAACGGTAAAAATAGATCTTTCTGATACAAATAATCTTCTATCTACATCCTCTATAATTGATAATTCTTGCCATTGAATTTCTTCATTCTTAGTTTACTTTCTTCTGCCATTGCTTTGCTCCCACTCAAATAGAATCCTTTGTGAGTGAACTTGTAATCAACAAACACTAACCCGCTCTACCACTTGTTAGTGAACCTGGCTCTAATACCAGCTATTAGGAACTTGGAGTACAATTAATTACTTTTGTATAAGCAACTAAACACGGAATTGAACTAGAAGTAATAAGTAACTAGAAATCAAAAACAACAAATAATATGAGATGCAAGAAACAACCAATCTTGCATTAAACTCTTTTAGAATATAATGAAGAAATCTCACTCTTCCCACACCTCTTGGGTGTACAGTATTTCTCTCTCAAGAGTTCTCTCTCTCAATCAATTACAATCAACTCAATAATCGAGTTATTATTCCCTTGCTTCAGTTGATCTTCTTGATCTTGCACCTTGCAGATCTAATTGACCTTGCTTACTTGCTTCTTACAATAAATGCCCCATGGGTCTCTTAAATAGGATCCAAGGCATACAATAATTAGAAAAATAGACTCAAGACTAAAATTAGTCTTTACATGCAAACACTCTGTCCTCCTCAAATTAGAACAAATCTAATTTTGGAAACGCATGCAAACGCACACACACAGGTGACCGATGCCAGTCGCTGTCAGTTTGCATATGACCGACGTCGATTGATCCCTGACTGATGTCGGTCAGATCTGATCCACGCCTGACCAATGTCGGCGATACTATCGATGTCGGTTACTGGCTAAGCCCAACAACCTCCACATTTGCATAACAGTGAAGCTTTTAGCTCCACAACTTAACATCAAGCATTTTAATTATTTTAATTTTTAGATTATATGCATTGATTTATATTGTAACTTGCTCTTGGTTATAGGTCATACATCATAAAAACACTCAAAGTGGGCTTAAGAAAAGGTAAGGTGTGTTGTACACACTGAGGTACACATTTCTTTCCTTTAACCTAGTAATCTCATCCTTATGTATTACTAGATTAAAAGGCCAGGGGTGGGATGGGGGAAAGGCCAGGGGTGGGATGGGGGGGAGGCCAGGGGTGAGGAGGCGTAAATATAGATACTAAAATCAAATATTTATAGCATCTCGGTATTTTACATTTGATGAATACCAATCAGGGATATACCCTTTAGTTCTAGACCTTCCCGTTATTGAAAGGCTCGCATTCGCCATATCATTGTGCCTAATTTATTATCTTATAGTCTGACCTTTATCATTCCGATAACCTAGATCTATTTTACTATACAAAAAGCTCAAAACCTAGTATACACCATTCACTGCCAGTTTCAAATCCTCAACTTTTTTATATCTTTCTAGATACTACCGACCATAGAGGGTGATGCTAGTGTCCAGATCCTTATCTAGTGTCCAATACTCAAAATTAATCCAAATTAAAAATTATTTTAAACCTATTGGTTAACCTATATATCTTATTGAACACTACCATGAGATATTTTTAAAAGGTGTAGTATAAATACAAGTCTAATCCTTTTCATTAATCATCTAGCAAATACAAAGCAAACACCTATTCAAGCTCACTCAATTGATTGCACAACTCAGTTCTACTGCCTTATTCCTACCTATTTCCATACCAATCATAGGAGTAGTCATAAAAAATGTATGAAGTATCCAATTAACAACCCATGAGTGGTATTTATCAAGTTATACGATAGATAATTTCATACATCTACATATAGCATATTACACCATTGTTTACACAAACTCCCACACATAAGGGATAACTACATAAGTTTGAGGTCCTCCTTAGAGTATTGGCTATGTAGCAATGCACATTGATAGAGGGTTTATGAGGTTAGCTTGACATTGAGATCCCACTAACCTATTTTTTGCAAACATATCCCAAGGGTGAAGAGGTAGGATTTGATATGTAAGCAAACATATACAACATGTGTTTCATATTTGAATACATCAACATAAAAAGTGATAGAAAACATAGAACAATGGAGTTGGTCACATCACAATACAATGCATATTTTTTACTAGATAGTAGTGTTTCAAAATAGATAGTAATGTTGATGGTAGTGTCCCAAGGTCAATGGTAGTGTCCGCAGCTCTAAAAACATTATCTCTAGAATCTGACAGGTGTTTCAGAATTTGATACTGTACACTTCTAACCATGTACAACTTAGATCACCTACGCATTATAAATGTAGCTAAGTATCATTTCTCCTTGGAATTGCAATAAATAGAACATCTTTCAAATTTGATAATTCATATATTTAACACATCTTAGTATTTTATTTTAGAATATTCATTTATCTAAGTTTGTAATTTATTGGCTTGCATTAGAATAGTTTTATCCTTCCTTGCGTATAGGCTATTCTACCCCCTTAAATCTTTACACCATATTTCTAAAAAAATTTAAACAACACGATATTTATTTATTTATATTTTATTAACTTGGTTAGAGTTAACTATGTGATGTTACAACTCCACTTCTCATTTGATATTTTTTGCAAACTATTTTAGCAGTACCCTTTATTATAAATATAGGAGATTGTATAGTGTAATGTAACAATCTATAAATCTATTAATATAACATTGCATTTGAGTGAGTGCATATTGAGGAGACTATCCTGGGTATTCCCCAATTCTACACTTGGAAGGGCTAGGACCATAAATATAGGCTTCCAAACTAAAAGCGTAGGAAATCAGGGACCAAGAACCAATGCTAAAAATATTATCTACAAAGATGTCCACTATAATAGAAGTAATCCATGCCACTCTCAAGATGGAGCATACTTGAAGAAGAGGTCTGAAGGGATGGGCTTGATTGTTTGTAAGAATAACAAGCTATAGAAGGGTTATCTTGTGTGGATATCATGACTAGTGTGGGTTGATGTTGACCCCCAATTATGGCCAAGTATGGGATTATGCTCATTTTTTTGGAACAACTGAAGGTTGTTTAAGGGATGTGCACATTATAAAATAACAAAGTGAAAATGAAAGGGGTTCAAGGAAAATAAAGATTAGATGAGGCCCCAATTTTGATGAAGCCTAGTAGTGTGTCATCGGGCTCAACAGTGTGTGAGGAGTTACGACAGCTTCATCAACGAAGAACATGGAATGCTATGGTTAGGAAGGAGTTACGTGAAGCACCAAATGCAAAAGGAGCATTAGTTCAAGAAGTTGGCAGAGTGAGTCTTTATGAGAGTGTACATTAAGATAATTTGCTACCTTAAATAGATTTAACAAATCTAGCACGACATGGCATGAATCTAGGAGTCAATTTTGTCAAGAAAATTTAATATAAAGTAACTACACTGTTATCCATAAATAATCGTTATATATTTTTTGGAACACACATTTGTTACATGCAACTGTAAGGTGTTGGTTTGAGTCTATAAAATCTCAACTTGCTTCATAGAATAAGTTGTTGACAATGGTTGTTGTTGTTATTGCTATTGTTATTAATATTGAAATACTAATTATTGAGAAATTATGTACTTCTGAGCATTAATGAAAAGACACTGAAGCTTCCATACGTGATTAAGGTTTTCTTATATGTATACTGAATTGTAATGCTTATGTTGATGTTTATTATTAACTCTATATGTGATTTTCAATCTATACTTAAATAAATTGTCAATTTGTACTTTTATTATAAAAAACTAAAGTAATGATTAATCATGTTGACAACTGACCCATCTAAAATAATACTTTGTACTTTTTAACTTTTCTTTATTAACAAAACTTTTGAAACATATTATACTTTATAAATCACCCTTATTTCACAATTTTACCTACATAAAATCTAACTTATGAAAAGTTTCGACAAATATTTGGTAATAGAGAAGTGCGTCTTCTTAATATACGACGAAGTGACTGAAAACAATTGTGATGCTTTTGAGAGGGAAATTGCAGATTCAAAGGCCCGAGGTTGATTGGTGATTTCGAAGAGGCAAATATTCAATCACGCGTACTTGAATTTTATATGCAAAATGATACCGATAGTCAAATATCGTCATGAATTTCTAATTATTTCTCATCATTGTCAATTCTGAATTCATGATTATGATTGATTTTTTTCCCTGGACAGCCTTTCCGATTTTCAACTCACCAATGATGAGGATAAGAAAATTTAGAAGAAAAAAGCATTTTCCCACCATTAATGTCATATGGTTTGACTTCCAATTATGACCTTTAGCATTGTAGGGGCGCAAATCAAATTAAATGGCAGTCGTGAGTTAATTTTTAAAATTGATTAAGTATATTTATGAAAATTTAAAAAATTATACTTTTCTCGGTCTTTTGGGTAAAAGATCAAAATTCTTTCAAAATATATTTACTTGAAAAAGTTGAAAGAAATTAATTTTAGATTTGTTGTATATTATATTGATTAATAATTTTTTTATTTTTATGAATTATATTTATTTGAAAAAGTTGAAAGAAATTAATTTTAGATTTGTTGTATATTATATTGATTAATAATTTTAATAATATATGACTTCAATTTAGTTGTATTATTAAATATTTTGTACACTTAATTTGTATAAAAGTAGGGTTTCAATCAAAAAATAGTTGTTCTACTATATTAAAGTTCAAAAAATATTTTTGGATAAAATGGATTGCAAAATATATCATATGTCTAAGATCTTAGTTTCCTTATCAACTTCTCTAAATAAAAAGAAAAAAAAATCATATAATAATAAAATTTACATCAAATTTAATCTTTATATTAAAATAATCCCATTTTTTATTGGTATGGAATCCAGCTCGGACACATAGAGTCTCCCACAAAAAAATATGAGAAACAATAAATCGAGAAAACAAAAAAAACTACATCAAATTTAATGTTAAAACTAATATATTTTCTAAATAAAAAGAAAAAACTTCCATATAATAATAAAATTTGTATCAAATTTAATGTTGAAACTACTCTACAATAATCAAACAACTCTTGAATTTAAAATCAACCTTTAATTCTTAACATTTCATCAATCCACCACTACCCTTTACCATTACAAATTCTACTTATCGACATGATTATAAATTAGATTATTTCTTCAATTTTATATTAATATTAAAAATACTTGTGACGATAATTCTAAAAAGGTTTTTAATCTTTGAAAGAAATTTACATAACATTAATCTTATTTAGTTGTCAAATATTTATTCAACACCATTTTTAATCACTAAAATGTATAAACAAACACTCTTACTTTAGTGAGCTCCAGAATTAATTCATTAGATCTTAGTGCTATGTACAGGTAATCTTGGTTGTAGTTTCAATCCCTGATTTATTTATGATATGTGATGAAAGCTTATTATACATCATTAAAAAAATTATAAGAGACTCTTCTATGTTAAAAAGGTAAGTTTTGGATATTGAATCAGACAATTAACCTCGTTTATTTATTTTTTTAAACACCATTTTTATTTAAAATTATTTTATGACTCACATTCTAAATTATTGAAAAGAACATCACTCATTCAAAACAATGTAGACAATAACGAAAGAAAAATATATAAAAGAGAATAATTAGAAATTAACAAATAATTATTTATACATAATTGAAATTTTTTTAAAGTATGTAATATAATTTTAAAAAATTATTGATGAGTTTTATTTCATCTTATTTTTTTATAAATGATTAATTTTTTAAGTTTAAACAATTATATTATAATAATATGTAATTGTGGCACAATTTACGTTTTATAAGTAAAAATGATTTCATGTATATAAATTTAAGAGTGTTTATTAAAATATATTTTATTTTTTTATATATAAAATTATTATACTAAAAAAATATTTTGAACATTTTATTTCAATTTCTTAAAATTATTAAAATTATTGTTCTTTTATTTTTTAAATTTTAAAAAATTTAATAAATAGTTAAATAAATGGGGTGTGATTCCTTCCACCCATTTTTTATACTATTAATATTGTACAATTATATTTTATTAATAAAAATATAATTTTTAATAAAAAATAAATTAAAAGCCAAAAATCAAATTAGCTTCAAAATCCAACATTCCACATTTAATTATATTCTCATCATTGGGATTATCATGGAAGACTTTCAAAAGCGAAATATTGCTTGCATTGCTTTGTCCATTTAGTAAAGCCTTCAACATTCTCTCTTAATGAAATATATGGAAATGTATGTAAGATATAGGGCTTCCCTTGGTAGGTGATATTGCCATCTTTTTCTTTGATGAGTCCCTTGTCCTGTCTCCTGAGGCTTCAATTCTTGTCATGGAATCTGACATTGGTAATAAATCTTTATTTGATAAATGTGTGGGCCTTTCTCTATCTTTGGATGAGATTTCTAGCCAGGTTTCCTTCGCATGGAGCTCCATTGATGCCCCATTTTTCTCTTTGCTTGATAAAGGCTTCTTTTAGGTCACTTTTAAGTGCTATGTTGACTATGACTTCATCAGGACATCTAGACCTCGATTTAATGGAAACCATGGGTTATTCTTTTTACCTTGGTCCCCCTTTTTCGATGCAGAGAAGAAGAACATTTCAATTGCCCCAATCTGGTTAAAATTTTAAAATCTCTTGCATGTTTTATGAAAAGAGGATCATCTCAAGTAGATAAATAATATGGTGGGTTCATTCATATAGATGGATGAGAGTTCTAGGGGCAACTCTCATAGATGAAGGCTTCTTGTGATATATTAAATAATATGGTGTATTCATAAGTAGAGGGTTTGTGCTATCATTGACTTGTCCAAGACTCTTTTTCACTTTATCAAAGTGAAATATTCTCAACATTCTTGGTCTCAATTCATCAAATATTAAGGCCTTCCTTTTAGGTGTTTTCATTATAATTATCTTGGGCACTGTGTTGATCAATAAAATTCCTTTAATAGTTAGAGGTTTTGGAAGAAGGAGGATCTATCCGATCTGATAATTTTATCTAGTGTAACTATGGTGTGTTCTTTGCCTAATGTTTTGTTCCTATTTAAACCTTTTTAGATTTATTTTATGAGGGTTAAAGGGGTAGAATAATATAATCAAATTGATGAATAAAACTATTATAAATCAGGAAATCAAATTAATTCAGATAACACAATATACTGAATCTAGAAAATTACCAAATATGGAAAATAAAATGCCAATTGATATTTAGATAATGGTAACATAAAGAAGAAGAATATTTAGCTTATTTTTAGATGTGCAGACAGATATGAGATGTGTAGTTATGAAAATAAGAAAACTGAAACTCAGGATCATGTCATTAGTTTCTGGAAATATTATTTCTATATGCTTAGACACTTTCATCAAAATGCTGACACTTGCATCAACACTTCTATCTATGCCTTAATGCTTTTATCCTATATGAAATATTTGATGTATTTGAAAGTGACCTCTTAGACTTGTTAGGGTTTTCTATCCCCTTTTTATTGATGTGTCTAGATCGTGCATACAAGCTTTGTATAACTATGTATATCTCAAACCCTAACTCTTCACCTTAGGTCATGTCACCTTGCCAAAAATGGGTTAGTGGGCTCACAAAATTGAACTAACCTTGATGACACCTTTGTCAATGAGTGTGACCTATATATCCAATACTCCAAGGGGGCATTATACATATGTAGTTCTCCCCTAGGTTTGTGCTTGTGTGCATACAAGGGTGCAATATACTATATGCAAGGGCATGAAATAATCTAGCTTATAACTTGACAAATAATGCACATGGTTTTTTATTTGAATGATTAAAAATTATAATATGACCAAATCCTATGACTAATATGGAATAGGGAAGAAGAGGGTATTAGAATTTAGTTGTGCAATTGATTAAATGAGATTGAATATGTGCTTACTTGGCAGTTTTTAGATGAATAACAAGTAGGATTTTATTTATATCTATACCAAACCTTTTGAAAATATCTCCTAGAAAGGTTAGATAGGATAAATAGGCTGACCCATATGTTTTGAAAGATCTTCAATTTAGATGAATTTTGAGGTACAAACATTGGATAAAGAAACTAGACAATAACATCAACGCTAGTGTCTTTTTGTAAAACATAAGTGTCCAGTAGGGTAAAAATTTGCCAAAGGTTTATAATTAGATTTGAAGGATATAAATCATGTTTTAAGATTTATGTAATGGACAGGTTATCTAGGTTATTAGAATGCTAGGGTTAATCCATACGAACAACAATTAGGCATACTGAGATGGCAAATGTGAGGAAGCATAGAGCCCTGATTAGTATATGTCAAATGTATAAGACTCAAATGCTAAATATAATACTATTTTAGTATTTACATTTCTCCCTCATTTAGTCTAGTAATGTATAAGGATGAAATTACTAAATTAAACGAAATAAATGTGTACCTAGGTGTGTACAACACACCTTACCTTTGCTTGAGCCCCAGTGAATTTATTTTTGGTTTATGACTTATAACCAAGAACATGTTACAATATAAATCAGTGCATGTAATTTAAAATTAAATAATTGAAAATTTGAAAAGTGAAGAGAGCAAGGAGGGAGTATAACTATGTGTTGATGTAACCATGTTTTCCCTTGGTACTTTGCTTTGGTTAAGATGATTCTTTATGAATCATTTGGCACTGGAGAGGTTCAAACCTGAACATTAGAAATTTTAAAAGGAATGTTGGAGGGTAATTATGCCCCCATCTGGTGTAAGGGTGAGTGATGACACAACCATTGAGATCACTAAATCTCAATGACACAACTCAAGTGAATGTATAATAAAGTCAAGTGGTATAAAAAAATCAACTTGTGAAAGGGGAAGTAGTGATAAGGCCATTGAGAGAATAAAATCTGAACCACACTACTCAAAGGAGCCAACTACTATAGATAAGAAAAACTCAAAACAACATTTCTTAGTAAAAATGGTGTTTATTGGTAAAAATATTTTAAATATGTATTTGTAGTTTTTGGTGTACTTGTATGGCATAGGCACCTATAATGTGTCTCAATCTTAAGTATCTATCAAAATGTAACCTCTAATCTATAACTATGTATAAAATATGTCACAAATCTGAGAATGTTTATCCTAAATCTATAAAAATTAGTGCCAAATGTATAGGATTATAACCTTGGTGTATATGTGAATGATGTGAACTATATCAAATTATACCAACTGTGTATGTATGAATTCATGTCTTTATGACATGCCCCCACTAATAGGCCCTACTTTTGAGGTGATGAGAGTGTAAGATGGTAGTCACCTTACCTTAAAAGGATAACATCACTATATTATATGTGTATGAATCATATAACATATAGGAATAACATGTCTAAGTAGATATATCAATTAAGCTTGTAGTATATGATCACAAAAAGATCAAACATGCATGATATGGATTGTGTAAATGTCTAGAACATAACAATAAAATCTCATAAAATAATCAAGCACATACATAAGAACACTCAATGTCACATAAAAAGGGGGTCTAAGGAGACCATAAGTAGGGGGCATGTTCAAATGTCACACACTCGAAGGGAGGACACATTCAAATGTCCACCCATTAAGAGATAACACACAATGGCATAGGTTACCACAAACAAAGAACATATTACAATGTTCCACAAGACAATAAAAAATAATAAGTACACTCAAGGAAGTGACAATGTGAATAAATGAAGTATAAGCAACCAACATAAACATATCATATTAGTCTCTACATATATGTGTCAGTAAAAAAATGTCATGTAACATAGCATATCAAGTACATAATATAAGATGTAAACATGTATAAGTGTTAGTATATAATATCAACATGATAACATAAAAATGATCATAAAAAAGTATAGCATGTATCGATCATGATCAAATAGAAGCTCCATATGCCCCCAACGTAGTATGTAACATGGTAAGAGGGAAGGTCCCACATTTGCATGTGCATGTATCATGGGTCTCATGTATGCCTATATCACACTCAAGTACATGTGAAGCATATGTGTGTATAGTAAATAAATGATATGCTATCTACTAACATAAATTAAACAATGTAAATGTCAAGGAGCTAGTAAACATGTGTATGCTGAATATGTTTTTGTATTTTTAATTTTATTTGAATTATTTTGAATTTTATTAGAATATTTTATTTTATTTGAGTTTTTATGAATATTTGGTAGGAAAAAGTCTAACATCTAATCCCATCCAATGGATGCTCATATAAAGATCCAAACTCAGAATATGGTACATCAAACTGGTGATACTCCTAAGAGGAATGCATAGGTGTCATATCTAGAACTATATAATCTATGGTAATTTACATATGTTTCATAGGAATTTTTGGTTGTGAATACGTAATAAAAGGAGTAGAGGGTCTTGGAACCCATTGTTTAGTGTTATTTGGTTAATTTGGTGTAGCTATACCTAAAATTGTGTATCTCTGGTAGATTGATCTCTTAAGTATCAATTACCTAGGAAATGAGCTTGATTATTTATTAAACTTTCATGTATGATTAACCTTAGAAGATTTTATAATTAGTTATCTTATAATAAACTTATCTTGTTCAAGTGGAACCTTTATATCGAATTCCAAAAACTATAATTACCTTGTCGATATGAATGTATTTAATACACCCATGCACTGTGGAAGGTATTGCACAAAGTTTATGTATCCAAGGCCATCCCAATAAAATATCAAATAACACCATGTATGGTATAATATAAAAGGTAGTGATCACATGTGCTAGACAAATTATAAAGGTAAATCAATCTCACCAATAACATATTGTGATGTCCCATAGAATCCTCTAACCATTTTGGTCAAATGATATAAATCATCATGTTATTTAATTCTAATAAATTAAAAAAATTAAATATTTTTAAATGTTTGATGAGGGATAAAGGGGTTATAATATCGTAATTAAATGGAGGAATAAAACTATTCTAAAGTAGACCAATCAATTTAATTCAAATAACATAACAAATTAAATTTGGGAAATTAATAAATATAGAAAATATAATGCCAATTGATATTATAATAATTAAAATACAAAGAAGAGATAATTCTTAGTTGATTTTCAGGTGTGTAGGTATGGAAAAGGCAGACTAATGCTCAAGATCCCTATATCATCAAATTCTAGAAATCTTATTTTTAGAAGTGTGGACACTTTTGTCAACTTGTGGACACTTGCATTGACACTTTTTTTTATGGCTCAATACTTTTGTTATGTATGAAATATTATTTGTATTGAGAAGTGAATTCCTATACTTCTTTTGTTTTTCTATCACCTTTTTGTTAGTATGTTTAACTTGCACACACATGCTTTGTATGATTGTATATAACTCAAATACTAGTTCCTTCCTCTTACACACCTATGTCTTAATAAAAATGGATTAGTACATGAGTCAAGCTAATCCTAACAACCCTATTGTTACCAAGTTCTACCTACATAGCCATATACTCCAAGGAGGGCCTCAGATTCACATGTATTTCTCCCTTTTAGGTGTGTGTGTAATGGTGATTGTGTAACTATATACTCTTTCTCCTACTGTAACCCTTGGTATAATAAATCCAAGGCTAATTTAACCTTTTTTATTGCTTTAGACTTCAACACTATGTAAATCAATGTAAGGTGTAATTCAATATCTTTTGAATAAATAATGTATGTGCTAATCAATAAGCTTGCTTGGTAATTTAAAACTATGTCTTAGCTTTGTATATATAGGTAACCTTTTAAATTCAAATTAATACTTAATGGTGAATGAAAGCCAATAATAAAAAAAACATATGGGCCCTCATAAATGGTCTCAAAAAAAAAAGTAGTAATTATTGTTGAGGTGTGGAGCTAAAAGCTTCACCAAATGAGCAAGTTGCAGGTTGCAGGAATTACACAGTCACCGGCGTCAGTCAGGAGCGACCGACATCAGTCAGGAGTCGACTAGGAGATGCTGGCATCGGTCATGGATTGGCCGATGTTGGTCACAGGCAGACAGGCAGGGACCAATGTCGGTCACCTGTGCGTCCAGAATGCTATTTTTGTGGACAGAATAGAATGTTTGCATGATAGGATTAAGTGTTAGTCTTAAGTCCGCATCTCTATCTTTATTAGGAATATTTTGAGCCCTTGATTAGGAGGTGCATCTAATGGTTGTGATTGTATGCTCATGATCCCTAAAGTTATATAATAGGGATAGATCTTCATAACTTATTGTAACAGTAGAGTAACAATACAAGAATTGTATATGTGAATCAATCCAGGTTGTTGGAGTTGATTGTAATTGAGAGAGAGAACTCTTGAGGGAAAGAGATATGTACATCTGAGAGAGGTGTGGAAGAAAAGAAGTTTCTTCAATTGTATTCCTTCTGTAAAGAGTTTAATACAAGTTTTCAGGGTGGTTTCTTGTATCTCTTATTGTTTGTTGTT